>WNWU01000048.1:8669442-8747648 GCA_012654045.1 Ptyas mucosa
GTGCAGTTACTCTGCTGGTTGGTAAAACAACATCAATATCCTTAACAGCTGTTTTATAGTAAAATTGCCAATCTGGAAGCCCTAAGCCACCTCTGATTCTACTATCCTGGAGATCTGTTAATTTTATTCTTACTTTCTTGCCTGCCCATATAAACTTTGTTGTAATTCTATTCATATCCGTAAAGGATTTCTTATCCAGTTTTATAGGTATAGTTTGAAAAAGGTAGAGCAATTTTGGCAAAATGTTCATCTTGATGGTTGCAATTCAACCTAGTATAGATAGCTGTAATGCCCCGCATATTTCCAAATCCAATTTTATTTGTTGTATTAATTTCACAGTTATCTTCTTTAATCGAGGAACACCTCGCTGCCAGCCAAATTCCTAAGTATTTAGGAATGGGTGACAGTGGGCATCCCTGGCGGACTCCTTTTGTTATTTCAAATAGTCTGTATTTATTATAATACTTGCTTTTTGGGAAGAATATACTGTTTCAATCATTTGTTCAAATTTGTCTCTGAATTTCATTTCTCTAATTTGTTGAATCATGTATTGCCAATTTAAATTGTCAAATGCTTTCTGCGCATCCAGAAAAACAAGTGCTACTTATTTCTCTGGATGGACTTCATAATATTCTAATATGTTCAATACCATTCTTGTATTATTTCTAATTAGTCTCAATGGGAGAAAACTATTTTGGTCGGGGTGAATAATCTCATTTAATATTTTTTTATCCTTCCTGCTATAATAGTCATGAAAATTTTATAATCGGCATTCAAAAGTGAGATTGGCCTATAATTTTGGATTTGATTTGCATTGGTACCTTCTTTCATAATCACCGTGATGTATGCTTCCCTCCACGAAATGGGCATTTTTGCTTCCAACAAGACCTCATTATACAATACTAAAACTATTGGTTCCTTTAGCTCCCCCATGTTTTTATAAAATTCCCCTGGCAGGCCATCTGGTCCTGGGGTCTTATTGTTCTTTTGTCTTTGAATTGCTTCTTTTAGTTCCGTAGATGTTATCTCCCTATTTAACAATGTTCTCTTTTCTTCTTCCAGTATAGGCATACGTTCTTCTTTTAAATAATCATTTATTTTATCTATCTCAGTTTCCTCTTGTCTATATAAATTCTCGAAATATTTTAATGTGATCTTTTTTATTTCTTCTTCCTCGTTTTGTAAATTTTCTACCTCATCTTGCAACTGATGTATTATCCTACTTTCTTTTTCTTTTTTTAATTTGTATGCCAACCAACTCCCTGGCTTATTTGCATTTTCAAAGAGATATTGTTTCATATGTTTAATGTTTTTTGTGTACTTCGCTTGTTCTATTATGTTTAGTTTATGTTTGACTATTGTTAACATTCATTGGTTTGTTCATCGCCTGGCTTTACTTGAAGCATTTTTTCTAGCTGACCTATTTCTTTCAGTAATATGTCCTGATGTTTCCATTTCTCCTTATTCCTCTTTGACATATAAGCTATTGTTATTCCTCTTGTGTGCGCTTTCATTGTATCCCATAAATTCTGCAGAGAGGTGTGTTGTTTTTTATTTAGGTCGAAGAATAGGGTCAATTCTTTTTTAATCTTCTGGACATATTCATGCTCTTGTAATATCTGTGGATTCAAAGTCCATCTTTTAATTTTCTTTTTTTGACCTCTCCATGTTATTATCAGAGGGTTATGGGCCACCCAAATGTTCAGGGGAATCTCTACACTTTCTATCTCTTTGCTTAATTCTCTATTTGCCTATACCATATCAATTTTCAAGAAGGATTTATGAGGATTAGAATAAAAGGTAATTTTTTTCCCATTGTGGTTCAATGTTCTCCACACATCAATCACATTTAACTCCTCAACCATATTCGGTAGTACATTCCTCTCTAAAAGGGGGTTTCATCAAACCCACCCAACCAAAAATAGCAGCCCTAGTGTTATTCCATTAAATGAAAGATGGCTGTCTATGCCTCTGCGTTGACTATTGAAACCTTCACACGATCAGTGTGGAAAATATGTACTCCCTCCCTCTCATGAAGGACATGCTGGTCCACCTCTCTAAAGGAAAAATCTTTTCAAAGCTGGGTTTATGAGAGGCGTACTGCCACATTAGAATTAGAAAAGGAGATGAGTGGAAGATTGCCTTTAACACCCCGCTGGGGTGCTACCAATTTAAAATACTCCCTTTCGGATTACAAGGGGCCCCTGCTGTGTTTATGCAATTAATTAACGAAGTGCTCCATGAACATTTATACAAAGGGGTCTTGATTTATCTTGATGACATTCTTATTTACACCAAAACAAAAGCAGAACACATAAAACTAGTCCGAGCAGTTGTTGCTAAACTCCAAGCCACCAAACTTTATGCAAAACGCTCTAAATGCGAGTTCTACCAAGAAAGAATTGACTACCTGGGATATAGAATATCCCATGAGGGGATAGAGATGGATCCACAAAAAGTATAAGCTGTCATCAATTGGGAGCTGCCCCAAACCCATAAACAACTACAAAGTTTTCTTAGTTTTGTAACTTTTACCGTCAATTCATTCCAGCCTTTGCTAAAATCGCCCTCCCCATTATGAACTTGCTAAAGACGAAAGGTGGGGGAAATCAAAACCAAGGCAACCCCTTAATTGGACAATGGAATGTCAAGCGGCATTTGAAAAACTCAAACAACTATTCTCAGCCGAACCAGACCCAGACCCAGAACAACCATTTGTCATCCAAGCAGATGCCAGTGATGTGGCAGTAGGAGCGGTCCTACTTCAAAACAATGAACAGGGGCAGTTGCAACCATGTGCATACACATCCAAGAAATTGACAGAAACTGAGCAAAGATGGGCCATATGGGAGAAAGAGGCTTATGCAGTATGATGGACCCTCCTCACATGGAGACAATTCTTAGAAGGGAACAAAATACCCTTTAAAGTTTGGACTGATCATAAAAAACGTAGAAACTCTGAAGACTCCATGAAAATACGTTGGGCACAATACTTTAAACGTTTTAATTTTACCCTCAAATATCTTCCAGGAGGGAAAAATTTCTTAGCTGATGCCCTGTCCAGAAAACCCCAATGCAACAGTAAAAAGACTGAAATTGTTAAACCTATGCTCCAAACACCACAGCTAGCTGCCAAAGTAGTTACCCGAGCACAAGCCAAAAAAGAACCGCTTGCCGACACTTGCAACGATCTCAAAATTTAAGGAGGCACTACTTAAGGATGACTGGTTCCAGGCACACATAAACATTTGTTTGCTCAAAGATGATTTAGCCTGGGTTGAAAATAACCTTTACATCCCTGCTAGCCAAAGATTGGAGCTTATGAAATGATGCCACCACTCCAAGATAGCTGGACATTTCGGATTTGTGAAAACCTAATCAAAAGGCAATTCTGGTGGCCATCCCTTTAAAAAGATATTGAGAGCTACGTGGCTAGCTGCCCCACCTGCTGCAAAAAGACAACAGGGAAAGTCCCCAGGGCTCTTATAAACTGTAGCAGATCCTTCAGCACCTTGGAGAGAGATTTCTATGAATTTTATATTGGAGCTGCCCTTTGCCTATAGTGGACCCCCCTTTGCCCACACCTCCAACCCCCATTATGGTGGAAGGAGAACATCATTTTGAAATCAAAGACATCCTTGACTCCCGCACTCACCACAGCTTCATACAATATTTAGTGGCATGGAAACACCTACCATCCTCTCAGAACAAATGGGTAGCCAAAAAACATGTAAAAGCCCCCACATTGTTAAGGAAATTCCACCTGAAATACCCACACAAACAATGCTAAATCTTAATGTATTATATGTTTTAGGTTTTTCTAGGTAGATTTTCCATTTTTCTGAGGAGGGCGATATGTCAGATTCATGTATCTGCCATTCTTTGTGGAAGAAGGGGGGGAATTTGGAGTTATCACATTTAGTTCTTTTCCTATGTGTCGTAAGTATCCAATTTCTTGCCTGATCCTCTTTGTATAAACTTTATCCTGATTTATAACCATTGCCTGGTGCCAGGAATGCCTGGAGAATTCTCACACTTCAGAAAATGAAAGAAAGTTTCCTCCTCTCTCTTTCCTTTTTCTTATATTTCCATATCACAGTAGATTTGTCTTGCATTTTAAAGTCATAAAATCTTTTGTTTTGCCCTTTATTTCCCATTATTTTCCATCCCTTTTCCCTTTCTTGTATTTCCACTGTAAATCCCAGTGTAATCATTTAATCTTTTTATATTTTTTCTATTCCATCCTCCTTTCCTTGTCTGTTTCTTTTCCCTTTTTCTATATTCCCCATTATTAATCCCACTGTAGTTTTTAAGATTCTCCCTTTTATTATTACAACCCTTATCAATGTTTAATTTTCCATAGTCAATCTCTTTGTCTTTGTCTTCTTCTTCGTTGTCAATCTTTCTTTCCTGTTTTTCATTGGTTATTTCCTTTTCAGCTTCCATGTATTCTGGCTCAGTCTTTGATTCATCAAGTTTCAATTTTCCATGCAAGATTGTAATCATTTCCTTTATTTCCAAGCACATATCTTCATCATTTCCTTAATTTCCTGTGCCATTTTATTCTTTCTGGGTTGATATTATTCCAATTTAAAGCCACATTGTAATCCTCCTTTTTTAATCATCAAAGTCTAACTGCTTAAAGACACACAAATCCTCCTTAATTCTCACAGTTTGTCATTTTAAAAGTTCAAGGTTTTATTTTTTTTTCTCACTGCTTCAAAGTTTTCCCTCAAAACATAAAGTTTAGTGTCATACTCTTATTTCTCCTGAAGATGTCTCTCTACAATCCACAATTCCACTCAGCCGGTTAAAAAGTGTCCATTTTGTATTGTAATCCACTTTATCAATCTTTACAAGTTCAAAAAAGAGGAAAAAAAGTTTTCCAACTTCTTCTTTAACTTTTATATCCAACCAATCAGTTTATCATCCAATCCAAATCTGAAAAGTCCAAATTCCAACTTTACATTTTCATTCACATTCAATTTTAAATCTTTAGTTGGGCTGTCCTATAGAGCACTTGTCACTTCCGTATTTTCTCTCTGTCCATTGTCTCCCCCCCCATCGCTATTTAGTCGCTATTTCCATGCCGGGGTAACTCTAAAATTTTCCAAATTTTCTTTTATTACCTGTGAGTTGGCCAATCACTCACCCGGTACCAGAACTCTGTCCAAATCTTCACTCCTGCACAATGCTTATTCCGGATGTTCCGGCTTCATGGTGATTTGCACTGATCGCCGTCCCCATCGCCAGATTGAAGAGCTTTTCCCAGGCTTTCCAAGGAACTTGCCTGTTCCTCTTTAGCTACCGAGCTGTCTCTCCTTCTTCACAGCCCCTACAGGACAGATCCGGTCCGAACCCTGGCGATGGTTCGGCTGGCTGGGTTTCGCCAGGCTCATCAGAGCCTGGTATTTTCCCAACTAGTCACGCTGTGTTGCTTCCGGAAATTCTGAGAAATATAGGGCAGAATAGGAGAGCTCAGAATCTTAAACCTCAAAAGAAAGGAAGACGGAGGAAAAACAAAAAAAAAAGAAGAGGAGAAAGGAAGAAAGAAATGAAAGAGGGAATTCATTTAGAACTGTAAGATTTAACAGAAAAGATGAATGTTAGAAAAAAGATAAAATAGTGATACCAATTAAGTGACTTAAAATGATGGGAAAATATAGAGATGTATGAAGTAAATGAAATAAGACATTTTATGTTTTATGTTTTAAATATGCTATATTGAAAATTAGAGCAATTGCAAGAATTGTCATATTTTTAATTGCAGTGTTGGAGGTTTATAAAATGATAAGTTGTAATAATATGGATAAATTTAATTGGGGGAATTATAAGAATTGTAATATTTTAAATTATATATTTGAAATGTAATTAAAAAAGGGAAAGAAGGCAAATTAAGATTACATTAAGAACTAATTAGGTCGGGGGAAATAGAAATGATTAAGATGTGATTTATAAACATATATTGTTAATAATTAAAAAAGATAAGAGGAATTTTGAGAAATATATTTTAATAAATGAAAGAAAGGTTGGGGTTGCCTGGACACCATAGAGGAAAATATTAAATTGAAAATGTATACAGCAATAGAGAAAGATGAAAGAAGTAGAGAGATGGAAGAGAAGGGGAAGGAGAGAGAGGGATAGAAGAGAGGGGAGGAAGGAAGAGAAAGGAAATTAGAGCAGAAGAGAGGGTTAGTTAGGGAGGAAAAAAGGAGGAGAAGGAGAAAGAAAGGGGAAGTAGTAAGGAGTAGGAGAGGAGGGAGAAAGTGAGAAGGGAGGGAGGGAGGGAGATGGAAGAGACTGAGAAGAAAGATTGCTATATAACAAAAAAGAGGAAATGGAAGAAAGGGAACCCCGAACACACATATAAATATTAAGATAAAGAAGGAATTGTTAATAAATAAAATATATGTGAACAAGTAGGAAAATTAGAAATTTGAAAGTGAATGAAGATGTTGCTTATACAAATAAGCATAGAAATATTGAGATATGAATTAAAGAAAAAATAGGGAAAAAGGGAAAATTTTGGCAAAATTGTAATTGAGTAAAATGAATTTGAACTTGAAAAATTGTGTACGATAAGATATGACCAATACTCTGTTCAAAAAAAACATGCGGGTGAATGTGGGGGGGGGAAATTCAATAAAACTTGATTTTTTAAAAAAAGGAAATGAAATGAAAGAAGGTGGGGGAACAAGGGGATTGTAAGTTGACTCTGAGAAGCTCTTCGTATCTGTTTTTCAGAGAGGCTGGTGCAATTTGCATTCACACTGGCGGATTGGTCGGAATCCACATCGGAATATGAGGAGGGGATTCCTAATTACATTTATCCTGAACTGTGTGCCCTGAGGGACCCCAGAGCCTGCTTTGAGTTTTGACTTGCTTTCATCCCTTTCAATAAACGGTTCCTTTTGAAATACAAAGTTCTCAAGAGTTCGTACTTTCTTGGAAGGGGGGGGAAGCTGGTCCTCACAATTGTCAATAATAGTGATTTATCTAACTCATGTGAAATTCAAAAGGGTACGAGACAAGGATGCCCCTTGTCCCCTCTATTGTTTATTTTGGTGTTGGAAGTTTTGAATAGAGATATTAGGCAAAATGAGAAAATAAGGGATTTAAGTATCAAGAAAGAAGTTTATAAATTGAGGGCATTCGCTGATGATTTGGTTATATTCTTGGAAAAAAATAATACAGAGCATTTGATGAGGAAATTAAATGAGTTTGGGGCTTTAGCAGACTTTAAAATAAACAAACAGTTAGCAACAATGTTGATTAAGAATATGTCAACTCAGGACAGAGATATATTGACTAAAATGTTGGGTTTTAGGTTGAGAAAACTGTGGAATACTTGGGGGTTATGTTGACAAATATAAAATTGTTTGAAAATAATTATGTGCCTCTTTGGAGGGATATTAAAAAGGACTTACAAAGATGGGACAAACTGCATTTATCACTATTGGGTAGAATTTCAGTAATTAAGATGAACACCTTACCAAAGATCTTTTTTATTTCAGATATTATCAACATTCACAACTGATAATCCATTCAAACAATAGCACAGGGATATTTCCAAGTTTATATGGCTAGGGAAAAACTCAAGAATTACATACAAGCTATTGCAAAATGCTAAGGAAAGAGCGGGGTTGGGTTTACCAGTTAATGTTGATTTTAATAATCACCTTGTTAGAGGTGCCATACTAAGAGTTTGGAATAAATATAAAACAAGATTCTCCATGAAGTTGCCTCTTTGGGTGTCTCCCCAGGAAACCTTTTTTAGAAAGGAAATGGTGACAAAGCCAGTGTCAGGTCCCAGATATTTCTACAGAGCCACTGGCATTTTGGTGGGAGGAAGGGGGGAGGAATGGAGTGATCTGTATATGAAGTTTCTGTTTCTGTTTTTCCTGCATTACTGTGTTAATTTCTATATGAAGTCTTTGTTTCTGTTTCCCTGCAATGGTGTAGTGTGGAGGGGTTTGGTTAACATTGCTTTAAATAGTTTTTTTTTTAAAGTGAGAAGTTTCAGTTCTTGCCTAAATCTCGCTATCACAAACTTTTCAATAAAAGCTCCTTTTGGAACAACTGCAGTTCCAAGAGTCCTGCTTTCTTGGGAAGACTGGAGAGGCAAGATCTTACAGCCAGACTGGTGGACATATGGTAAAATAATATCTTTCCACTCTGGTGACCTTATATTAAAGTTGCGGGAAGAGTTTGAATTAGAAGGTTACATTTGCCATTGCTTTACATATCAACAATTGAAAGAAAGTGTCAAGCCCCGAAATGCTTGCCATACCTGGGGGGGGGCGGGGTGGTGGCAGGGGGAAAAATGGAAGCCACCGCAACAGAGGGAATAACAGTGCAGCAATGACCTAGCAGGCTAAAACAGTAAAGCCCAAGAAGATTTTTACTTTTACAATTGGATTTGGAGAAACTAAAAATAATAAAAGAAAAGAACCCGCGGAAAAGTATTTCTTATGTGTCTCTTTCAAATCCACAATACATTCAAACCAACTAATTGTCAAAACTGTCTTTTTGACAGTTTTGACAATTAGTTGGTTTGATTGTGTTGTGGATTTGAAAGAGCCATCTGCTGATGGAAAGAGAGTACTGCAATATTTGGTGGAAGATAGAAGAGACAGTGCAGCTGTGACCTTGACTACCGGAAAATATAATTTAGAAACCGTGAGAACTTTTAAGGAGTGTTTGTTTTTCTACATTGCTTGGTTTCGATTTTCAATGGCTGTGGAAGATAATAAACTTTCAACTTGGAGTGGATTGGACAAATATTTAAATTGGACATTAGAATTTGAAAATAAAGAGACTATATGAATTTTGTTCTAATTAAATGTGACATAATTTAAATTTAATTTAAATATAATAATTTAAAAGTCTTAACAATTGGTTAAATTGGCAATATGGAACTTTGGATGTATGAGGAATTATTTGAGATGTTAAAAAATATATGTGAATCTCTAACAGGTAATAAAAAGTCAGAAATTTTGCTGCAATGCACAGAGCAGGAACTAGGAGAGAAGGTGGTAAAAGAGAGCATAAATGAGGAGCAAGAAAATAATATTGAAGGAAAAGGAATTGAAAGTAAAAAAAGCAGTTAGATGATTTCACTGGGACTTACAGTGGCACAAAAAGAGTAGACAGGGGGAACGTCCCCGGCCCCCCCAAAAGAATCAATCAAAGGGTAAAGAGAGAAATAGTGGGAAGAGATTAGGAGAAATTTTGGGGAGAACTACTTGAATAATATATTCAAAAGTGAGAAAAAGGATTCAGAAGAAAAGATAAAATACATATAAAAATAAAAAAAAGAAAAGAAAAAGAAGTTAAGAGAATGGGATAAAAGGAGAAAATCAACAAGTGGAATTTTTGAGAGACCAAGAGAAAATGGCTAAAGAGGGGAAGGTTAGTGGAAAGGAGGAAGGAAAATAAGGTACATATTAGTAGATTTAAGGAATTGTATTAATATTATTAATTGTGGATAGTCAACCAAGTTAAAGGGTTTTTATGTAAGATTTGAATATGATTATGTATATTGCTCATAGTAAAACAGAACAGCAGATGGAATGTGAAATGGCAATTTGGTTTAATTTTGAAGACAATTTAAATCAAGAGACAAAGTTGAAATGTTAAAAAGTGGGATGGGGAATTTGAGAAATATATCTAGCAATGGAGAAATAAGATAATTAATTGATGTTATTGTAAGAGATTAGGAATTAAGGGCAATTAGTGATATTATTTATATATTAAGAAGAAAATAAGATAAAGAAGTATGGAAAGAGAATATTATGGCTGAAATTGGAAACAGAGATATAATGTAAAATGGATTATGTATATGAAAGGATACAAAAGAATGATCCGGACAACACTTTGTTCATAAAATATGTGTGAAGTTTCCGAGAGATGCCCTAATTAATTCATGAGCCACAAGCCAAACTTCAAAAGAAATACAGTCATTTATTAGGAGCACCATTTCGGCAATATTCGGATGCAGTTAGAACTAATCCCACGTAGATTTACGTTCCCCTATGACCCTATCTCTCCCTTCTTCCCTGGCTATGTCATAAATCACATTCTCCAATTAACCACTTTGGCTGGCTGTGAAACCCAAAACTCTCCTACTGATTGCGGTAACCAAAACATCTGTGGAATGTAGTGTCAGTTAGGGAAATCAATCAGCTCCATCAGTTCTCCCTCCTGCTCATGGCAACTTGAAAGCTTTGCAAGTTGACATTCGGCTCCCCTCACTTCCTGAGGGCGACCTGTGCAAAGCAGAACAATTTGAGTACAGATGTAGAGTTTAGGGACGCGACCCCCCCCCCCAACCTGGCTTGTTTGGATTTTCTGCATGAAATTTGGCTATAAGGCGATCAGCCTGGATGTTTCGACTCTTTATCCAAGATGCCTCTGATAAGGGTAACCCTTCCACTTGATTAAATATTGGAGTTGTCTTCTGTGCCACCTTGAATTGAGGATTTGCTGCACCTCATAATGGGCCTAGCACCCTATGACAATGGGGTCCGGGGGCTCACAGGATAGCGGCCTCAGGGTCGATCTGACCACGGGTTTTAAAGGCTACTATGGAATAACAGGCGTATCTTCCCTAGCAGTCAGGGCAATTTCAATTGCACCGTGATCGGGTTGATTACCTTTACTATGGGGAATGGTCCCATAAACTTTGGCCCCGGTTTCTTGCTAGGGAGTTTCAACCTCAAATATTTTGTGGAGATGTAAACTTTCTCCCCCAACTGAAATGGCCATTGGGGAGTTCGGTGTTTGCCTGTTTCTTATAGATTTGTGCCACTTTAGCTAGCGCTTTCTTGACATTTTCCCAGGCTGCTTTCAGCATTGCCATCCAATCGATCAAGCTGACTGAGGAGGGGGACTCCCTTGGGTACTCAGGCATTGGGATGAAGTCCATGCCACTCACTACCTTGAACTGGGTTAACCCCATGGTACTGTGAACAGCATTATTATACGCGACCTCAGCAAAAGACAGGAGGTCCACCCAACTGGACTGCTGATAGTTCACGTAGCACCTCAGGTACTGCTCTACCATAGCAGTCTCTCTGCCCCCCCCCCATTGGTGCTCAGATGAAAGGCTGAGCTAAGGCCCTGGGATGACCCAATAGACTGTAGGAACTCCCTCCAGAACTTAGCCATGAACTGGACCCTTCTGTCTGAGATCATTCTTCTTGGTACTCCATGCAGGTGGTAGATGTGTTTCAGGAACAGTTTGGCCAACTGGTGGGCTGAGGGTAGTCTGCTGCAGGGTATGAAATGCGCCTGTTTGGGAAATAAGTCTATTACAGTCCAGATCACCATGTTTCCCCCACTTTTCGGCAACTCCGCTGTAAAGTCCATTGCGATCTCCTCCCATGGTCTTGTTGGCTCTGCTACTGATTGTAGCAGTCTGGGGAGGTGGTGGTGGTGGTATCCTGGTTGTTTCTTCATTGTGGCGCAGATGGTGCAACTTTTTACATAACTGTCCATGTCTTTCTTTATGCTGGGCCACCCGAACTGCCTCCATGCTAAGTGTAAAGTCTTTAGGAATCCAAAGTGGCCTGCCGGTTTAATGTCGTGGCTCCTCTGGAGGATCAGGGTGTGTAGGGATTCCGGGACATAGAGGTTTGCCCCCTTCCATGCAAGGTCATCCCTTTTTGTGAGGATGTGTTGATTGTCTCAGAACCAGGGGTCTGCCAGCAGTTCAGTTTTGAGTCTTGCCGCTAGATCGCTTGTTGGTTGGTCGTGCCAGTTGTGGCATTGTCGTCTGGTGGTTACTTGGCCCGCTATTTGGGTACGGGGAATGATGGCGTCCACTACCTGCTCCTGCTCACATTTGTACTGGGGCATGCGGGAGAGGGCATTGGCTAGAAAGGTCCTCCCCCCTGGAATGTGCTTTACCACGAAGTTGAAACAGTTGAAGTATTGAGCCCAACAGACTTGTTTGGGTGATAGTTTTCGTGGGGTCCTGAGGGCCTCCAGAGTTTTGCAGTGAGTCCAGACTTCGAACGGTTTCTGGCCCCCTTCCAGCAGGTGCCGCCAGGTTAGCAGTGCCCATCTCACCATGAACGCCTCCTTTTCCCATGCTGCCCAATGTCTCTCTTTGTCCGTGAGCTTGTGGGAGGTATAGATGCAGGGTTGTAGATTTCCTTGACTATTTCTTTGGCATAGCACTGCTTCAACTGCCATGTCACTGGGGTCTGCTTGGATAACGAAGGGTTGTTTGGGGTCAGGATGCTTCAATATCGGTTCCTTCGCAAAGATTTCTTTTAGTGTTTCAAATGCTTTTGTTCTGGTTGTCCCAGGCGGGATTTTGTTCCTGGGCTCCGTCTTTAGAGGGTCCATCATGGGTTTGGCAATCTTCGCAAAGGAGGGGATGAATTGCCTGTAGAAGTTCGCGAACCCTAGGAAGCTTTGTAGCTGTCTATGGGTGCGAGGGGATTGCCAGCCTAGGATGGCTTGCACTTTGGCTGGATCCATCTCTATTCACTCATTTGACACTCGATCACCCAGGTAGTCTAGCTGTGCATGGTGGAATTCGCATTTTGAAAGCTTGATATACAGATTGGCTGCCAGAAGTTATTCCAGTACCTGGTGGACAAGGGATATGTGGTTGTCCATGGTCTCAGTGTAAATGAGGATATCATCTAGGTAGACGAGAACACCCTTGTAGAGGTGCTCATGCAGCACCTCATTTATTATTTGCATGAACACCGCTGGTCCTTCCTGCAGTCCAAAAGGCATTACTTTGAATCGGAAGCTCCCTAGGGGGCAGTTGAATACTATTTTCCACTTGTCTCCCTCCCTGATGCGTACTCAGTAGTATGCTTCTCTGAGGTCTAGTTTGGTGACGACTTTTCCTTTGGCCTGGTGAGATAGCATGTCCTTCATGAGGGGGAGGGGGTATAGGTTGTGTACACACTCAGCATTGATTCCTCAAAAGTCCACACACAAACAATCTCATAGTTCCATTTTTTTTCTTTGAAGTGGACTGGCGCCGCGACTCGTGGTTTGGCTGGTTCGATGAACCCCCTTTCTAGGTTTTTGTCTATGTAATTGCGCATCTCTTGCATTTCGCAGGGTGTCATGGCATACAGTTTGGGCTTGGGTAGTTTTGCCCCAGGGATGATTTTGATGGCGTAATCTGCCTCACGGTGGGGAGGCAGGATGTTACACTCAGCCTTGCTGGATACTTCTGCAAGGTCCTGATATCCCCCCTGGATCTGTTCAGTCTCTGGGGTTTTGTCAGATGTGGCTGCCAGTTGTTCTGGTGTGCTCTTTTGGAGGGTTCCCTGCGTGGGTGATGTTTCTGCTCGCTGGTATGGGAGGGGTTGGGGCCCCCTTGCTATTCTTAGTCTGCAGGTACCTCCTTGCCACCAGATGGTTGGTCCCCACTTGTCTAGCCAGGAGAGTCCCAGTATGACTGGATCTGACATTTTGGGCGCTATTATGAATCGAATTATTTCCCAGTGATCCGCTAGCTCTAGCCTCACTGGTTTGGTCAGGTGAGTGGCTGGATTAAGTCTCACCACTTAATGCACTTAAAAAATACTATCTACAATCAATGTGCACCGTGAGGTATGTGCGACTGTGCGTGTTTGCTCTGTAATACGAGGTCGAGAAGAAGACTTGGGTGAACTTTGGAAGAACTTTGCCCAAGACTTTCTCATATATTCAGGGTCTAGCCTGACGCTCCAAAGAATAAGTTTGGGGGCGATCTAAGGAAACTTCTTACAGCTCTTTAAGATCCACTTTAAGAGTGTCGCTGCGAAGCCCTGGCTGTCACCCAGGAG
Source organism: Ptyas mucosa (assembly GCA_012654045.1). Taxonomy (NCBI): domain Eukaryota; kingdom Metazoa; phylum Chordata; class Lepidosauria; order Squamata; family Colubridae; genus Ptyas; species Ptyas mucosa. Next base: position 8,683,245 of record WNWU01000048.1, read on the forward strand.
GGGACTGTGGAGGGACACACACTCACATACACATTGTCCTCACCGCCGCTACTTTTGCTCTCGGCTTCTCAGCGTGGTGTCTGCCTCCCTTCATACTTCTTGTGCATGCCAGACCGGAGTGGGGAAGCATGCATGGGAGCAAGAGCATGTGAAATTGGCTGCTGTGGAACAAGCACCTTGGCTTCCCCTCTTGCTCCTCACAGTCACCCTGAGCTGAGCCAGAAAAAGCTGCTGCTGTTGTTGCCACGCTCTTCATGCATGCGCACCCCATTGGACTTGCAAGGCAATGGGATGCGCGTGCATGATGAACATGGCGGCAATGAACATGGCGGCCGGGGCGAGCAAACGGTGACCAGGGCACCGGTTCAGGGGTGTGGCCAAATTTCCGCCAACGGTACGCCCGAACTGGTGCAAACCGTTAGCAACCCATCACTGGATCCAGCCACCCATGTTACCGAGTCCATGAGATTGGAGATGGGGGAACACTGGGAATTGGTTTGTTTTGTAGAGGTGCCAATGATGATCAAATCCATCATTATGGGTCTGGGCTGGTTGGACAAGTGGACCCCTAAGATTTGGTGGGAAGATGGGTATCAGAAGATACGCATATGAGTAGGCCCCAGGCCTCCTCACAAGGACTAAGCCAGGGGAGAACAGAACTAGTGGTGGAGGGAAGGAGGAGGTTTCCACAGGGCCCAGGATGGAGGTTCGCTCCTCGTATCCATCAGTCTATGCAGACCTAGATGAGGTCTTTAGTAAGCAAGAGTGTGGCCACTTACCCCCCTTATCACCACTCTACCAATTCTGCTATCGAACTCATTCCTGGAGCAAAACTTCCAAAACCCAGAATGTATTCCAAGACGCTGAAAGAGATGGACAAGTTATGGAGGTACATTGATAAGAACTTGGCCAGGGGTTTCATACAGCCAGCATGCTCAAAGATTGCAGCTCGTGCTTTTCAAAGAAAAAAAAGATGGGACCCTGGGATTATGTGTGGATTTCCGTGGCATTAATGGAGTTTGTGTGGAACACATGTAACCCCTTTCACTGATGAAGGACAAGTTGGCCCATTTAGCTAAGGTAGGATGTTTACAAAACTAGATCTGAGGGAGGCTTACTATCAGGTTAGAATGAAGCAGGGGGATGAATGGAAGACAGCTTTCAACCGCCCCTTGGGGAGATACTAGTTCCAAGTAATGCCATTTGGACTACAGGGAGTCCCTGTAGTATTCATGCAACTAATTAACAATGTATTGCATGAACATTTGTACTGTGGGGTGCTGGTATATCTGAACAATATTTTGATCTATACCATGGCAGAGCATATCCAGCTGGTGCGGCAAGTGCTGAAGAAACTATTGGCAGCAAACCTGTACATGAAGCTCTCCAAGTACAAGTTTCACTGAACCCAGCTGGACTACCTGGGATATTGCATCTTGGACACCGGGGTAAAGTTGCATCCAAGTAAGGTCCAAGCTGTCATGCAGTGGCAGGCCCTGAAAACTCACCAACAATTATAGAGTTTCCCGGTGGTTGCGAATTTTTATTGGCAATTTACCCCCTTGTTTGCCAAGACCACCTTACCATTAACTGATTTGTTAAAGACAAAACCTGCTACTGCTAAACACCAACCTGCCCAGTCACTCCCATGGACGCTGGGCCTTTGAGGCTCTAAAGTGGGCCTTTGAGGCTCTAAAGGCTCTGTTTTCAAGGGAACCCATCCTGCAACATCCAGACCCTGAACGGCCATTTGTTATCCAGGCTAATGCCAGTGATGTGGCGGTGGGTGCCATCCTTCTGCAGGTGAATGCACAGGGACAACTGCTACCTTGTGCGTACACATCCAGGAAATTGACGGAGACTGAGCGAATGTGGGCGATCTGGGAGAAGGGGGCTTTTGCAGTTCGGTGGGCTTTGGAGATATAGTGGCATTTCCTGGAGGGTGCCAGGAACCCATTTGAGGTTTGGAGGGACCATAAAAACTTGGAGGCCCTGCAAACCCCATGTCAATTGTCCCCAAAACAGGTCTGGTGGGCACAGTATTTCTGTCCATTTTATTTTACCATCAAATATATCCCGGTGGGGAAAAACTTCATGATGGATGCCCTCATCGCAGATGGCCCAATATAATAGCTGTCGTGAGGAAGTAATCCAGGCCCTAATGCCTCCTCATCCACAGCCAGTGGCTTGTGTGCAGAGTGCTGCAGACGAACTAAAGCAGGAGCTGAAAATTGGTTCCTGGAGCATTAACTGTTACTGACCCAATGGAACAGATTGGCGATAAACTGTATGTCCCATCGGTCATGCGGGAGAAGATGCTTCACAGATGCCATGAGATTAACCAGGTGGGATATTTTGTGTTCCTCAAGACTCTACACCTCGCCAAATGTCAGTTTTGGTGGCCTCGAATGAAAGCAGGTGTACAGGTATACAGGTGTATGTGAAAAGCTGTACCATCTGTGCAACCTCAAAGAATCGGGTGGGAAAGCTCCCTGATCTGTTACAGGTGGTAGTGGACCTGACCCAGCCTTAGGAGGACGTAGCGATGGATTTTGTTGTGGAGCTGCCGGAGAGGAACGGCCATACCATTATATTATTATCAACTATTATCGACCTCTTCTCCTAATAGGCCCATTTTGTACCATGTTCTGGATTACTGTCCACATGGAAACTGGCCAAATTATTCATCACCTATGTCTTTCATCTCCATGGGATGCCCCGGTGGATAATATTGTATCAAGTGGTGCAGTTTACAGTGAAGTTCTGGCAGGAGTTTGTCCAGAAGATCGGTTCCTCTCAGGGTCTGAGCTTGGCTTTTCATCTGAGTACCAATGGAGCAGCTGAATGGACTAATGCTGTGGTGGAGTGGTACTTCATATGTTATGTCACTTACCAGCAAACCAACTGGGCAGATCTTCTGCCGTTTGCGGAGGTGGCATACAACAAGGTGCATTGTAGCACTGGGTTCACCCCATTCAGGGTGGTCAACGGGGTGGACTTCGTGCCTATTCCAGAGTACCTGCAGGAACTGCCCTCCCCTTGCCGGCCCAATGAGTGGATGAGCAACATACAAGGCATATGGAGCACCATGAAGGCAGCACTAACGACAGCCACCGAGGCAGAGGTGAAATCTAAAATTTGTTACTACCAGTTCTGTGGGCGTGGCTTGGTGGTGGTAGGGTAATGTGACTGGGTGGGCATGGCCAATTTTTTTTTTTACTTTTAAAACCATTTTTTCTACAACCTCTTCGGCGAAGAGGTTGTTAAAAAATGCTTTCAAAAGGCTCTGACGATCCCAGCTGAGTTGCCTGATGGGCAAAGACTTTTTTTTCTTTTAAATGCCTCTGCCGATCAGGCAACTCTGCTTGGATCATTAGAGGAATTTAAAAGAAAAAAAGTCTCTGCCGATCAGGCAACTCAGCTTGGATTATCAGAGGCATTTAAAAGAAAAAAAAGTTTTTTTCTTTTAAAAGCCTTTGATGATCAAAGCTGAGCCGCGCAATCATCAGAGGCTTTTTTTTAACTTTTAAAAGCATTTTTTGGCCAAAGAGGTTGTAGAAAAAATGCTTTTAAAAGTAAAAAAAAAGCCTCTGATAATTGTGTGGCTCAGCTGGGCATGGGGGGGGGCAGGGATTTTTGCTACCAGTTCTCCGAACCACCCGCCTCCGTTGCTACCAGATTAGGTGATCCGGTCCGAACCGGGAGCATTTCACCCCTGCACTGAGGCATACAAAACCCAAGAGGACAAAAAGCGGGGCCCTCACAAACCGTTCCACCAAATACCTTTAGTTGAAAATATCCTGTAAAAAGTTGGGTCCAAAGTTTCTTGGACCTTTTCCCATAGTCAGGGTAAATCCGGTAACAGTGGAGTTGAAAGTGCCCCGCCTGTTGGGACATAGGACATATTCACCCAATGTTCCATAGCAGTTTGCTAAAGCCAACAGAAGATACCCACATCAGGACCCCACCAAAGCTGCTAGGACCTATTAGCGATGGTCAATGTGAAATAGGTTGAATACTGGATTCCCAAATCCACAGGGGTCTAATACAATATGTGGTGTGGTGGAAAGGGTACACCTCAACAGGGGCCATCTGGGTGAAAGAGAAGAACATGTGGACCACTTGACTAATCCAAAAGTTCCACAAGCCCCACCCTCATAAAAAAAATATATATTTACTGTTTTCCAGGTGCGGCCCTAGTAGGGGGAGCCACCTCTCAAGCCCTGAATGGCTTGCCATACCTGGGGAGGGAGTGGGGAAAATGGAAGCCACCACGACTGAGAGAACAATGGTGCAGCAACCACCTGGCCAATGATGAAGTGATCAGCTGGGGCAGTGTCAGCTTCGATTGCAGTGATCGTGGACACGAGGCCAATGATGACATTCTCCTGCAACCCGCACAGCTGACTGGCAGCTGTCCAAAGCCCAACTGATTGGTGGTCGGAGGCCAGATGAAGTCCAGGAGCAGAGGCATCGGATGGTGGACTGCTAATGAGAAATCAAATGCTGATGCCGGATGCTGGTGGGTAGGATGAGGTGTGGTCTTGCTATATAGAGAGCACTGGGAGGCGTTAGTTCCCAGCGCTGATTTTGCAACTGTCAAAAGCTCATTTGTGCCAGGCCTAAGGTTTAAATAAAAAAGTACCAATCGTTTCCTGAGCTTGTTTGTTTTCTGCGTTGGTAAGACCTGGGGACTGGACATCTGAGAGAAAGATTTAAATTTGATTAAAAGAGTTATGGGTTTCATTTTGTTAAAAATGAATTGGAAAGCTTACTGTGTGGTAGTGATGAACATATTTGTCAGCCGGATTTCTAGCATGGGGTTCGAATATGCTGCATGCTTGCTATCGGCTGCCATACTAATGGGGAGGGGGGCATGGTATTTGGGTTGGGGAAATGAGCTGGTGAGGTGAAGTCCCATGTGAACAGGAAGGGAGGTTTGGTCTCAAGAATTATTGCACTGCTGACTGGAGTTGTTTACACCCTGTCAAGGCCAACCATCCTAGGATTCCAGATGGATGAAATACCTGAAGATGAGCTTCACACAACATCATACTGGATGTTGATTAGACCCCCAGCACTGGACCCTGGGGGGAGGGATTTGGGGAAACTTTCAATCTGTAACTTTCATGTGTTTCAGATCTTGCCTTGCTTTTGCTGCTATCATTTCAAAATCAGTAAAAGTACCTCTTCTCTATCTTAATGGAGTTGTGGGTTTTCTTTCTTGGGTTTTGAATGAAGGCAGGCCTGACATTAGGCAAGATCTGCTTTATTGACCAATTCGGAGACACCAATCTACTGAGGAGGCTGAGCATACAATGTCGAGTCACCGGAGCAACTAGGAAGAGTCCAGAACTGTGGTGTCACCTTCCCCCAGCCACACTGGCGCAGTGAGGAGATGGAATGCTTGGAGAACCTGCAACTTGAGGAGATTCCAGTCTGAGCCAGCTGGTCAGTGGGCATAGGATGTATGGAAGACCCTGAGGAACACCCCCGGGATTGACTCTCACCAAAGGTAGGAATGGATATTATGCCCTGCCAGAATCTCACAAAGAAGACTTCCTGCTGACCCATGGCTTGCAACTATTGCATGAAGCAATCGAGAGTCAGAGACCTCACACAGAAGCATGCCCTGCAAGTGTACAAAGAGGTGGGTGAGGCAGCAGGGGGAGCCATCTCTGCAACCCCAGTGGCAGCTCCTGTCGCTCCACAGGGGGCAGCTTGGGCAGCCGCTGCCCCAGCAACAGCCACTGCTGCAACCCAGACCCCCAAGTGTGTGGGGGGGGGCAACCCCCAGAGTCACCGAATTCCTAAAGGTTCCTCTGCTGGGAGTAAAATAGGGAGGGGATTACAAAGCTCTAGGATTCTTCCTAGAGAATCTGGAATCACATGCAGGAGTATGGAGTGGACTTTAGATTGGAGGTAGCCAAAGTAAGATGTATTGGAGGAGAAAGGTGGAGCTTCCCATGTCACCAGTCACAAAGAACAGTTCTCTCTGTTCCTGTGCTCACTTCTCCCTATTAGTGGGCTCCAAAAGGACCCCAAAAGCTGCCTTGTGGGGGTGGTGAAGCTAAGGAGGGGTGCCCCATGAGGTCTCAGGAGAGAATGCAACTCTCCTGTCGAAATCCAGGGCTTTTTCTTTCTCCCTCTATGTCACAATGGGAAGAAGATACAGCCTGAGATGGCTGCTACAAAGCTGGGATAGCGGATGACCATCTAAGCACAGTGCAGGAGGACCTTGTGAACAGTGTGTGAACTGGGTGAGAAGAATTCTTTCTATTCAAATTTTAACCCCAAAGAAGCACGGAGGAACTATTAACTCAGAGCTATCTGTTAAACAGGGAACAAGCACTCTGGAAAGTGATTAAGTGATTAGCAACTGAAAGGAGATTTAAAGACAGAGGAAACAATTTACTCTTAAAAAATACAGGAATTTTAAAATCTTGGAACTATGGACTTAAAAAATTAAAACTGCTTTTTCACTTGAATTTGAAAGTGTTGGAATTATTTACTTACAAAACCTATTCTGCTTTAATTACTGTTTTATAGTTAATGAACAACTAGTAACTGAAATTTAAGTGGAGAGTGCCACCTGCTGATGAAAGGAAAAATTACAAATTTGGAAATACCTATATGAAAATACAGTGCAAATACTATTGAGGCTTTTTGTTAACCTCTGGGACTATCTATGTGGAACTGATTGTTTACTTATGGGACATAAAGAATTGGGACTAGTGCATTCCTTGAAGGGTAGCTGAAGGACTGAATAAATAGCTCTTGGACCATGGATTTTCAATGGAGATGGAATTACTTTCTGAAAATACAAAAGAAGCCATGGAGAAAGTATTTAAGGAGTTTATGGGAAAAAAATGGAAAATACCATATGAGGGATGATGAGCAAAAACCAAGATGCCCAGGAAAGGGAGGAGTCAATAGAAGAAGTGAAGGAAGAGGAAGAGGACAAAGTGGAAACAACAATGAAAATAATAATGATTGATGAATTAAATCAGGGGAAAAATATATTAAGAGAGTTGGAAGCTGTGTTAGAAAAGAACACAGGGATTTGGGTAGAAATCTTAGAAATTAGGCAGTGGAAGAGGGGAGAGGTGCAAACATAGAAGCAAACGAAGACAGAGATAAAGATCTAAGAGAGGAATGTGGAAGGCAAGTAAAAAAAGAAGCATAGCAATTAAAATACTGAAGAGGACAAGAGATAATGGGTAGATGATGATTATTTTCTTTTTTAAATTGTTTTGATTGCTTTTCCTTCTTGCTCTCTTTCTCTTAAAGCATAGCAATTAAAAGTGTAGCAGGGGAACTTCCATTTTGATGTCATGGCGAGACAGTCGGGGAAATAGCGGGCTCTGACAAGCCCCGCGAAAATCCTGGCTGCCGAACCACTGCCGATGGGTCTTCAGACCGGAACCGTCCTGCAGGGACGGGGGTGGAAGAGAGGCACCTCGGACGACCAAGAGGAACAGGCAAGTTCCTCGGAGGTTGAAGGGAACTCTATGCAAGTCAGCAGTGGGGGGCAACAGCCATGGCAGTTGCCACGAAGCTGGGACAAACCAGGCAAGTGATGTGCAGGAGGAAAGCGGAAAAGAGCCTTTTCAAGCCGGGTGAGTGACAACCAACCCAGGCTTGAAACGATGTTTGGAGTAATGGCTTTTTTTATTTGTAAGACCCCTAGCCTTAAAACAATGGCTGAGGAGCTATGAGGCATAGAAGATTTTAAGATGAAACTTTTAAAAGAAAAGAAAAAGACCCGACTGAAAATTGATATTTGAATAGACTAAATTGGAAAAATAAACATTGAGACTTGGTTCAAAATTGAACAACATTAAATTTGAATTGGATTTTTAAAGAAAAGAAGATAAAGAATTATTATTATTTTTAAAATACAGAAGGAGTGAATTAAGCTGGAATGTTACATAATTAAAACAAAATGGCAATTTGCATGACTAAAGGAAATTGTGGAACGCAGAGGGACACTTTCTGGTTTAAAAAGAAATATTGTAACTTGCTTCTTGTTTTGGAACATTGCTACAGATAATAATTGTGGGATTTTGGCGGTGGAGCTGCTTTTTCTTTGTCTGCAGGCGATTTGACATTGGTGAGGGGAAAAAAGGGAAAGTATGATGGAACGTTTATAATTGGACTAATTGGCGCAGGACCAAAGAAATCAAATGGCATAGGAACAAAAGAAGGAAATTGATGTGATTTGCTTGAAATAGAAGTAAGAAAAAGAACTAAATTGATATAAGGAGAATTAAATTGTGAACATTGAAATTGAAATGAAATATATGCTAACAGACAAGGAAATGAGGAACGACATACATATGGCTGGAAAAAAGAAGATAGAAACAATGTGATTAAAAATAAAGTAATGCATAGATGGGCAGTAATAATAAAAAGGAGGTTTCTATAGATGAATAAAAATGAATATGAATATGAGAAGAATTTGATATAATATATAAAAAATTGAAATAAAGAAGAAAGAATATAAGAGGAATAGAATATATTAACAGAATTTTATTGATTTACATAAGGATGTGTTTGGAGTAAGAACTAACCCTCAATGTTAAATGGTTATAAAGATGATAATGACAATGTGATTGAACATTAATAAGCAATGTATAGATGGATGGTAAAATTTTTTTAAAAAGGTGATTATGCTGGGATAAGCAGCAAACTAAGGTGATTATGCTGGGATAGACAGCAAAACATAGATGATTATACTGGATATAACAGTAAAAATAAAGACAATTATGCTGGGTTTGACAGCAAAGAGGATTATACTGGGTGTAACAGTAAAACTTAAGAAGATTATGCTGTGATTAACAGGCAAAAGAGGATGACTAAGATGAAGATTATATACTGGGATAAACTTTTAGAAATAAAAGATGACCGTACTGGAATTAATACTAACAATGAAATGATTATGTTGTGACTGCGTAAATACTTTGATGATTTATACTTTCAAGATAATATCCATCCATATTAAAAGGAAAAGAAATTGAAATGATATTGAATTAAGGACTTTAAGATTAATGTAATGGGTTTTAAGAATTTTTTCTTTTTTCAGATAGAATTTATGGCAACAATGTTAGAGAATATTAAGCTGTGCTATTTGAAAACTAGGATTTGTGGTGAAATAATAGAGAGTAATTGATTTGTGTAAAATGATATAAGTTAGATAATTTCTTTTTTTTGTTTTTCTTTTCTTTTTTCTTTTTAAAAGAAGGTAATTAGGATTTGGGAAAAGCTTTTGTTAAAGAGGAATCAGTAATTGTACCTACTTATGACCAGATCAATGGCTCGTTCTGAAAAGATTTTTGTATGTTTATGTGTTTTAAAAAATTTTTTTAAAAATGTTCAAAAAAAAAAAAGTGTCCCAGCGGGCAAGAGACAATGGATAGATGATTTCTTTCTTTTTATGTTATTATTCTGATTTGCTCCTCCCTTTCTCTCTCTTCTTTTCTCTCTTTTTTTTTAGGTAGGTGACATGATTAGAAGTTAGAAAGGAAAGAAAGGAGAAGTTTTTAAATAAAGGGTGATATGATTAAAAGCTAGGATAGGTGATAGAAATAAGAGAAGGGGGAATATCAATGTATACATTTTTATACAATAAAATTAAAGCAATAACAAGAGAAAATGTGGAATAAGGGAACAATGATAGATTGCAATCTAAGACAAATGCATATTATTTACTAGAAATATATAAGTTGATTAAATATAATAATTATGATTAACTTTGATAGTTTTATTTGTATTAGAATGTATGACACCCTGAATCATGCACAGATTTGATACATTTATAAAAAATAAAAAAAAATTTAAAAATCCCCCCAAAACCCAAAGTGAGATGTGTTACCATGGCCCTGGAAGGAGCTGCAGCAGACTGGATGGTCACTCTTCACAACGATAATACCCCCCAGCTAAGAGATTACAACCAGTTCGTGACAGCGCTCCACCTGTGGTTTGAGGACCTCTTAGCCAAATGCAAGGCTAGGACCAGGATGAAGAGGTCAGCTGGAGAATACACCCAGGAGTTTCATGAACTGGCCTGCCAATTGACAGACTGGCTTCCAGAAGTCCTGATGGAATGCTACAAAGATGGGTCTCTTCATCTGTGCGTGGAGAATATTTATCTACTGCCCCTAATGAAGAACATAATGGCTCATCTGGCCAAAGGAAAAATCTTTACTAAGCTCGAGGGAAGCATATTACAGAGTCCGCATTAAAGAGGGAGACAAGTGGGAAACTGCTTTCATTTGCCCTTTGGGCTGCTTCCAGTTCAGGGTGCTCCCATTTGGATTACAAGGGGCACCTGCTGTGTTCATTCAATTGACCAATGACATTCTTATATAAACCAAAACTATGGAGGAACATGTGAAGGCAGTTCTGAACAAACTCAGGGCTGCTGAATTGTATGCTAAATTGTCTGTCTAATTTCACCAGGATAAAATTGACTATTTGGGTTATTGTATATTGCAGGAGGGGATAGAGATGGACCCTGAGAAAGTGCAGGTGGTCTTGGAATGGGTGCCCCCCTTGTACCAGAAAGCAGTTGCAAAGTTTCCTGGGTTTTACAAATTTTTATAGACAATTCATCCCCTCATTGGACTGCCATTTGTCAGAAATGGTGTAGGGTCTCCTACCTGGGTGGGGGGTTGGACTAGATGACCTACAAGGTCCCTTCCAACTCTGTTAATCTATAAATTTGTAAATTTGCTAAGATTGCTTTAGGTAAGGCCTGTCTCCGTTCAAAACCCAAGAAAGAAAAAACCCAAGAAAGAAAACCCTCAACTCCATTGAAGTAGACAACAGGTACTTTTACTGAGTTTGAAATAATAGCAGTGAAAGAAAAGCAAAATCTGAGTCAAAAGGCGCAAAAGTTACATATTGAAAGTTTCCCCAAATCCCTCCCCCCAGGCTGAATGTCCAATCCACGTCCCACATAGTATCATGTGGAGCACATCTTCAGGTATTTTTGTCCATCTGGAGTTCCAGGATGGTTGGCTTTGATTGGATGTAAACAACTCCATTCAGCAGCACAGTAATTCATGAGAGCAAACCTCCCTTTTTATTCACATGGGCCTTCTTCACACCAGCTCACTTCCCAAACCCCAATACCATGCCCCCCGTCCCTGTTACTATGGCAGCCAACAGCAAGCAAGTATCAAAGGGAAAACCCATGTTGGAGATCCTGCTGACATTCGGCCCTCCTGTAGTAGAGATGTTAGCCCTAAGGAAAAAACATAAGACGAAATAGACAGGATAGAAGCAATCTACTATACAGTAAAATAACATTAAATCTTGTCAGGATATTTAGTGTGAAACAGTTGCAGGAGTTTAGGAGCCTGGACATCCCGAATTTTCACCCATTCAGACTGTGAGGAAGAGAAATGTTTCCAAGCCACCAAATACTGTACTTTCCCCCTACGCTTCCTGGAATCAGGATCTCTTTGACCTTGAAGTGTTGTTCACCTTCAATGAGGAGGGGAATTGGAGGGGCAGGTTGGTCTGGTCGAAGAGGAGACACATGCTCAGGTTTCAACAAGCTAACATGAAACACAGGATGGATCCATCTACAGGTTTTGGGTAGCTCTAACTGTACCATGACTGGATTTACAATCCTAACAATAGGGAAACGGCCTATATATTTGGGTCCCAGTATCTTTGATTTTTGGGTGGTCTGTAAATACTTTGTAGATAGGAAGACCCTGTCCCCTACTTGGAACCATTTCAGTATAGCTCTTTTCTTGTCAGTCCGTCTTTTATGGGCTTGATATGCCTTGTCTAGTGCCTTATAGGTGATGGACCCAATACATTGAAGCTGTTCAATCCATTCCACTAAGGAAGGGATCTGGGGTTTCACCTGGGGCAGTTCTGGAATAGATACGAAATCCTGACCAGAAGCAATTTTAAACAGGGTGAAACCAGTGCTACTGTGGATCAAGTTATTGTAAGCGACCTCCGCAAAAGGCAGCAAGTTGGCCCAATTGTCCTGCTGATAGTTTACATAGCACCTGAGGTACTGTTCCAGAACTGAGTATTTACATTCATGGGCCCCATTAGTTTGAGGGTGGTGGGCAGAGCTTAGACCCTGGGCAGAGCCTAACAACTTCAGGAACTCCTCCAGAAGTGGGAGGTGAATTGTACCCCCCTATCCAAAACAATGTGGTCAGGAACCCCATGTAACTTATACACAGGTTGGATAAACAGTTCGGTGAACATTTTTGCAGAAGGGATCTTGGAGCAGGGTACAAAGTGCACCTACTTGGAAAATAAGTCCATGATCACCCAAATGATTGTCTTCCCCCTGCTCTCAGGTAGTTCAACAATAAAGTCCATGGATATTTTCTTCCATGGGACAGTAGGACTGGCAACATTCTGGAGGAGTCCAGCAGGCTTTCCAGGGAGCCTCTCATCAGAAGCACACACAGGACAACTGGCCACATAGGTTTCTTTTTCAATGAGGGCCCCCAAGTACTGCCATTTGACTAGGTGTAAAGTTTTCACAAAGCCAAAATGTCCAGCAGCTTTCAAATCATGGGTCGGTTGCAGCACAGTCCCCCTAAGACTGGCTGGGATATGTAGTTTAGCGCCAATTGATGCTAGGCCACCTTGCATGGTGCACTCGTTTGAGTGGGACAGGAACCAGTCATCACTTTTCAGTGCTCCTTTCAGTTTCTCGCTTAAGTCACTGTTCCTAGTCGAGGTTCACTTTCTCCTGGGCTCTGGTGACCCAGTAATCAAAGAAACTGGGCCCCAAGTATGTAGGCCCCCTTCCCCATAGTTAAAATCATCAACCCACCATCAAATGGGGATGAGCACTGCCCACTATAGTCAGAGATGACCAGAGATAGGAAATCTTTACCTTTACTTATACATGCATACATAATCAAGTTTCATTCAAAAAGAGGAGGAAAAGTAGAAACCCCATCCCTCCCGGACCCCCTCTTTTTGGGAGAAGATTGCCCAAACAAGCAAAATATCCCACTTCTGATGTTATAAGTCCAGCAAGCAAAGCAGAACATTATTTAGTGGCTGAACCCATTTTCCTAACTTCCATGTAGTTGAATGACTCAGATTCTGTCTAGATCTCACCTTGTGCCATATTTTCTGAAACAGATTATATGGGAATAACACCCCCCCCCCCCGCTGTAACTCTCAGCATAGAATAAATTTATTTTAAGTGCCACTATATGCCACAAGAACAACAAAAGAGTTTGTCATAGTTCCTTAGAAATAGTAAAGACAAATGAACACTCTTCTGGTTGCTTTATTACCTATCAGATAACATTTTGTTTACCTCTTATCAAGGTTGAACTGCTTTTGAAACATTTAGGTCTTATCGCTATTCAACTTGCCAAAGACCTGGGGGGAGGGAAAGGGAGAAAGAATGCAGATGCACCAGAGATAGACTATGAGAACCAAGAGCCCACCAAGGCCACTGATGAGGTGTCCAACAGAAAAGTGTATAGTTCTCAAAACAAAATAACAATTCATAATTGGACAATGTGACTAACCAAGGGTGAGGAGAAAGAAAATTATTGTTTAACTATGCATGCATTAAGCTGGAAAAACCAGAGTTGATTTTGATTCTTCAGTACTGGAATGGTGCCTTCAATAAAATTTTGCTTTTGGGATTTCAAAGTTCCTGAGTGCCTACTTTTCTTGGGTTCACTAGTCCGATGGTTGACTCTTGTATACTCATCAGAGAACTATGCATTGGTGATCCTAGCAGAATTTAGGGTGTGCCAAATTTTTCAACTTTCAATTTCCAAACATTAGGGGTGCTCAAAAGTTGTGACATGCCTTGGGGATTGTAAAGATATTTTGGTTACTTTAATATAATTTAGATGTGCTTGGTAAATAACTACATAAATATTATAACTTTTCAGACAAGCAATTCCCCAGCAAACAATTCAGACCAGCAATTCCACAGTACCATCAAAGAAGAACATTATTCTGTGTGCAGTGAGCTGAGTGGAAGATATTATTTCACTCCAGAAAAAGGCTCAAAAAAAGGAAAACCTGCTCAAGTGATTGGTGTACTTCATGAAGAAAAAAGGCATTGACATTGATAAAAGTTTGAAGGCTATTGGAGGAGATTCTACAAATGTTAATACTGGCTGTGAAGGTGGTGCCATGCACTGTGTAGAGATAAAGCCAGAGCATCCACTCTGCTAACACATATTTTTAGAACCCTTCACTGAAGAAATTGCAAAAATTAATTTTCACCCCTTGAAATGACACACCCTACTAGCACATGCATTGATTTTGAAACCATTCTATTAGAAGCTCTGGTGATCTGAAAGCAAGAAATGGGCATTTATATATCTAAGCCCAGATTCATTTTGATAAGCACATGTCCTTTGCATACAAATTCTATTTGCAGTTGTTACTTTAGCTATTTCAATAGAAACTGATGTTGATGAATCACTGTTTTCTCTCATATTCATTTCAGTTGTTTGAGGATAATAAGCTGATAGATTGTGAAATTTAGTAAAGTTTTGATTTTGATTTGATTTGAAAAACCATGGATACTCTAAACAGAAGATTTTCCTGCTGTCTATGGCTAGTTGAGAGTTAAGTAATCAATTAGTGGGTATTTTTATCCAGCAGATGAAATTAGCAAATTACACTTCATTTTCAAATATATACTGGTGCAATAAACCCATCAGAGCTCAGCTCATCCAACTCTTTACTAGCTGAACACTTTGTAATGTCTCCATTTCTATTGAACAGGTAGTCCTTCACTTACAATCACAATTGGCACCAGAATTTCCCTTACTCAGCAAAGCAGTTGTTAAATGAGTTATGCTCTATTTTACAACCTTTTTCCCATGGTTGCTACATGAATAACTGCAGTTGTTAAATGAAACATGTGGACAGTAAGTGAATCTGGCTTCCTTTATTGACTGCTTGTCAGAAGCCAGCTGGGAAGGTCACAAATGGTGATCTTATCTGCTGGCTTATATTGGTTGTAGCATCATGATACTACAACTAAAATAAATACATGCTTGTTTCCAAGCATCTGAATTTTGATCAAGTACATAGAACATAGAATAATAGAGTTGGAAACGATCTTAGAGGTCTTCTAGTCCAACCCCCTGCTCAAGCACAAGACCCTGTACCATTTCAGATGAATGGTTGTCCAGTCTCTTTTTGAAAGCCTCCAGTGATGGAGCACCCACAACTTCCGAAGACATACAATTCCATTGGTTGATTGCTCTCATCATCACCCTTGTCATGGTCTGACTACTCGCTCCTTCGACTTGACTTTCTAACCACTACACCCCGCCACAGGGAGGCAGAACCGACTAGGTGGTTCCGCCCCAGGCGCCTAATGGATCCTCATAGGTTCCAGATGGAGCTTGGGCCTTTTCCTGAGATTCTGGCACATGACTCGGCTGAAAACTTGGTGGCCGCCTGGGATAGTGTGGCCGCTGGGGCTTTGGACCGCGTTGTGCCTTTGCGGCCTCTGACCCGGCACCGAACTCACCCAGCTCCTTGGTTCTCCGAGGAGCTGAGGGAGATGAAGTGCTGGAAAAGACACCTGGAGAGCAGCTGGAGGATCAGCTGTTCCAAATCCGACCGAGCACTGGTGAGGTAGCGATACTTTTAGTGATCTAGTAGCAATAAAAGCAGCAAAATCTAGCTATTTTGCTGCCCTTATCACGTCATCAGATAATCACCCAGCTGCCTTGTTTAGGGTGACCCGCTCCCTCCTCCATCTGGGAGCACGGGATGATCCCTTGCAGGGTCGAGCTGAGGATTTTGTGCAGTATCTGTATGATAAGATCGCTCAGATTCGGGAAGGCCTGGCCTCTGACTGGGTAAGTCCAGACGGGATGACTGAGGCAGGTCTTGAGAGTGTTATCTGGAAGGAGTTTGATTCTATGGCTCCCGAGGACGTGGACAGGATTTTGGGACGGCTGAACACGACCACGTTTATTGGATCCGTGTCCCTCCTGGTTGGTGCTGGCTTCCCAGGAGGTTACACGAGGTTGGCTCCAGGGGATTATTAACGCTTCTTTGAGTGAGGGTGTCCTGCCGGCTGCTTTGAAAGAAGCGGTGGTGAGGCCCCTCCTCAAGAAGCCCTCTCTGGATCCAGCTGTTTTGGCTAGCTATCATCCAGTCTCCAACCTTCGTTTTATTGCGAAGGTTGTTGAGAGTGTGGTAGTGCAGCAGTTCCCACAGTACCTGGATGAAGCTGTCTATCTGGACCTGCTCCAGTCCGGCTTCAGGCCCGGGCACAGCACAGAAACGGCATTGGTCGCGTTGGTGGATGATCTCTGGAGGGCTCGGGATAGGGGTTGTTCCTCTATCCTGGTCAGGTTAGATCTCTCAGTGGCTTTTGATACCATCGACCATGGTATCATGTTGCACCAGTTGAGGGGGCTAGGGGTGGGGGACACCGTTCTGCAGTGGTTCTCCTCCTACCTCTCTGACCGGTCGCAATCTGTGTTGGCAGAGGGGCAGTAGTCGACCCCGAGGCGCCTTGTTTGCGGGGTGCCGCAAGGGTCAGTCCTCTTGCCCCTTCTGTTCAACATTTATGTAAAGCCGCTGGGTGAGATCATTTGTAGCTTTGGGGTGGAGTTCCATCAGTTCGCTGATGACACTCAGCTGTACATCTCCACCCCAGGCCACCCCAACGATGCCCTTGAAGTGATGTCCTGGTGCCTGGAGGCCGTGCAGGCCTGGATGGGGAGAAACAGGCTCCGACTCAACCCTTCAAAGACCGAGTGGCTGTGGCTTCCGGCATCCTGATATAGCCAGCTGGTGCCATCGCTGGTTATTGGGGGCAAATCACTGAACCCCACAGAGAGGGCTCGCAACTTGGGCATCCTCCTGGATGCACGGCTGTCTTTAGAAGAGCATATGACGGCCGTGGCCAGGAGGGCTTTCTATCAGGTTCACCTGATATGCCAGTTGTGTCCCTTTCTGGATCGGGACTCCCTACGCACCCTCACTCAAGCTCTCGTCACTTTCCGCCTGGATTACTGCAACGCTCTCTACATGGGGCTCCCCTTGGGTACACCCGGAGACTCCAGTTAGTCCAGAATGTGGCCGCGTGGGGGATTATGGGACCAATGGGATGCTCCCATGTGACACCTCTGCTGCGCGAGCTACACTGGCTCCCAGTGGTCTTCCGGATGCGCTTCAAGGTGTTGGTGACCACCTTTAAAGCACTCCATGGCTTAGGGCCGGGATATCTACAAGACCGCCTTCTGCTGCCAATAGCCTCCCACCAGCCAGTTCGCTCACACAGAGAGAGCCTCCTCAGGGTGCTGTTGGCCAGACAATGTCGGCTGGTGACCACCAGGGGGAGACCCTTCTCTGGGGCAGCACCTGCCCTCTGGAACAACCTGCCCCCAGAGTTACGCATCATATCGGACCTCTGGACTTTTCATCGGGCCCTTAAAACCCACTTGTTCCATCTAGCCGAGCTGGCTTGATCCCATCCATTGGCTTTTAATTTGAAATTTTAACTGGGTTGTTTTTAAATTGTGGGCCAAAATATCTAATATCTTTTAAACTGTCTTAATTTTTGTATACTGTGTTTTTTACTTTGGCTGTTCACCGCCCTGAGTCCTGCTGGAGAAGGGCGGTATAAAAATCAAATAAATAAACAAACAAACAAACAAACAAACAAACAAACAAATCAGGCAATTTCTCCTTAGTTCTAGATTGCTTCTCTCCTTGTCTTGCTTTTTGATGCTTTGGAAAATAGTTTGAACCCACCATCTTTGTAGGGGGCCCTTAAATATTGCTATCATATATTTTAGCCTCCAGCCCCCTAATCATTATTGTTGCTCTTCTCTGCACTCTTTCCAGAATCTCAACATCTTTTTTATATTCTGATGACCAAAACTGGATGCAGTATTCCAAGAGTGGTCTTGCTAAGGTTTGATAGAGGAGGGCACATCCTGTCGATCCCAGGGACACCACAAAGTCCCTGGTTGATCCAGGAGAAGCCCTTTTTTCCAGCGGTGAAGAGGCAGCCATTAAGCTGCTGAAGTTGGGACAACTCCGGAACGGAAGAGAATGAGTAAAAGTGTGTCAGCTTGGTGAGAGATTTTTAAAATAGACTGATTAAGAACACTCTGAGGTAAAAAGATAATTAAAATTGACGATAGAAGAAGTTAAGTGGCGGAATTGAGCCTCAGTCTAAGTTAGTTTTTCCTACATTGCAACTTATTTTTATTTGTAAAAATAAATAAAATCCTATGGAGGATTTTATTTTTAAAATTTGACTGGACTGGACTGGATTGGAGATTTCCTTTTTTTCTGTTTAATTATTAAATTTCTAGTGCCTTTTTAGTTTCATATTATTTTGGTTTAATCTTGTTATTTTTCTTTTCTCTACATTTTTATTTTTTTATTTTGTTTTATCATCTATTGGACATAGAGAGAAAGTGGAATGAACAAGAAACACTGCCATCTAGTGGAGTAAAACATTGTATCTTTTTTATTGGCAAAAGAAAGTAGCAACTGTGTTACATTTCAAGGACTCTGTGCCTGCTCATAGATAAGATAGTTAGAAGAGCATCAAAGACTGTCTGTAGGATTGTTTACTCAGGTGCTCTTCTGGGAAACTATTACTGACAGGTGGCTGAGACTTGAAAGAAGAAGATTGCAGTGACTCTGGAAAGAGAGCTGTAAAAACTTGGTGAGACTTACCAAAGAACTTTTGGATATTACAGAGTTGTGGATTCTTCTTTTAGATAGAAAGTCTTTTTTATTTTCCTTTTTTGGGGGTATTATTTTTCTATTGCTCCACTTCTCCCTCTTTCAATTATTATTAATTGGATTGTGTTTGCTTTTGGAAGACTTTTAATATTTTTAAATTTTTGATATATATTTTTCTTATTATTTCTTTTTATTCCTTTTTTCCCCTTTCTCCCCCTTTTTGATGGGAGATTATTAATGTATTCAATATCCCTTTGTTTAATTG
The DNA here is from genome assembly GCA_012654045.1 of Ptyas mucosa. NCBI lineage: Eukaryota > Metazoa > Chordata > Lepidosauria > Squamata > Colubridae > Ptyas > Ptyas mucosa. The sequence continues at coordinate 8,702,215 of WNWU01000048.1, forward strand.
GAATAAGGCATACAAGAGCCTGAAGAAATTACTTTTTGTTTTTTGTTTTTCTTTTTTCTTTTCTTTGATTGGAGAGTGCTAATTTGGTTTTTATCCTTTTATTCAATTGGATTAGGGCATACAAGAGCCTGAAGATTTTGCTTTCTTTGGATCTTCCTTTTTAAAGTGTTATTTGGGATAATATCTGCCCTCTATAAAAACGGATTAAGGTATAGAAGAACCTGAAGATTTTTTGATTGTTTGAATATTTTGTAATCTTTTTATAGACATGAGTAAAAAGGCAGTAGCTATTAGTTCTTCTACATCGACTCCCTCTTGTTCACCATCGGGAGGACAATGATCAATACAGATGATGTTACAACAGAAAGAGGAGAGGGAACATGAGAAGAAAAAGGATGCAACAATGCAGATGATTTTGCAAGGAATACAAAACATACAATCAAAAATAGTGATCATTGAACAGAGAGCAGAAAAGATTGAACAAAGAACAGAAAAAATTGAACAAAGAACAGGAAAAACAGATGAAAAAGTGGAGAACATACAACAAATGATGAAGAAATATGAGGAGAGGCTTCAAAAAATTGAAGAAAAGGAAGAGGAGACAAAAAATTAGAGATATGGATAGCAGATTAGGTGAGGTTGAACATGATAAGAGTGGAATAGGATGGAAGATGGACAAATCAAAATTCTAATTAAGATTTCAAAATATAGAAGAAAAGGGAGAAAACTTGGCAGAAAAAATGATAGGAATTTTAGCAGAAGTATTAGAAATTACTAAAGAAAAGATGATGGATGGCATAGATGAGATATTTTGAGTATATACAAGATATGCAATGAGAAATAAACTACCAACAGAAGTTCATATAAGATTCACCAAGAAATCAATGAAAACACAAATATTGCAGATTACAAAAGAGAAAACATTGAAATACAAGGGCAAGGAAATTGTGGTTCTGAAGCAAATACCGAGAAGAGTGAGGGAGATGAGAAGAGAATATCAATTCCTGACAAAAATATTGGTCCAGAAAGGTGTGAATTATAGATGGCTTATACCAGAGGGCCTGGTGTTTACATGGCAATTGCAAAGATTTAAAATAGACTCAATTGATAAAGCCAAAGCATTTTATGCTAAATATCTTAGAGAGAAGGAAGTAGAGTCACTGATCGAACTACAAAAGGAATATCTAGCAATGATTGAAAAGGAAGAAGGCGCAGTAGGGGGCATTGTAGAATATAAAGAACAACGTGAACCGAGATCTACTAGAGCAACAAACCCTTCATATAAAGTATGAATACGGAAGAGAAAAAATTGATTACAATGAACATAAATGGACTCAATATAGCAACTAAAAGAAGAAAGGTATTTCACAAATTAGAGAAATTAAAGTTGGATATAATTTGTTTACAAGAAGTGCATATTAAAAAACAACATGAACAAATGTTGGTACAGCCAAAATTAGAGAAATTATTTGCTTCATTGCAGCAATGTAAAAAAAGAGGAGTGGTTTTATATATTAGAGACACAATACCAGCGGAAAAAAATTATGCAGATGAAGAAGGAAGAATTTTGATGGTGGAAATAATAGATAATAACAGGAAAATACTCTTATATATATGCTCCAAATGACAATCAAGAAGATTTTTATAGAAAATTACATATGAAACTAATTGAGCTGGATTATGAAAATATTTGCATGATGGGAGATTTTAATGGTATAGTAGATGGGAAAATGGACTATAACACACAGAAGGCAACAAAGCAAAGTAGAGAAATTCTGCCGAAATCTTTCTTTAAGATGATAGAGGAAACAAACTTAAAAGATGTATGGAGAGAAAGAAATGCAAAAAATAGATAATATACTTTTTATTCTAACAGACATTTATCATGGTCTAGAATAGATATGCTATGGATGACAATGGAATTGACTTCTAATAGAGAAGAAATTGATATAGAAGCTAATACCTGGGCAGACCATAACCCAATGACAGTGAGATGAAAAGGACAAAGGAGAAGGTCTAGATGGACTTTAAACAATATAGTATTAAAAGAAAAGGATTTTGTACAGAAAATGGACAAAGAATTGGCTTTCTTTTTCAAAGAAAATAGAAAAGAGGATACATCAATGCAAAATCTGTGGGATACTATGAAAGCTTATGCTAGAGGCCTGATAATTGACTATACAAGGAAAAGAAATATTAAGAAAAGGCAAGTTTATAAAACATTAGAGGATGATTATAAGAAATTTGAAAAAGAACTACAGAAATTCCCCCCAAAAAAGGATATTAAAATGAAAATGGATACAACTAAACATAAAATGGGATTAATAGAAAAAGAAGACTTAGCACAAAAAATTAGAAGTGCTAAACAGAATTATTTTGAAGATGCCAATAAACCAGGTAGATGGCTACATATAAATTGAAAAAAGAGAGAGAATCAAGGAAAATAACACAATTAGTGGATGATTAAGGACAAATTAGATTTGGGAATGAAGAGAAGAAAAATATTATGCAAGATTATTATAAAAAATTATATGAAAAAGAAAATATAGAGGAGGAAAGTGTTAAACGATATTTACACAAGGCGAATCTACCCCAGATTTCTAAAGATATTGAGATAATGCTAGAAGGAAACATAACGATGATGGAATTAACTGAAGCACTTAAAAAACAAAAGAATGGGAAGGCACCAGGCCCAGATGGACTGCCAGCGGAATATTATAAGACTTTACAGGAATCATTGAGTCTTCCATTGCTAGAAGTTATGAATGAAGTAATGTCAAAGATGGAAATACCCAAATCATGGTCAGAAGCATATATCACACTTGTCCCAAAGGAGGATACTGACCCACAACAAATCAAGAATTATAGGCCTATATCCCTGCTAAATTCAGATTATAAAATCTTCGCTACAATATTGGCAGAAAGACTTAAAAGATACTTAAATAATTTTATACATTCTGATCAAAATTGATTTCTGCCAAAAAGGCAGATTAGAGGTAATTTGAGGATAATTCTGGACACTTTGGAATACTATGAGGCACATCCAGAGAAGCAAATAGCTTTGATATTTTTAGATGCACAGAAAGCCTTTGACAATGTGAATTGACGATTTATGCTATTACAGCTGAAACAGATGGGCTTTGAGAAGAAATTTATTCAAGCCATAAAAGCTATATATCATAAACAAACAGCAAAAGTAATGATAAATGGAGAATTGACAGAATTGATTGAAACTGAGAGAGCTCTGGTGGCTCAATAGACTCAGGCAGTTATTAACATCCACTTACATCTGCTGCCTGCAATTGCTGCAAGTTCAAATCCCACCAGGCTCAAGGTCGACTCAGCCTTCCATCCTTTCTAAGGTAGGTGAAATGAGGACCCAGATTATTGGGGCAATAAACTGACTTTGTATAAATATATACAAAAGTATGAAGGCTATTGCTTAACGCATTGTAAGCCGCTCTGAGTCTCCGGAGAAGGGCGGCATATAAATCAATTTTTAAAAAAAAATACAAAAAGGAACGAGACAAGGTTGTCCACTGTCACCTTTGTTGTTTGTGTTAACACTAGAAGTATTAAATAGAAATATTAGAGATGAAAAAGAAATAAAAGGAATGAAAATTCAAAACGAAGAATATAAATTGCAAGCATTCGCTGATGACCTGGTGTTTATTCTTGAAAATCCATTTGAATCAATAAATAATTTGATAGACAAGATAGGAGAATTTGGAAAGGTAACAGGTTTGAAAATAAATAAAGATAAAATGAAAATTTTGTCAAAAAATATATTAAAAAAACAAAAAGAAGAATTGGCAGATGTATCAAAGATGCAGGTCACGAACAAGGTTAAGTACTTGGGGATATATTTGACAGCAAGATGCAGTACACTTAAGGAGAATAATTACAATAAACTTAAACAACAGATAGTGATAGATTTGGCTAAATGGGAGAATTTGCAATTATCATTGATAGGGAGGATATCAACTATTAAGATGAATATATTGCCTAGAATTTTATATTTGTTCCAGACAATTCCAATTAGGTTGGGAAAAGATTATTTTGAAGATTTGAATAAAATAGTGTTAAAATATATTTGGCAGAGTAAAAAGGCAAGGATAAAATTAAAACTTCTGCAAGATGCTAGAATAAGAGGAGGTTTTGGTTTGCCGGGCTGGGAACTATATTATCAAACAACTAATTTGATGTGGATCAAAGAATGGATAATGTTAAGAAATACTAGGTTGTTGACTTTAGAAGGACATGACTTGTTGTTGGGCTGGCATGCTTTCTTATGGTACAAAGGCACAAAAACACAGGGGTATTTTAGAAGACATGTTATATGAGAGTCTTTGCTATTAAATTGGGAGATTAAAAAACAACATTATTTAAAAATTCCAGTCTGGTTATCTACTATTGAAGCATTCTCATATTCAATAACGTTTAGAAAGGAACAAATTGTTAGTTATATTGAATTATTGAATGAAAAGGGTGAACTTAAACCGAAGCAAGAATTATAAGAACAGGATATAAAGATGGACTGGTTTTCGTATATGTAAATACATTCTAGATATGATAAAGATTCTAAGACAGAGGGTTTTTACAGTAATTTGACTAACTTAGATAAAATTTTAAAAGTTCTGATGACTATGTAATTAAAAAATTGTATGGTTATTTACTAGAGGTAAAATTGGAAGAAGAACAAGTTAAAGAAACAATGATTGCATGGGGGGAAATTTTTGGTTATGGAATTGATTTAGAAAAATGGCAAAAATTGTGGATGCAAAATTATAAAATGACAATGTCAACAGCATAAAAGGAGAATTTGTGGCATTTACCCCTGACAAGAATAGCGAGAATGTTCAAGAACAAATCTGAGAAGTGTTGGAAATGTCATCAGATACCGGGCTCATATTACCATATGTGGTGGACATGTGTAGAAGCTAAAAGATACTGGACTAAAATCAACACATGGTTGGAAAAAATGACAAAAAAACACATAGACCTTAAAGCAGAGATTTTTTTTAGGGATTGTGCCAGAAATATACAATACAGAATTGAGATATTTGATTGTGAATGTTTTAACAGTTGCTAGACTTGTGTTTGCTAAAAACTGGAAAAATGAGAAAATACCAACGCAAGATGAAATTATTAAGAAAATCATGGAATGTGCTGAAATGAGTAAATTGACATTTGAAATTAGAGAACAAGAAGATAAACAATACTATAAGATATGGGGTTTATTTTATCAATGGCTAGATAATAAAACATGGAAATGAAATATGAAATATGAAATGAATGTTATAAATATATTTGAAAATAATTTTTGAAGCAACAAAGCCATAGTTAAATAAATGATAAATGAGGATGTTGATTTGTTTGACAATATGAGAAATTAGATAATTAGTAAATTCTGAATATGGGGATGAAGCACAAAAGATTTGTAACCAACTGACACACTGTATGAAATTGTAATGGATGATGGATTTGTTTTATGTTTTGTGTAAAAAATAAAAAAAATTCTCAAAAAAAAAGAAATTGTACATTTTAGATATGTTTATGAGAAAAATAAAAAATAAACTTTTTTTAAAAAAAGAAAACAGCCCTGAGGACTCTTACGTTATTCTGCAGGAGGGTTACAGATGAGTTACTAGAAGACAAAAACAATGGAATTTGCCAAAAGGCCTAAGTTACATTACTTGTTTATCAACAGACAGAAGGGATACTTTATTTTATACAGTATTGTGGAGTGTATTTTACTCCCCTGAAGCAAGACAGCCTCAAGAGAACATGCAAAATGGGATCTCAGGAGATTCAACAGCTATCTGGAAAATATTCCATGCAAAAGGATGTGAGTTGATATCTGCTGCCATAAAATTACTTTGGATAAATCCAGTGACACAGCTTCTTTATAATGCATGCTTGACCCTTTTTGCAGGTATAGATTGCTTAAATCATTACCAGGTATGTGCCTGATCCAGAGAGCAATTTCTTAGTTGCCTAGGAGCACCCCAAATGTAGCCCTATGGCTGGAGATTGGCAATCAAAGGATGGAACGAGAGCTTCCCTAGCAATAGTGAATCACTGGCTGAAGAATAAAGTCTTCCCGTTTGGTCTCATGCATATATTTTCTGATAACTTATCATTTATATGGATATAAATCATATCTCAAGTTTCACTTCTTTGGACTCTCCCTAAAATGTTTATTTCACTTGGGCCACAGGCAAAACACAATGATTTGAGAGTTATAAATTGGGGACACAGCCAGTGATGGGGACAGCCAGTTTTAATCTGTGGGCTGTCAGACTCCTGAATGAAAAATAACCACAACAAGCACTTCCGGTGGGATCGCGACATTGCGGACGCTTCTTTTTGAAGCACCAACCCAGGGCTCTGTAGAACCGCAAGAACAGCGACTATCAGCAGTCTTGCGGTTTGGAAACTTTCCTCCTGGTAAGAGGGGGGAAAGTAAGTAGATGGGTGGGGTAGAGCTCCCTAAGAGTGCCAGATTTTACCCATAATCTGGCGCTCGAAGATGAGAGCTCCCCGCTAAGCCTGTCAGTACTCCGGACCCTGGATGTCTCTGCTTTGCAGAGCTAGATGTCGTGACCATCCCAGCAACGAACTTTAAATAAATATTTTTGAATCGAGCTGGCGGAGCACAAGCAGCAAGAATAAAACAGCAAGCATTTTCTTTTTTTTTAACTCCAAAGATTTACCTTTTTAAAAAGATTTTCTTTAAGCAGAGAAAGTGAAAGCAAGATGGCGTTTGAGTTTCAACGGGGCGTGAAGAAGTGAAAGTTAAAAGCAATTATTGACAAGCCCCTGTTTGAAATGTAAAACTCTTTTCTGAAAAGTGGATTAACCAAGAAAGGAAGTAATTATAATAATTGAAGCAGTAATATAAATTACAAATTGCAAAGGGTCTTTTTTTTTTGATACTTTTTTTTCCCCTGTCCTTTTGGAAGGGAAAGAAGAAGGGGGGCAAGATGGCTGGTCTTTTTGAAAGCAAAGAAAGCAAAGAAGGGTTAATTAACCCTCATAGATGGTCTGATTTTGAGGAAGCTTTGAGCTCAATTACCTCTGCTTTATTGGAAAAAATTGATACTATATTTCAAGCTTCTCAAGCTGGAAACAATGAAATACATGGAAATACTGAGTTGCAATCTAGCAGTGGGGGATTGATTGAAGAGCTGGGAGAAGGAAAAGAACAACAACAACAGCCTACAGTATTTTTGGTGAGCAAGATGGATGCTTTGCAGAATAAGGAGCAAGAAATTTTGGGAGTTGATGAGACTTTGGCTATATGAATTTTTTGTTACAAAGTCCAACCTGCACTTAAAGAGCTGTTTTCAGAAGAAGTTATACTTTTGCAAAAATTTTATAATATGCAATCCCCAAAAATGCAAGATTATATTGGAGTTAAAAAAGGCAGAGGAATCAAAGTTAAGAAAAGAGTTCGTAAAAAGGAGAAGAAGAAAGACTGGAGACAAGGAAAATAACCCTGCTTGATGAGATGATGGTCCTTAAAAAGTATTGTTTAAGTGTTTAAAGATTTTGAACTTTTGGAAGAAAACATCCAACAGCTTAATGCCAGTTAACTAAGCAATGAGCGACGATGAGGAGGTAACCTACAGCTGTATTGGAATATTTTGAGAAGAATAAACAGTTCACTGCAATGCTGGTGTGTTGGGTTGTGAAACAAGCCTTGACCTGAGTGATTTGGAATATTTTATTAAGGACTGTAATAAATTTGGATTTAATTGCAATTGTTGAAGTTTTATTGAATATAGTAAATTGGAGTTTTCTGTTTGAAGGTAATAAATATAAGGCAAAAGGACTATGGGCCTAGGGCAATTGCAGCTGATCTGGTGGTTTCCCTAATACGTCTGATGAACTTATTAATCTAATTTTTGGCTGGATTTGATGGATATTATTTGAAATACAATTACAAAGTCACTCGGGGGGGGTTTTATATAAAGAAGCAATTTTTATTTAGGTGGGTAGACGCAAATGAAGACATTCTACATGCTGTTGGAAGATGTGAATATAAGAAGATTAACAACTGGTTTAATCTAGTATGAAGAATTTAAATGTTTGATATAGCTATTAAATGATGTTTTTAGTTGATTTGTTAATATGTACTGATAAATTAATAAGAGGTTTGATTATTACTTCTTAGTTAGAAAATGTTTTTTTAAGTGTTTTAACTATAATTGGACCTTGATTGTTTAAAAGTGGAGGATGGAAGAGTTTATATAATATTTTATCTTAAATTTGGGGTTTTCGAATGAGGTTTCTTTTTTTGTTTTCAATGAAAGAAGTTATAAAATATCTTGTTAAACTGTATAGATCTAATAATCTGCTAAGTATGTATTAGTTAAATTGAGTAACGATAGGTTTGATTAGGTAATACTTAACTGTTTTATTAACTGCTGCAATTATAAATGGATACTAAATCTGTTAAATCAGATGGAACAAGAAGAAAGAAGACTTGCTTTCCTTTTATCTATTTGTTTAATGATTATGATAAGTGAGAGATGGAGTTGAATTTAGGGGATTCAAGCTGTATTTTATATTTTGTATTTGCTCTGGGAAGTCGGGGAGTGGTGGTTGGGGAGGGGGGGAAAATGTATGTAAAACTTTTAAAACTTTTTCAATAAAAAAAAAACCACAACAACATAGTATGATTGACTTGCGATGTGCAATAAGTTCACATAGTACAATAGGATTGGGTGTTTGTTAGCAGGATTCACTGGGATAGGGATTTTCTGTCTTCCACTGTGAGTTGTATTATTGTGTAGGGGTGCACGAAGGGAGGCTCAGTCAATCTCATAGTACACATGTTGTACTCTAACAATAAAGGTTTGAATTGAATTGAATTTAATTGATTCAAATAATTTAACAACCGGTTCTCTGCCCTAATGACTGGCTGGGTGGGCATGGCTGGGTGGGCGTGGCCAGGAGGTGTGACAGCACTCAGCCTCCTGCAGCACTCTGCCAGTCAAAATTAGGTTTGCCGCTGGGAGATGGGACTCATAAAATGGTTCTGCTCCAGGCGCCTGATGGACCCAGAGAGGTTCTTGAAGGAGCTTGGGACATTCCCCACTTCTTAATCCTGTGATTCGGCTGAGGCTCTGGTGGCATACTGGGTACAGGCGGCTACCGACACCATGGACCAAATTGCACCTTTGTAGCCTCTGACCCAACGCAGATCCTGGGTCGCTCCATGGTTTTCCATGGAGCTCCGGGAAATGAAATGCCGGAAAAGACACCTAGAGGAGAGTTGGAGGTCCTCTCGGTCTGAATCTGATCAAACACAGTTAAGAACCCATATTAGGTCTTATCTAGTGGCGATGGAAGCAGCGAAGTGAGATTACTTCGCCACCCTCATTGCATCTGCAGAAAACCGCCCAGTGGCCCTGTTTTGTGTGACCCGCTCCCTCCTCAATCAGGGAATGAGGGAAGAGCCTTTACAGGGCAGAGCTGACGATTTTGTACAGTTTCTGCATGATAAAATCGCTCAGATCCGGATCGGATTGGACTCTGACTGGACGGAATCCAATGGGGAGACTAGGGTAGGTCTTGAGAGTAATATCTGGGTTGAGTTTGACCCTCTTTCTGTCAAGGAGGTGGACAGGATTATGGGTAAACTTGGTTCCTCCACTTGCTTATTGGATCCTTGTCCCTACTGGTTGGTTTCAGCTGCCAGGGAGGTGACTAGAGACTGGATCTAGGCAATTGTCAACACTTCGTTGAAGGAGGGGGTCTTCCCCGTCTCTCTTAAGGAGGTGGTGGTTCAACCTTTCCTCAAAAAGCCTTCCCTGGATCCAGACCCACTTAATAACTATCATCCCGTATCCAACCTTCGCTTCATTGTGAAGGTTGTTGAGACTGTGGTGGCGGAACAACTCCCACAGTTCTTGGAGGAAACGGAATACCTAGACCCATACCAATCGGGCTTCCAACACGGGCACAGCATGGAAACGGCATTGATCGCTCTGGTGAATGATATCTGGTGGGCTCAGGATGATGGTTGTTCCTCCATCCTAGTCCTACTTGACCTCTCAGCAGCTTTTGATACCATCAACCATGGTATCCTACTGCAGCGACTTGTGGGGTTGGGGGTGCGAGGCACTGTTTTACAGTGGTTCTCCTCCTACCTCTCAGGTCGCTTGAAGTTTGTATGGGGGGGGGCAGAGGTCCACCCCAAGGCCCCTAAATTGTGGGGTGCCTCAGGGGTCGGTTCTCTCCCCCCCTGCTTTTTAACATCTATATGAAGCCACTGGGTGAGATCATTCGTGGCTTCGGGGTGAGATATCATCAATATGCTGATGATACCCAGTTATACATCTCCACCCCAGACCACCCCAGAGATGCCCTTTCCAAGATGTCCCATTGCCTGGAGGAGGTGCGGGCCTGGATGGGTAGAAACAGACTCAGACTCAGTCTCTCCAAGACTGAGTGGCTGTGGATGCCGGCATCTCAGGTTTCAGAGGCCCCATCTCTTTTGATGGGTGGGGAAAAACTTGCCCCGTTGATAGGGCTCGCAACTTGGGTGTCCTCCTGGATGCTCGGCTGTCCCTAGAAGACCACCTGACGGCCGTGACCAGGGGGGCTTTCACATAGGTTCACCTCGTGCGCCAGTTGCACCCTTTCCTGGACTGAGATGACCTTCGCACTGTCACTCATGCCCTGGTCACTTCCTGCTTGGATTACTGCAATTCCCTCTACATGGGCCTGCCCCTGAGATGCACCCGGAGACTCCAGCTGATCCAGAATGCAGCCACACGGGTTGTTACAGGAGCCCCTCGTTACTCCCATATAACATCTCTCCTGCGTGAGCTGCACTGGTTACCAGTGGTTCTCTGAGTCCGCTTCAAGGTGCTGGTTCTCACCTATAAGGCCCTACATGACTTAGGTCCAGGATATTTGCAGGACCTTCTCCTGCCTGCCTCCCACTGTCCTGTTTGCTCACATAGGGCTGCTCTCCTCAGGGTTCTGATGGTGAGCCAATGTCATCTGGCGGCGCCCAGGGGTAGGGCGTTCTCTGTGGGTGCTCCCACCCTCTGGAATGAGTTGCCTATTGAGCTCCGGATGGCTCCTGATCTCCGCTCCTTCCGTTGGGACCTGAAGACTTGGCTGTTCAAGCAAATAGGCTGACTCTGATTCTGGGTTTTATTATTTATTATTTATTAGTTAATTTGCTTTTAAAATGGGATTTTGTTGTACATGTTTTTAACTTGTGTTCGCCGCCCTGAGTCCTTCTGGAGAAGGGCGGCATATAAATACATGAAATAAATAAATAAATAATGAGCAGCACAGGTCACCACAAGATCGCAAGTGAAAGGGGACTCTCCTGTAGACAACACCATCACTGTTGTTAGACCTGGAAGCCATCTTTTACATTTGGGCCTTCAGGCCTGCCACATCTTCTTCTGTGGGAAAATGGAGGGATTGCATAGAGCAGTGATGGCTAACTTTTTTGCTGTTGCATGCCAAAAGCAGGGGGGAGCGCAGGGTCACCCGCCCACATTCCCACACCCATAATTCAATCCCCTCCCCATGCATGCGCACGCAATCCACTCTGCACTCCCCCTGCTTTTGGCAAGCAATGGACAAAATGTTACCGGTGGGCCCAGTAGGCCTGTTTTTTGCCCTCCCCAGGCTCCAGAGGCTTTCTTGGAGCCTGGGGTGGGCAAAAATGGCCTCCCCCCCAGAGGTCCTCCGGAGGCCAGCAATGGCCTGTTTCCTGACTTCCTGTGGGCCTGGAAGGCCCAAAAATCAGCTGGCCAGTGGGCATATGTGCGCTGGAGCTGAGCTAAGGCAACGCTCGCATGCCCACAGATATGGCTCCACATGCCACCTGTGGCACGCATGCCATAGGTTCGCCATCATGGGCATAGAGTGTAGATGATACGTAGTCAAAATAACATTCCTTTCCCCAAGATTTTTCCAAGGACGCTAACAGATCATAGCCCTGTATGGGTAGAAATAGACTATAGCAAGGGACCAAAGAGGTCCTGGAGAGTTAATGAAAACTTATTTAGATATGGGGAAAATATTAAGGAATGTAAAAGTTTTTGAAAGAATATTTTATTATGAATATGCAAAAGGGTACCCCAATGGAAATGGTATGGGATGCTAGTAAGGCTTATATGCGGGGTGTCTTGATTTATATGAATAATAAATTTAGAAAAAAGCAAGGGGAAAAAAGAAGGGTGTTGGAAGAGCAAATTAAGGAAAATGAACAACTTTTGATAAAAAACCCAAGGGATAATAAAGTCAAAGAGGTTATTAACTTGCTGAAAGAACAATTTAAAATGTTGATAGCAGATCAAACAGCAACTAATCTACAGTATGCTAAATATAATACATTTTGTAATGCCAATAAGCCTGGAAGATGGATGGCTTATATGCTTAGAAAGAAACAAAGTCAAAGAACAATTGAAAAAATTAAATATAAAGGAAAGGAGGTCTTTCAGCAAGAATTAATTAAGAAGTCGTTTACAGAATATTATTCAGAATTATATAAGGCAGATAAGATTCAGGATATGGATATAGATAGATTTCTTAAGAAACAAAATATTAAGCCAGTTTCTCAAGATCAAAGGGATATGTTAACCGAATCAATTACATTAGAGGAAATTATGTCTGCAATTAAAGATTTAAAGTTGGGGAAGGCCCCGGGAACAGATGGCCTGACGGCGGTTTATTACAAAAATTTGTGTGAAGAGATGGCTGAACCAATGAAAGAATTATTTAATACAATACAGCAGGGAGGAAAGGTTCCTCCCTCCTGGAAAGCAGCCTTTATATCTTTAATACCAAAGGAAGGTCAGGATCATACAGAACCAAAAAATTATAGGCCTATTTCATTGTTAAATACCGACTATAAGATTTTTGCTAAGGTATTGGCAAACAGACTAATGAAGGTAATGCAGCAAATGATACATCATGATCAAACAGGTTTTATAAGCGGCAGACAAATGAAAACTAATGTGAGACATATTGTTAATGTTTTGGAATATTTAGAAAGGAACAACCAGGTCCCTGCAGGTATAATATTTTTAGATGCCGAAAAAGCGTTTGATAGGCTTAATTGGCAGTTTTTATTAAAACTAATTGAAAAAATGCAGTTTGGAGATACATTTATACAATCAATAAAGGCAATATACCAGAAACAAACAGCGCAAATAATAGTTAATGGAGGTGTAATGGAAAATTTTTTAATAGAAAAAGGTACTCGGCAAGGATGTCCCTTGTCTCCATTATTATTTATTTTGTCACTGGAAATATTGCTGAATAATATACAAGATTTAGATACAATAAAGGGAATACAGATTAGGCAACAAGAATATAAATTACGTGCATTTGCAGATGACCTGGTTGTTACCTTAACTCAACCATTACAATCTGTTAAAATATTAATGGACATAATCAAAGAGTATGGATTAATATCTGGCTTTAAAATAAATGCAGCCAAAACGAAGATAATAGCCAAAAATATGACTGTTACACAAAAACAAGAAATGGAAAATCTAACAGGATTTGAAATAGTTAAAAAGGTCAAGTATTTAGGTATAAATATCCTGACAAGTAATTCCAAATTATACCATCACAATTATGAATTATTGTGGCAAAAGATGCAATTGGAGATTCAGAATTGGCGAAAGTTACAGTTGTCATTGCTAGGCAGGATAGCTGCCATAAAAATGAATCTTTTACCGAGGTTTTTGTTCCTTTTTCAAACAATACCAATACTTAAAACTGATAAATTAATTAAAGAATGGCAAAAAGGTTTAAATACGTTTGTTTGGGCGGGGAAAAAACCTCGAGTTAAACAGAGAATAATGCAAGATTCTCGAGAAAGAGGAGGACTTAAAATGCCCAATTTAGGGCTATATTATGAGGCAGCTGTACTATCACTAGTTAGTGATTGGATTAATTCAACAGAGGACAGGATATTGAATGTGGAAGGGTATGGTCTGGTTTTTGGCTGGCATGCATATTTACTGTATGATAAAAAGGTAGATAATACATTTAAAAGCCATATATTGAGAAGTTCTTTGTTACGTGTATGGAAAAAGTATAGGTATAAATTAAATCATAAAATTCCGATTTGGGCGATACCTAGACATACAATTGAAAATATAAATATAGAACAAAAGCAAGATGGGACTTCTTATGAGCAACTTTTGTATAAGGAAGGATATGGGTATCAATTAAAAACTATTCAACAATTAAAAGAACAAGGAATAATTAAAACCTGGTTTCAATATGGCCAGCTGCAGGCCAGATGGAAAGAGGACCAAAAGAAGGGTATTTTGCAACATGAAGAGAATTTGATTAAGCAGATAAGAGATCAGAGCCAAATGCATATAAAAAGGTTATATAATGTATTATTGGAAATAGATTCTGAGACAGAATTAGTTAAGGATTGTATGATAAAGTGGGCTCAAAATATAGGGGAAACAATAACGTTGGACACATGGGAAATTATATGGGTTAGAAATGTAAAATTTACACAGGCTCAAAATTTGAGAGAAAATTTTTATAAAATGTTTTATAGATGGCATTTAGATCCCAAAAAATTAGCTTGTATGTACCCGAATATTCAGCCCAAATGTTGGAGATGTGGAAGTCAGGATGCCACATACTATCATATATGGTGGACTTGTAACAAGATTAAGGCATTCTGGATAAAAATTTGGTGGGTAATTCAAAATATATTAAAGAAAAAGATTAAATTTACGCCACAGTTTTTTTTTTGTTAGGTATTATAACAGACTGTACAGGAATTGAAATAAAGTTGATTTTAAATCTAATAACAGCGGCAAGACTACTGATGGCACAATATTGGAAGAAACAAGATGTACCTACAATTTAAGAATGGACATTAAAAGTAGTGCATTTGGCAGAAATGGCGAAGATTTCCGCATATCTCGAAGACTATTCAAATGAAAGATATATAAAGGAGTGGAAAAGTTGGATAGATTATATTCAGAACAAATATTGTAACAAGAAATTTCAATTAGCTTATGAATGAAATATTTTGTAGAAATTGTTATATTAATTAGAATATTGTTGTTTCACTATTAGGAGTTAAAGATCAAGGTTAATGATGTGTTATTATATTGTTAGTTAATTTTAGTTTGGTGTTTGTACTTGTACTACCCTGAGTTAATCCTGGGAAGTCAGGGGGGAGGGGGAGGGTTGGGATGGGAGGGATGGGGGGGAGGAGGGATGGGGGAGAAAATCATTTTTGTAATTTGTAAAACTTTTTAATGAAAAAAAAATAACAATCCTTTCTCAGAGCGTCAAGGACATAGTGCCCTGGCACCTGGAGTCGGATGACTGGGAGAGGTCTTTAGTTTGGACGGTGGATGATTGGATCATGTGATGGACATGAGGGTGCTGGGCAGGGACTTGAACTTTCATTTGGGTGGGGAAAACCTGGAAGCTTTCAGATTCGGGTTTTCCCAATTGTGCCAATATGACATCTCTAATAAAAAGTAACTTTCAGGAAAATCAAGCCTCGGAGGTTTTTTCTTTGGGGGTGTTATTTGGAACCCTGACAACTGTAGAATTTAAACAAGCTCTAGAGAAGGATGAATGGTTCCTCAAACATAAATACACTTGCTACATGCAAGGCAGACTACCAGGGTGGGAGGCAAACTCTATGTCCCAGCTAGCAAAAGACAAAAAACCATGCAAGACTGCCATGACTACAAATTTGCAGGGCACTTTGGGTTTCTAAAAACTCTGCACCTCCTGAAATGACAATCCTTCTCTTCACTAGACTAGTCATGCCCATTTCCTGTAACTGTTCTTCATTTGTTTTAGTCCCCAATCCCCTAATCATTCTGGTTGCTCTCCTCTGCAACTTTTTCTAGAGTTTCAACATCTTTTTTATAGTGTAGTGACCAAAACTGGATGCAGTATTCTAGGTATGGTCTTATTAGGGCTTTTTAGAGTGGTATTAGTACCTCACTTGATCTTGATTTTATCCCTCTGTTAATGCAATTTAGGATTGCATTGGCTTTTTTGGCTGCCGCTGCACACTGCTGGCTCATATTTAGCTGGTTGTCCACTAAGACTCCAAGATCCCTGTCACAATCACTGCTATTAAGCCTGGTTTCACCCAGTTTATATGTGTACTTTTGGTTTTTCTTACCTAAGTGTAGTACTTTACTTTTCTCTACACTGAATTTCATTTTGTTAGATAGCACCCAATGTTCAAATCTGTCAAGATCCATCTGGATCTTGAGCCTATCTTATAGGGTATTAGCTATTCCTGCCAACTTAATATGATCTGCAAATTTGGTAACTTCCCTAACGTGATACTGCCATTCAAATGGAGGGAAGGAGGAGATGGGGATAACCTGTATTTTTATAACCTTTTTCCTTGCATCTAAGCACCCTGCAGTATTCTCACCTTCTTTGGAATGTAATAGAGAATGAGGACCATGTGGATTGTTTCAGTTTGCTGAAAGCAGAAGAAGATCCTGGGAATGGCTGCTTATATGTTTCTCAAGACGGCTGTTACAATAAACATCTTTAGACCTGTAGATTGGCTAAATCCACATTTGGATAGGAGGACGGGATTCTAAAGCCCTATTTCTGGGGTGTACTTTGGGAGGGAATTTAGAGTCTGCTTTGCCTATTCTGCTATCACTTCTTCTCAATAAAATGTTCCTTTTGAAATACCATGTTTCAAGAGTCAATACTTTCTTGGGAAAGGAGGAGAGGCAGGTCCTTAAAGAAAGCAGACTCTGCAAAGTAGGTCAACCTGGAGAAGCACATTTTGCTCTACCATGGGGACCTTGCAATGATGTCCGAGCAAAGCAGGGAACAAGGAGAAATTGAATGCTATGCAGATATCCATACTCCACCATCGCTCGACCTGAAGCATGCTTTTTATACCCAGTTGTGCAGATGGGGATACCCCAAGTGGACTCCAAGAAACTGTGCTGGTCACTCGGAACTGGGAGAGAGACAGCTGGGACAGGAGGACCTGAGGAGTCACCCTAATCCAAGGCAGTTGAAAGCCCGGCTGAAAATTAGAAATGGAAGCCCTGTTCGACCAAGAGGAAACTTTCGAAGAAACCAGGAAGGGCGGGGGGAACAACTGAAGCATCACATCAGCCGGCTGGTAATTGAGGCACTAGAAAACATCAACCTGAGGGAGGAACCAGAACCACCATCCAAAGGAGCTGAAGCCACAGATGACACCTGGGTGATTACCCCAGACCCTGCCACAGGGGATCAAGCCGATGCCACTGAAATAGCCACCACTGCAACAACCCCTCCCCCTGCAATCTGAGCTACCATGAATACACGGGGTCAGCCCAGGGGCCTGCAGCTGGAGAGACAGGCACCACCCTTAGGAGTGAAGTTCGATGGAAACCCACAGCAGCTGGGATTCTTCATGGCACATGTACTCCCCTACATGCAAGAATACAGGTGCACATTTCAAACCCAAGGTGCTCGAGTACAAGTCGTGACACTTGCAATAGAGGGAGCCACGGCCAGATGGATGGTCACCCTGCACAAGGCAGATGCCACA
The DNA here is from genome assembly GCA_012654045.1 of Ptyas mucosa. Taxonomy (NCBI): domain Eukaryota; kingdom Metazoa; phylum Chordata; class Lepidosauria; order Squamata; family Colubridae; genus Ptyas; species Ptyas mucosa. Next base: position 8,719,781 of record WNWU01000048.1, read on the forward strand.
GAGTTGAGAAACTTTGACAGATTCATGATGGCTCAGTGTCACCGTTTTGAGGACCCCCTAGCCTACCAAGAAGCCCGAGACCGAATCAAAGTCATGAAGCAAGGGTGACAATCTGTAACTGAATATATTGAGGAGTTCTGGGACCTGGCCTGCCACATCGACTGGCCGGAAGACATCCTGGTGAGCTATTTCAAAGATGGATTGAATGATGATCTCTACAATGCCTGCGTCGCCAGAGGAGCACCAGATCGCCTGCCTGAGTGGTACCTCACTGCAGAGGAAGCTGAGATTGACATGGTTAGAAACCCGTACCAACCAAGCTGAGGCTGGAAGAGCCTGCCCCAGGGGAAAAGAGAGCAATTCAAATCGCCACCCCCTTCACCCCAAGGTCATCGGCTTGTTTTAAGTGCATGAAGGAGGGGCACAGAGCTGTGGAGTGCCAATCAAAGATGCTGGTGAGGAAATCAAACTGTCTGTCAGGGGGGAGGGGACCCACAAAAGCCCCTGAGGGAAAGAAACTGTGAAGCAAGGCAACTGTCGAGTTTCAAGACCCCCACCCCTTGGGGACCAAAACTCCAGAAATCCAACTGGAGGAACCAATTTTCACCGAAAGCGACCCAAAAGACGAACCACTGGTAAGCAACCCAATTGAACCACTTACCTTCCCCCCAAGACTGTTTATACCCAGTCAAGGAAGAGAAGTAAGACACTCTGCTTTTCTAGATTTGGGATGCACAAGTTGCCTGATATGTCCCACCCTAGTACGGAAACTGGGAATAAATCTAAGGAGACTAAGGAACCCAATAGAATTTTGCCAATTAGATGGATCAATATCTGGGGGAGAACCCGCCATGTTTGCTACTGAGCCTTTACAAATAACTATGGATAATCACAAAGAGACACTGACATTTGTGGTGGCATCCAGCATGGAATGGCCTTTAGTATTGGGGTTAGCATGGCTGAGAAAATGGAATCCCAAAAATACCTGGAAGCAAGGGTCAATCAAATTTCAGTTATGGGTAACTTTTGTTGACAATAAAAAGGGAGACTGGAAGGGGGGGGCTTGACTGTGAAATGGTGATCCCTGGTTGTGGAACGCCAAATGCATCCGATGAACTCCCCCCCACCGTGCTACCAACTTTGCCAAGGGCAAAGCTTCCCAAACCAAAGATGTACTGCATGTCCCCTAGAGAACTGAGAGAATTAAGAGCTTTCATTGACAAAACCCTGAAAAAAGGGTTCATTGAACCAGCACGCCCAAAAATCGCAGCCCCAGTACTTTTCAGAGAAAAAAACAGACAGCTCTATGAGATTATGTGTAGACTATAGTAACTTAAATGCACTAAGTGTACAAAACATGTACAGTACCTCCTCCCCCTTATGAATGACATGCTGGCATACCTCTCCCAAAGAAAAATATTTTCAAAGGTAGATCTGAGAGAGGCCTATTATCAAATAAGAATAAGGGAGGGGGACGAGTGGAAAATGGCATTTAACACACCACTGGGCTGCTATCAATTTAAGGTACTTTCTTTTGTATTACAAGGAGCCCCAGCTGTATTCATGCAGCTAATAAATGAAGTGTTCCATGAACATTCATATAAAGGGGTCCTGGTTTAGCTGTATGACATTTTAATCTGTATGGAGACAAAAGAAGAACATGTAAAATTACTCAGGGAGGTCCTAAATAAACTCCACACAGCAAAGCTCTATGCCAAGCTCTCTAAATGTGAATTCCACCAGGAAAAGATTGAAAACCTTTCCAAATTGGTGACAGAGTATACTTATCCACAAAATTCTTGCAAACACTACAAACCTCAAAGAAATTAGGGCCAAAAGTTGTGGGACCATTTCCAATCACTAGGATCATCAACCCAGTGACAGTAGAATTAGCACTCCCCAAAACACTCAGAGAAATACACCCAGTCTTTCACATTAGCTTGCTAAAAAGTAAAGTCACATCCTCACTTAGACCTCAAACCCATGAACCACCCTTAGCCATAATGGTTGAGGGTGAGCAACATTTCGAAATCAAAGACATTCTCGATTTTAGAATCCACCAAAGGAAAACCCAAAACCTAGTAGCGTGGAAACACCTACCCCTTTCCCAAAATGAGTGGGTGGACAAAAAACACATCATCGCCCCCACACTCTTAAAGAAATTCCACACCCAGTACCCTCACAAACCTTGCTAGTATAATGGTTCTTTGTCTCTTACAGGTGGATTTATCTTTTTTCTAAAGTCAGGATTTTCTAAAGGATTCTATGTCAGATCCTAATGTGATACTGCCATTCAAATGGAGGGAGGGGGGAGCATGGGGATAAGCTGTACTTTTGTAACCATTTTCCTGGCATCTAAGCACCCTGAAGTATTCTCACCTTCTTTGGAATGTAATAGAGAGTAAGAACCATGTGGATTGTTTCAGTTTGCTGAAAGCAGAAGAAGATCCTGGGAACGGCTGCTTATCTATTTCTCAAAACGGCTATTTACAATAAACATCTTCGCACCTGTGGATTGGCTAAATCCACATTCGGATGGGAGGAAGGGATTCTAAAGCCCTATTTCTAACTGTGTACTTTGGGAGTGTTAAATAATTAAATGCCTCATCCATAGGAGTAGGAATTTAAGACCCTGAAGAAGAATGGAGAGATCTAGTATCAATATTGTCAATCATAAGAAGCGTCCAATCAGTGTATATTATTCCCCGCCTACATAGTATATAAGTAGATGTACAAATGGTTATTTTGTATTGTATAGTTGTTTAATATATTGGATGGATACAATAAATACTTTTACTTAAAAGAAGAATATGGTTTCTGAATATTATTGGGTCAGATCCTTAATTCATTAACAAATTGGTAGCAAGAGGATGGTTTATGACCCAATAATAAAAATATGATAAAGAAAATATTTAAAGAAGATAGAACAAAAATGCCAAATACAAGAGCATGTTCAAAGAAAATGACTGAACAAAAATACTCAAACGAAGATCAAAAAACAGAAATAAGAGATGGATCCATAGAAGAAAAAATTAAAAATAAATCCACTACTGAAGATATTAAAGAAAAAGAAAAAATTGTGGAAAAGGGTGAGAGCTTAAGAGAAGAATTAATTAATATTCTGAGAAATCAAAATGATGATGAAGAAATATTAAATAATATACAGAGACTGATTAATTCAAACGATACAAAAGACAGAGACCAAAATCCAACACAAATAAGCAAAAATATATGCGAAGCAATTGAAAACTCAAATAACGAAAAAACTTCAGTCGTTGAAATAGACGGTTACACTCCGAGATTTGAAAAGCAAACATGTCCGTTAGAACTGACAGTCAAAATGGCCGACCGTAAATCAAAAGGTGAAAAATTAACCAAATATTCAGAAAGATCTGATACAAAAAACAATGAAAATGACTGCGAGGATGAAGACGAAATAATAACTGAAATATATCCTTCAAAAAGACAAATTAGTGAAGCTATGAAGACTATTGCAGAAGCATTCAGATCCGGATTTAACATAATTGGGACAACTTTATTACCAACTTAGACTCCCTAAGATTAGGGGAACTGTCTGTAGAAAGGTTATCTAATATGCTAATTACTGAAGATAATTTGAGAAAGGACAGACAATTAATGATAAAAGAAACAAAAACATTCAAAAAGGTATATTTTAATGAAAAAAATAGAGAAAATATAGAATGCTATATTTGTGGGTCAAGAGAACATTATAAAAGAGATTGTCCTAGAAATTTCAAAGAAAAATATAGAAATGAATATAAGGGCAGAGTAACAAATAGACATCCAATAGAGAACAAATATAATAGAAGAGATTCACCTAACTATAGAGATAGAAGAGAGTACAGAGAAGGATACAAAGATAATAAGACAGGGGCTTCATTTGGAATTGAAAAAGAATATAAAGAAACTTGTAGTAAATATAGTGGTAATAATTGGTTAATAGACACAGGAGCAAATAACCACACCACACCCAAGAAACTAATTCTATCTTCTTTCACAGAAGAAAATTTTCTAATAAAAGTGGCTAATCAGAACCAAGTACATGTAATTGGAAAAGGAAATATAATATTACCGGGAATAGGAAAAATAGAGGGGGTGCTATTAGTGCCAGAAATACCACACAATATATTAGCTGCAATAAAACTAAGTGAGGAAGCGGAAATAAATATGTCTATTTCAAAGGGTAATATGTACATTAGAAAAAATAATATAGATGTAGGTAAAATCACCATTAAAAAAGGAATACCATATGTGCAATTTGAAGAAAAAAATATTTCATGCATAGATACAAATTTGGATTCGGAAAATGAAGAAGAAAATAGAGATAATATAAATGAAAAATACATAAATGAAAAAGAAGATAAAAAACAAATAAAACCTTTAATAGGTAAACCTATTCATGATGAATGTGCACATGATGAAAGTTAGGCCACGCCAGTTTCCCAGTGATACAAAAAATAATTAACTGTACTGAAGGAGCAAAAATAAAAAATTGTGAAAACTATCTTGAATGTTCGGTATGTAAATGCTCGAAATTAAAAACGAAAGCAAGACCAAAAAAGTCTAAATGCACTACTAAACACATCTTTGAAATGGTACATATGGACTTAGTAGGATCATTTACACCTTCTGTAAAATATAAAAACAGATTTTTCTTAACAATAGTAGACGATTTTAGCAGATATGGATTTGTATATTGTTTAAGACATAAAAATGAGGTATTCATGAAATTTAAATAATTCTATAAAAGAGTGGAAATACAAAATAATAAGAAAATTAAAAAAATAATGACAGATAGAGGATCGGAATTTCTTTCTAATGAATTTACTAATTGGCTAAAATCAAAAGGAATATTACACTTTATGACAAATCCGTTCTCTCCATTCCAAAATGGAGTATCAGAATGTAGAAACTCGACACTACAAACAATGATTAGATGTGTTCTAGAAGATTCTGGTATGAGCAAAAATTTCTGGTCTGAAGCATTATTGTATTCTAATTATACTCTAAATAGAACATGGTCTAGTGTAATCAATAAGACTCCTTATGAAATAATGTACAACAAAAAACCTCAGATATCACATTTACATATATTTGGTGTATCAGCTGATGTACAAATTAGACGTAAAGGAGATAAAATATCAAGAAGATTAAAATTCATAAGTTATGAGCCAGGTACAAAAGGATATAAATTTGTGGATAATAATAATAAATTCATTGTATCAAGAAATGCCATATTTCATGAACAATCAAACTGGTCAAAAATACATCTTAATGAAATAAATATAGGAAATGAAAATAATCCTAGAATAAAAATAGATTCACTAAATAAAAAGGAAGCCATACATCTAAGAGATAATAATAGTAATTCAAAAAGGCCAATTAGAAATAATAGAAATAAAATACCTAAAAGATTTGAAGATTATATTTTGCATATAGATTCAGGTACAATAACTCCCAATTCATATGAGGATATATTAAAACTACCAATTGATGAAAAAATAAAATGGGAAACAGCAACGTTAAAAGAAATGAATAGTCTAAAAGAACTAAATGTATTTACAAAAACTAAGGTACCAAGCAAGAAATCTACTATAGGCACTAGATGGATATTTAAAATTAAAAATTTAGAAAAGGGAGAAAAATTATACAAAGCACGAATTGTTGCACAGGGATTTGCTCAAAAATATCCCAAGGATTATAATGATACTTATTCGCCTACAATCAGAATAGAAAGTGTAAAAAGTGCACTAGTTATAGCATCCATAATGAATTTGGAAGTGTATCAATACGACATTCAAACAGCATATTTACATGCTGACTTAGATAAGGAAATATATGTAAAAGCACCACATAGTAAGGACACAATAAAGGGAGAAACATGGTTACTCAATAAAAGTCTATATGGACTTAAACAGTCCGGAAGAAGATGGTACGAGTGTCTAACTAAAGAATTAATAACAATGGGATTCACTGCAACAACAGCAGACAATTGTTTTTTTACAAAAATGGAAGGAGATTATCCAGAATATATATTGGTATATGTAGATGATATTTTGTATATATGTAAAAATAAAGAAAAATGTATTGAATTTGCTGATAAGCTAGGAGAAAAGTTCTCACTTAAATTCTTAGGAAATATTAATAAATATTTAGGAGTACAAATTAGTAAGACATCAAAAGGATACCATTTATCTCAAGAAGAAAAGATAAAAGAACTGTTGTACAAATGTAATATGAGTGATGCTAAACCTTGTGAAACACCTATGTAAACTAGGATTTATTAAAACCATACATTGTAAAACTGATGAACAAATAGCAGATATTTTGACAAAACCTTTAATGAGTAAACAACACAGCATATTAACAAATAAGTTAAGTGTTAAAAAAAATTATACAAAATGGATTAGGCATTTAGAGGGGGTTTTGTTAAATAATTAAATGCCTCATCCATAGGAGTAGGAACTTAAGACCCTGAAGAAGAATGGAGAGATCTAGTATCAATATTGCCAATCATAAGAAGCGTCCAATCAGTGTATATTAGTCCCCGCCTACATAGTATATAAGTAGATGTACAAACGGTTATTTTGTATTGTATAGTTGTTTAATATATTGGATGGATACAATAAATACTTTTACTTAAAAGAAATATATGGTCTCTGAATATTATTGGGTCAGATCCTTAATTCATTAACAGGGAGGGAATCACTTCTTCTCAATAAAAGGTTCCTTTTGAAATACCATGTTTCAAGAGTCTATACTTTTTTGGGAAAGGAGGACAGGCAGGTCCTTACAATTCCCTCATCTAAGTCGTTTATGAAGATATTGAAGAGTACTGTGCCTAAGACTGAACTGTCAACTCACAAAGCACTTCCATGTCCGTTATCGAATTGCCATGGGTGGAAAGGGGGGAGAACATTCTATGCATACCTTCATCCAGAGTCGGAGCTCAGATTACCACAGCAGGCTTGTGAGGTGTGCAATTCTACAGCTTTCTGGATCACCTCGTGGAAGAATGTGATTTATGACACAGACTGAGGGGAGGGAGGAAACAGGGGTAAAGTTTAGCCATAACTCAAGTGAAGTCAGATCTGACTCCGCTAGGGTATTGCCAAAAGGTTGTTCCTAATAAATGACTGTATCTGTCTATCTGTATTCCTTGCTCTCTAAGTTCCTCTTGTGTTTTTAATATTCCCTGGGGTTTTAATATTTCATGATATCTTACCATTTTTTGAATTGTCAGAGTATTGGGGTGCATCATCGCCTCTATTGTGGATAGCCATCCAGGAACTTTCATATAATGTTTATTTTTAATTTCTTGCCATGTACAAATTAATGAGTCTCTTAATATATGATTACAAAAATACCTATGTGTTTTGTTCCTGGTGTTCCATAAGAAGGCGTGCCACCCCGTCATCAAATCAGGTCCCTCCAATGTTAGTAATCTTTGATTTTTCAAGCTCACCCATTCCTTAATCCATGTCAAACTCGTTGCTTTATAATATTTTTCCCATGCTGGTAATCCGAATCCACCTCTGGCTCTGTCATCTTGCAATATACTTAATTTAATTCTTGCCTTTTTTCCTTCCCATATAAATTTTGTAGTTATTTTGTTCAAATTTGCAAAAAAAAAATTGTCCAATTTTACTGGTATTGTCTGAAATAAATAAAGCAGCCTCGGCAGAACGTTCATTTTTATCGCTGCTATTCTCCCTAATAATGATAATTTCATTTTCCCCCATTTTTCTAAATCTTCTTTTATTTGTTGGACTAAGCTTACATAATTATTATCCTTTATTGTTGCACATCTGGCTGTCAAATATATACCTAAATATTTCACCTTTTTTACTACCTGTAATCCTGATTCATCTATTTGGTTTCCTATCATATTTTTTGTTAACATTTTGGTCTTATCTTTATTAATTTTTAAACCCGCTACCTTCCCAAATTCCTCTATTTCTTTTATCAATATTTGTCCTGTTTTTAATGGTTCTTCTATGAAGAATACAAGGTCATCTGCAAATGCTTGGGCCTTGTATTCTTCTTGTATTACTTTTAACCCTTTTATCTTTTTGTTTGCTCTGATTTTTATCAATAAATTTTCCAATGTCAAAATAAAAAGTAGGGGTGAGAGCGGACAACCCTGCCTTACTCCTTTCTTTATTTCAAAAAATTCAGTAAGGTCTCCATTTACCATTATACTTGCTTTATGCTTTGTATATATGGAGGCTATTATTTTTTTCAAATCTCTACCCGAATTTCATGTTTTTTATTTGTTGGAGCATAAATTGTCAATTGACCTGATCAAAAGCTTTTTGTGCATCCAGAAAGACCAGGGCTACCTGCCTCTCTGGATGCACCTCGAAATATTCTAATACATTAATTACTGTTCTTATATTATTTTTTATTTGTCTCGTTGGTAAAAACCCATTCTGATCTGGGTGTATCTTGGTATTCAATATTTTTTTCATCCTATTTGCCATTATATTCATAAAAATTTTGTAATCAGTGTTTAATAAAGAGATTGGTCTGTAATTTTTTATTTGTGTTATATCTGCTCCTTCCTTTGGTATCAACGAAATGTATGCTTCTCTCCATGAGTCCGGTAGCCTTGACTCTATTGCATGTTTCTAATAATATCCAATCCAGTGTTTCTCTTAGTCCTTTATAAAATTCACTTGGTATTCCATTGGTCCCTGGTATTTTACTGTTTTTTTGTTTCTTGATCGCTTCTCTTAGCTCTTCTATGGTAATATCCCTATTTAATATCGCCTTTTCTTCTTCCATTAAGGTCGACATTCCTTCTTCACTTAAATATTTATTTATTTCTTCATCTGTCACTCTATCTTGTTCATAGAGTTTTTGAAAAACCTGATACACTATTTCTTTTTTCTTTTCTAAGCTATATTGCATTTTACCCCTTTTATCCTGTAGTTGCTGAATTATTTTTTTCTCCCTTTCTTTTCTCAATCTATAAGCAAGGCACCTCCCTGTTTTATTCGCATGTTCAAAATAATTCTGACCTCTGACCCGGCACCGAACTCACTTAGCTCCTTGATTTACTGAGGAGCTGAGGGAGATGAAGTGCCGGAAAAGACGCCTAGAGAGCAGTTGGAGGGCCAGCCGATCCGAATCTGACTTGACACTAGTAAGGTCTCATATTAAGACCTACCTAGTAGCAATAAAAATGGTGAAATCCAACTATTTTGCCGTTCTTATCGCGTCATCAGAGAATCGCCCAGCGGCCTTGTTTAGGGTGACCCGCTCCCTCCTCCACCTGGGAGTGCGGGATGACCCCTTGCAGGGCCAAGATGAGGACTTTGTACGATATCTGTATGATAAGATCACTCAGATTCGGGAAGACTTGGCCGCTGAGTGGGTTAGTTCAGACGGGATGACTGAGGCAGGTCTTGAGAGTGTTATCTGGGAGGAGTTCGATCCTGTGGCTCCCAAGGACGTGGACAGAATCTTGGGACGGCTAAACGCAACCACATGTTTATTGGACCCGTATCCCTCCTGGTTGGTGCTGGCTTCCCAGGAGGTTACACGAGGCTGGCTCCAGAGGATTATTAATGCTTCTTTGAGTGAGGGTGTCTTATTGACCGCCTTGAAAGAGGCGGTGGTGAGGCCCCTCCTCAAGAAGCCTTCTCTGGATCTGGCTGTTTTGGCTAACTATCGTCCAGTCTCCAACCTTCATTTTATTGTGAAGGTTGTCAAGAGTATGGTGGCGTGGCAGCTTCCCCAGTACCTGGATGAAGCTGTCTATTTAGATCAGGCCTGGGAACAGCACGGAAACGGCATTGGTCGTGTTGGTGGATGATCTCTGGAGGGCTTGGGGTAGGGGTTATTCCTCTATCCTGGTCCTGTTAGATCTCTCAGCGGCTTTTGATACCATCGACCATGGTATCATGTTGCACTGGTTGGAGGGACTGGGAGTGGGGGGCACCGTTTTGTGGTGGTTCTTCTCCTATCTCTCCGACCGGTCGCAATCTGTGTTGACAGGGGGCAACGGTCGACCCCGAGGCACCTTGTTTGTGGGGTGCCACAAGGGTCAGTCCTCTCGCCACTCCTGTTCAACATTTATGTAAAGCTGCTGGGTGAGATCATCCGTGGTTTTGGGGTGGAGTTCCATCAGTACGCTGATGACACTCAGCTGTACATCTCCACCCCAGACCATCCCAACGATGCCTTGGAAATGATGTCCCAGTGCCTGGAGGCCGTGCGGGTCTGGATGGAGAGAAACAGGCTTCGACTCAACCCTTCCAAGACCGAGTGGCTGTGGCTTCTGGCGTCCCGGTATAGCCACCTGGTGCCATCACTGGCTATTGGGGGTGAATCACTGGCCCCCACGGAAAGGGTTCACAACTTGGGCATCCTCCTGGATGCACGGCTGTCTTTAGAAGAGCATACGACAGCCGTGGCCAGGGGGGCTTTTTATCAGGTACGCCTGATATGCCAGTTGCGCCCCTTTGTAGACTAGGACTCCTTACGCACGGTCACTCAAGCACTTGTCACCTCTTGTCTGGACTATTGTAACACTCTCTACATGGGGCTCCCCTTGGGGTGCACCTGGAGCCTCCAACCTGGAGCTGTTATTAGAATGCGGCCGCGTGGGGGATTATGGGAGCGATGGGGTGCTCCCATTTGACACCTCTCCTGTGCGAGCTACATTGGCTCCTGGTGGACTTCTGGGTGCGCTTCAAGGTGTTGGTGACCACCTTTAAAGCGCTCCATGGCTTAGGGCCGGCGTACTTACGGGACCACCTTCTGCCATCAATTGCTTCCCACCAGCCAGTTCGCTCCCACAGAGAGGGCCTCCTCAGGGTGCCGTCAGCCAGACAATGTCGGCTGGTGACCCCCCAGGGCAAAGCCTTCTCTGTGGCGGCACCCACCCTATGGAATGATCCAGAGATACGTGTGATCCCAGACCTCTGGACTTTTCGTTGGGCCCTAAAAACCTACTTCTTTCAGTTAGCCCAGCTGGCCTGATCCTTTATTGGTTTTAACGTTTGATATTGATTGATTTTAATTGACATGTTTTAAATTAGGGGCCAAATTGTATTTAAATTATTTTTAAATGATTTTAACTTTTGTATTATGTTTTTTACTTGGCTGTTCACCGCCCTGAGTCTGCTGGGAGAAGGGCGGTATAAAAGTTAAATAAATAAATAAATAAATAAATAAATAAATAATGATAATAATAATAATAATAATAATAATAATAATAATAATAATTCTGTTTTATAAATTTCAATGCTTTTATATAATTTTCCTGTTCTAATATATTCAATTTATGTTTGGCAGCTATCCATTTACCTCTAATTTGCTCATCTCCATTTTTATCTTGTAATTTTGTTCCCCAATTTGTGATCTCTTCCTGCGCATTATTATATTCTTTTTCCCTTTCCTTTTTTTGTTTTGCATTGTAGGCTATTGTTAGTCCTCTTGCGTATGCTTTCATTGTGTCCCACAGGTTCTGAAGTGAGGTATGATCTTTTGTATTAATTCCATAAAACAACTCTAATTCCTTTTTCATTTGCTCTGTATATTCCTTTTCCTTCAGTATCTGTGGGTTCAACGTCCATCTACTCTTTTTCATTTGGTATCCTTTCCATATCAGCATTACAGGGTTATGGTCGGCCCAATTATTTGACATTATTTCTACTGTTTCTACTTCTTGTATTAATGTCTTAGTTACCCAAGCCATGTCTATTCTGGACCAGGACTTATGAGGATTGGAGTAATATGTGAATATTTTTCCTTCGGGATTATAAAATCTCCAACTATCTATTAAGTTCAGCTCTTCTGCTAAATCTATGAAAGTTTTAGGGAGCCATTTTTCTTTTTTTTATTACTCTGATCAGTGCTATAATCCTTTTTTACATCTATTATTGTGTTAAAATCTCCAATCAAACATATATTCTCTAATTTTTCTTCTATTATCTTTTCATGTATTTTTTTGTAAAATTCTGATTGTCCACTATTCGGCGCATAGATAACCACCAACAAAATATTTTTATATTTAAATTTTATCTCTATCATCAATATTCTTCCTTTTAAATCTGCATATCTCAACTTACTCTCTATTCCTTCTCTAATGTACACTGCTATTCCTCTTTTCTTTTCTTCTGCTAATTTTACAAATGATTTCCCTAATTTTTTACATTGTAAATATTTTTCCTCCTGTTTTCTTATGTGTACCTCTTGGAGGCACACAATATCCATTTTTTGCTTTATTGCTTTTCTAAAAATTTGATGTCTTTTGGCCAGAGAGTTAAGTCCATTTACATTTAGTGATAAAATTTTTAAATTTTGTTCCATTCCTATGTGGTACTACTATGCAGCATTTGTTATTGCTTCCTGTCCCTTCTCTTAGCTTGTTCCGGTGGTGATGTGGGATCGAGATGGCACGGGAGGAATCGCTCCATTTCCACTGCCAATTTTCTAGCATTTTGAAGCCCTTAGGGGTGAGGAAAGGTCCTGGTGGGACCGGCGGAAAAGAGGGGAATCTTCAGAGGAGGTGCGGAGAGGTGCGATCCCCTGCCACACCAAGAAGGACCCTCAATCCAGACATAGAAGAAGACAGCCAGTATGGCTGACACAGAGGCCTGACGTTCCGATTGAGAACAGTAGGAAGCGGAGAGTGAGTATGGTGCGAGATTCGGAGAGCAGGAAAATAAAAACTCTGGTTTTTGGATTGTCGGAGAAGAAGAAAAAGAGTTTGGAGGGGCAGCGGATAGAAAAGAAGACTCAGAGTGTGAACGGACAGCAAATAACAAGGAGAGCAAAGTGTGAAGAGGGCGAATTTCAGACCAGCAGAGGAGCACCAAGGGAGTGGAAGGGAGAATATTAGAAAGAGATGAGAGTTCTAGGAAGTCTGGGAAAGAAAAGGAAACTGAATATAAGGTTTTATTTCTACCCCTATTTTTGCTGCTCTAACGGAAGAAGTGTGGATTGGCAAAAAGTAAAAGACGCACAAGAGTGACAGTGCAGATCAGAGATCGTCATTTTGATTATATTTCTGTGAAAACTAAAAGTACAAAAGAAAGACTATAATTGAACTATATTTGAACTATAAGAACTGAAAACACTGTGAATATTTATATATAATATGTATATTGATATATTTATTTATTGAGGAATTTTTATATTTATAATTAATTAATAGTAAATAATTATTAACTTTACCTTGTCTTTTTACCTTCTCTCTCTCTTTCTATTTTCCCCCTTTTTTCTTTCTCTTATTTCTATATCTCTCTCTCTTCATTGGTTTATTAATTATTTAAAGCAAATATTTAAAATTAATGTTAGACCTTTTTAATTGATTAATTAGTAATTATATAAGAATTTTAGAAATTAGATTATTAATTAAGGTATTCATTAATTTTTCTTCTGAATAGAATTTTATTAAATAAGTTAGTATTATATTATATAAAGAGAATAGAGGAAGGAGGGAAGAAAAAGAAGTTAAATAGTAAAGTGGATGGTAATTTGGGAAAAGATAGAAAGGAGTTTAGGGGAACAGTACAGAATATTAAAAGAAATGACTAGTACCACTACAACCACTGTGAAAACGGGAAAGAAAACTACCTCGACATTGATCGGACCATCAGCTTCCCCAGCAATGCAGAGAACAATAGAAGGAATGTTCCCATCAGAAAAAAAAACCCACTTCAAGTAAGCAAACCATGCAGGCCACACTAGCAATTATTCAAGAGACCATGATGAAAATGCAGGAATGTATGACAAAGAACCATGAAGAAACGAGAAGGAATATGGATGAGATCAAAAGAGAAGTAAAAAGTGACATTCAAAAAATAGATGAAAAGATGGATTCAATACAAGAAATCATACCAAAAAATGATCAATAAATAGCAGCTATAGAGAAGAGAACAGAACAGACAGAAGAAAAATTAGACTCATTGGACCAGAAAATGATGGGACTAAATAAACAACTGGAAAACACAGTGGCAAATCTGGAGATGGATAGAGCAGCATTCTATTTATGATTTCAGAATGTGATCAAAGATAGAGAGGAGGATTTAACATTTGTGATGGCAGAAATGATTGCGGAGGCCCTCCAACAGGATAAAGATGAAATAATAGATGAGTTGGACGAGGTCTACAGGGTCCATACGAACTATACCGGACAATATAAATTACCTAGAGAGGTTCACGTAAGATTTGTGCGAAGAAAAATAAGAGACATTGTTTATAAAATAACAAAAAATGAACCCATGTTTTACAGAGGTAAAGAAATAATTACATTAAAGCAAGTCCCCAGGAGAATAAGAGAATTGAGAAAGGAATATTGATTCCTAGCCGCATTACTAAATAAACGACATATACCATTTAGATGGATAACACCAGAAGGAATGTTGGTGATGTGGCAAGGGAAAAAAATTAAAGTGGACTCACAACACAAAGCACAGAACCTACACGATCAAGTGATGGGCATAGAAGGCGCAAATGGCAAAAGGGAGGAGCCAGAACGGAGGACCAAAGATACCCAGAGACAGGAAGAACGAGAAAAAGTACAAGAGGAGAGAGATAAAGAGGAAGAAGGGGAACTTCAAGAGGAAGAAGGAGTAAAAAAAAATCCTTGTATTCTATGGGTATGCCCTCAGTTGGCATTGCGTGACCAGGCATGGCTGTTTCTTGGTTCTCTGCCTCCTCAGTTCCTTTATGTGGATTCTCAGCAAAAGTCATGTGCATCTGAAATTTTATGATGCCTTGTTTCCAATTGATTTTGTGGTTCCATTTTTTCAGCCATGCAAGGCCCAAGTCTAACAGCCATTCCATGCTATAGGTGCCACTATAAATGTAAGCATTTCCTTGTGGCTTCCGATGCCTATATGTAAAAGCTCAGTGGCAAAAGAAGCTGGCTCTCCTCCTGCTATTGACCCATCTAGTTGGCAGAAAGAGATGGGGGTTTTCACCTTTCTTACATTAATCCCCAACTTCCCTACTAGGGTTGGGCTGATCAAACAACGGGTGCACCCTGAGTCCACTAGAGCGGAGATATTTATCTCCCTGTCCTGGTTTGGGATAAATAGTCTTAAGAGGAGGGTAAGCGGTTTAATTGGTTTGCTTACCAGTGGTTCATCTTCTGGATCGCTTCCGAATGAGTGTGATTCCTCCTGTTGAGATGCCAGGGTTTCTTCTCCAAAGAGGGGGGGATCGAAATTCTACGGTCTCCCTGCTCCTCAGGGCAGTCTCCTTCCCACGCCGGCCCGGTTTTGCAGGGCTCTCCCCCGGTGGGTGGTTCCAGGCAGGTGTTTGCGAATGACACTCTGCAGCTCGGTGCCCCTCTTTTCCACACTTGACACAGGCTGAGGATTTCGGAGAGAATGTGGTTTGTGGTTGAGGGACTCTTGCTTCTATTGGGGTGGGGATTTCTTCCATGCTCACCCCGCTCGGTTCTGGTTTCTGGCCATATCAATCTCAGCTTCTTTGGCAGTGATGTACCATTCATGTAGGTGATTCGGTGCACCTCGGGCCACGCAGGCATTGTATAGATCATCACTCAGCCCATCCTTGAAACAACTCACCAAAATATCTTCCGACCAGTTCACACGACACATGAGGTCCCGGAATTCTTCAGTATACTCTGCTACTGGCTGTCACCTCTGCCTCACCACCTTAATGTGGTCGTGTGCTTTGCGATCTGCTAATGGGTCTTCCAACCGTCATCACAGGGCGATTATGAAATGGTCGAAATTCCGTAGTTCTGGTGTGTCGGCATTATGCAGGGTCACCATCCATCTGGCAGCGGCACCCTCTAGGACTAGGGTCACAACTCGCACTCAGGAT
Organism: Ptyas mucosa; assembly: GCA_012654045.1. Classification (NCBI taxonomy): domain Eukaryota; kingdom Metazoa; phylum Chordata; class Lepidosauria; order Squamata; family Colubridae; genus Ptyas; species Ptyas mucosa. The sequence goes on from WNWU01000048.1 coordinate 8,735,615, forward strand.
CCTTGGGTTTGGAAATCACGCCTGTACTCTTGCATGTAGGTGAGCATGTGTGCCATAAAGAATCCTAATTGCTGCAGATTCCCATCAAACTTCACCCCAAGGGAGGGAGTTTCTCTTTCCAGTTGCGGGACTCAGGGCTGGTTGGGAATGGGCACCGGTGTGCATGCTGCCTGGGGGGGGGGAGGGTTTGCTGGGTCTTCTCCCACTGCTGCTGCAACATCTGCTTGAGAGGCAGACTCCAGAAAGGAGGCCTCCCGTGGCATCATCCGCGACTGCTGCCCTTTCAGCGCTCTTTGGTTGTTGTTTTGGCTCCCCTCGGATGTTGAGATTTTCCAAAGTTTCTATCACCAATTGGGTTATATGCCTCTTCAGACAATCCTCCCTCAGCAGTGCTTCAGTTAGTCCCCCCTGGTCAGCAAGGGCTTCTAGTTCCAGTTTCCACCCTGGTTTTCAGTTGCCATGGCTGAGGGTGACTCCTCTGATTCTCTGATTCCAGCTATCTTTCTTCCCAATACCAACTGATCAATGGGGCTTTTCAGGATTCTCCAGGATTACCTCATCCTCTCTGATGTGGTGTTCGAAACAGGCATCCGACTGGGTGGCAGTTGATGTCTCCCACAAAATTTGGCTTCTCCCAGTTCTCTGCTTCGTTCAGACATTGTTTGCAAGGTCCCCTCAGTGAAGTGAAGATTGCTTTTCTGGGTTGACCATTTTGCAGATTTTGCTTTCTGTAAGGATTGCCTCTCCTTCCAATTTAAGAAAGTAAAGACTCTTGAAATGTGGTAGTTCAACAGGATCCTTTTATTAAGCAGGAGTGATAGCAACCAAGTTAAAGCAAGATCTGAATACCCTTAGGTAAGACAAGTAGGATTAAAGCAGTAGAGACCTCTCCCTTTAAGTCAGAATGCAGATTTTAGCCAATACACAAGTGTGAAGATGTTTTCTTTACTAGTTTCCCTGAGAACCCGAACAAACATGTATTCACACCATTATCCTTTAAAGTGAAACAACCCACAAGGCTATCATAAACATTCCTCCACGTTAAGAGGATCTCAGGGCTCTTTGGCACCAGGATATAGGTTGTAAAATATCTGTTGACACAGGCAATGCTAGTAAATCGAATCCAAGTCTCCCCCTTCTCCCAATTGATTGACAGTATCATTCTTAGGGATCTGACACTGGATTTCTTTTGAAACTTGGCTCGAGGCTCATGAATTAATTAGGGTCTTTCAGAAACCTGACAGAGAGTCAGATGTCCTTTTAAAAATCTATGAAGATCACCAGGTTTCCTGAATCCTGGACTCTCCAATCGCTCCCTGGTATCTGGGGTGCCTGGAGGGAAATTCAGGCAACCATGAAGAGCCTGACTGCAGCCGGAGTGCAGCCTCCCTCAGATATCAAAGCTGAGATGCCTGCTCCAATGGCAGAAGCAAGAAGATGAGTATTGGGGGAAGTTAATCTGTAAAGCAGCTGAGGTTGAGTTCCCCCATTCCAATGCTCAGAAAAAGGGGAAGCCCCTGAGCGATCTGGGAAGAGTGGAGTGGATGCTGAACTGGAAACAAGCCAGGCACCCAAAGCCCCTGAGGGAGCCTCTGGGGAGTTCCAGAGAGCAGGTGAGGGAGGAATTTGACCGGGCCACCCTTCGTGATGAGGGGCCATCAGGCAGGCCAACAGAGAGGGGAGGAGCAGTGGATCCTTTTGAAATGAGAAGAAGCAGACAGGAATGCAGCCCCCCTTTTCCACCCATCAGAAGGAGGCTGCAACCAGTGCCGTTTCTATGCAGCTGGCAGGCTGCCCAAGGAAGATGGCCAGTCACATCAAATGCAAGCATGCAGAGGCCAACAGGAGGAGGGAGGAGCAGTGCTGAATGAACTGCCCCAGTTCAGGGGAAAGTTTGATGGGGACTCAGACCAGCTAGCTCTATTCCTTGACTCAGCTGAGATCCACCTAAAATGCTTTGGACACTTCTACCCATCCCCCATAGCCATGGTGAATACCATCGCAGAGGGGCTAGAGGGGGAAGCAAGGGAATGGTTAGCAGCCTTCCACAAGAGGTGAGCCCCACAACTGCAAGACGTTGTTGTGGTCTGCCAGCAGCCTGCAGAGCTGGCAGTGGAGTCGGACAGTGAGGAGGTTGGAGAGGAACATGGACTAGTCCTGGAGTCTGGGGAAGGCTCAGACAAGGGCTCTGCATCAGAGGCAGAGATGAGGCCAGGGCCATCTGGGAGTTATGTGCGAACTCTGGAGCCTCCAGTCAGACATCAGAGAGGCAAAAGGAACAGGAGGAGCCTGTTGCTGGTGCTCGCATGCGCAGAGGTGCCAGAAGGCAAGTACAGTTAAAACAAAAGGGATGACTCGGGAGTAAGGCCTGGAGATGATTGGCCCCTCCCATAAGGCTTAAAAGAGAAGCAAAGGCATGTGGGCCCTTTGCAGGAAAGCAACGTTGTTAATTCTGTTCCCAGTTGGCATCTCTGTTTGTTTCTGAACTCCTTATGGCTTTGCCATGTAGGTCTTTGGCAGCGTGTCAAGGGAGATAAAGGTTGGTGATTTTTAAAGAACTGAATTGGATTAAGGCACTCAAGAGCCTGAAGCTTTTTTTCCCTTTCTTTTTTGTTTTTCTTTGTTGATTTTTGAATTTGGACTTCCATATTTTTTTTCTTTTATTCATTTTTTATATCCCGTTTTTATATTATTTTTTCTTCTATTGGATTTCTATTTGATGGATTAGGGTTTGGAAGAACCTGAAGAGTTGGCATTTTTCTTTTTCCACATTGGATTTTTTGTTTTTTCTCTTCTTTTTCTCTTTCTTTTTTTCCACATACACACACACACACACACACACACACACACCCAAGTGGCTTTGGCATTTGCAGATTATTGAACAAATGAGTAGAAAAGTTGCAACAGTGGGAGTTCCTCATCTCCATCTGGAGGACAACGTACTATCCAGGCGATGCTTCAGCAAGATAAAGATAAAGACAAAGATACGTTGATACAAACAATTTTGCAAACAGTTCAAAGGATGGAACAACAATTGCTTAAGACAGATGAGACAGTCCAAAGGATGGAACAACAACTAATTAGGACAGATGAAAAAGTGGTCAGCATTCAACAGACAATGTCAAAATATGAAGGAAGACTACAAGAGCTGGAGAAGAAGGATGATCAAAAGGGGGGGAAAATGAAAGACATTGATAACAGACTGAGAGAGGTGGAAAGTGAAAGGAGCGGGTTAATTGAATTGGAAATGGATAAAGCAGAATTCTACCTCAGATTTCAAAATGTGGAAGAAGAAAAACGAGAAAATCTTGCTGACGTTATGATTTCGATGCTGGCAGATGCTTTAGAAATAACCAAAGAAGAGATGATGCATGAAATGGATGAGATTTATTGGGTTTATACTAGATATGCAATGCGTAATAAATTGCCAAGAGAAGTTCACATAAGATTTACTAAGAAATCAATTAAAGCACAAATTCTTCAAGTGGCAAGAGAAAAAAAGCTGAAATACAAGGAGAAAGAAGTGGTGATTTTGAAATAAATACCAAGAAAAGTGAGAGATATGAGAAAAGAGTACAAATTCTTGAATAAAATACTAATCCAAAAGGGAGTTAACTATAGATGGCTGATACCAGAAGGATTAATTTTAACATGGCAACTTCAAAGATATAGGTTGGATACAATTGATAAAGCATGGCTTAGGGCTGGGGTACTTACGGGACCACCTTCTGCCATCAATTGCCTCCCACCGGCCAGTTCGCTCCCACAGAGAGGGCCTCCTCAGGGTGCTGTCAGCCAGACAATGGCAACCCCCAGGGGGAGAGCCTTCTCTGTGGTGGCACCTACCCTCTGGAACGATCTACCCCCAGAGATACGAGTGATTCCAGACCTCCGGACTTTTCATCAGGCCCTTAAAACCTGTTTCTTTCAATTAGCAGAGCTGGCCTGATTTTACGTTGGTTTTAAAATTGATACTAATTTTAATTGAATGTTTTTAAAATCATGGGCCAAATTTTATTTAATCATCTTAAAATTATTTTAACTTTTCTACACAAATGTTTTATTCTGGCTGTTCACCGCCTTGAGTCTGAAAGAAGAAGGGCGGTATAAAAATCCAATAAATAATAATAATAATAATAATAATAATAATAATAATAATAATAATAATAATGCGAGAGTCTTTTATGAAGATTTTTTAAAAGAAAAGGAAGTGGCAACGGAAACAGAAACACAAGCTGCAGTGGTGCCCTTAAAACTTATAGAAGAGGAAATGGCAATGATTGAATCTACGGAAGGCGCAGTAGGTGGGATTGTGGAATACAAGGAACAACGAGAAGTAAGATCAACTAGAGCAACAAAACCTACATATAAAGTATGAATATGGAAACAATGAAATTAATTTCAATAAATATAAATGGACTTAATTCGGTTGTGAAAAGAAGAAAGGTGTTTCATAAATTAGAGAAATTAAAATTTGACATAATTTGCTTACAAGAAGTTCATATTAAAAAGCAACACGAACAATTATTGGTACAACCCTAACTTGGAAGAACCTTTTTTATCATTATCGCAAAGTAAAAAGAGAGGAGTTGTTTTATATATTAGAAATTCAATAATGGCGGAACAAATATATGCAGACTCAGAAGGTAGAATTTTGATGGTGGAAATAATTGATAATAATATGAAAATACTATTAGTAGCAATATATGCCCCAAATAATAATCAAAGTGACTTTTATCGAAACTTACTTATAAAAATAATTGAAATGGATTATGATAATTTATTTTATTTTATTTTTATTTTATTAGATTTAGATACCGCCCTTCTCCCCGAGGGGACTCAGGGCAGTGAACAGCCATAAGTAAAAAACATATATACAAAATTTAAAAGCCAAATAAAACCGAATTAAACATTGGCCCCAATATTTAAAATCCCAAATTTAAAATATTAAAACCCCAAATATTAAAATATTTACAATTTAAAATTTCTAAATTATTTTACAAAAGAAGGGGGAAAGGGAAGAATTAGGCCAGGCCCGCCTGGTGGAACAGGAAAGTTTTTAACTCACGGCGGAAGGCACAAAGATCCGGGATCCTCCGTAACTCTGGGGGGAGCTCATTCCAGATAGTGGGTGCCCCCAGAGAGAAGGCTCTCCCCCTGGGGGCCGCCAGCCGACATTGTTTGGCCGACAGCACCCGGAGGAGCCCCTCTCTATGGGAACGTACCAGTCGGTGGGAGGCTATTGGTGGTAGTAGGCGGTCCCGTAAGTACCCGGGTCCTAAGCCATGGAGCGCTTTAAAGGTGGTAACCAACACCTTGAAGCGCACGCGGAAGACCACTGGGAGCCAGTGCAGCTCGCGCAGGAGAGGAGTAACATGGGAGCGCCACGTCGCTCCCATCACCACCCGCGCGGCCGCACTCGGCGCCAGTTGGAGCCTCCAGGTGCTCCTCAAGGGGAGCCCCATGTAGAGAGCATTACAATAGTCCAGGCGAGAGGTGACAAGGGCGTGAGTGACCGTGTGTAACGAGTCCCGATCCAGAAAGGGATGCAACGGGCGAATCAGGTGAACCTGATGAAAAATCCTCCCGGTCACGGCCGTCAAATGCTCCTCTAAAGACAGCCGTGAATCCAGGAGGACGCCCAAGTTGCGCGCCCTCTCTGCCGGGGCCAATGATTCATGCCCGATAGTCAGCGATGGTACCAGCTGACTATATCGGGAGGTCGGAAACCACAGCCACTCGGTCTTGGATGGATTGAGTCTGAGCCTGTTCCTCCCCATCCAGATCCGCACGGCCTCCAGACACCGGGACATCACTTCAAGGGCATCGTTGGGGTGGTCTGGGGTAGAGATGTACAGCTGGGTGTTGTCAGCGTACTGATGATATCTCACCCCAAAACCACGGATGATCTCGCCCAGCGGCTTCACATAAATGTTGAACAGGAGGGGCGAGAGGACTGACCCCTGTGGCACCCCACATATGAGGGGCCTCGGAGTTGACCTCTGCCCCCCTGTCAACACCGACTGCGACCGGTCGGAGAGAAAGGAGGAGAACCACTGTAACACAGTGCCTCCCACCCCTAGCTCTTCCAACCAGTGCAGCATGATACCATGGTCGATGGTATCAAAAGCCGCTGAGAGATCTAACAGGACCAGGACAGAGGAACAACCCCTGTCCCGAGCCCTCCAGAGATCATCAACCAACGCGACCAATGCCGTTTCCGTGCTGTACCCGGGTCTGAAACCCGACTGGAACGGATCCAGATACGTTGTTTCATTCAGGTGCTGGGGAAGCTGTTGCACAACCACACTCTCAACAACCTTCGCCAAAAAGCAAAGGTTGGAGACCGGACGATAATTTACCAACATTGCCGGGTCCAGGGAAGGCTTCTTGAGGAGAGGCCTCACCACCGCCTCTTTCAAGGCGGCGGGAAAGTCACCCTCACCCAACGAAGCATTTATAATCCCCTGAAGCCAGTCGCGTGTCACCTCCCGGGAAGCCAGTACTAGCCAGGAGGGGCACGGGTCCAATAAACAAGTGGTCGCGTTCAGCCTGCCCAGAATCCTGTCCACGTCCTCAGGGGTCACAGGATCAAACTCAGTCCAGATAACATTCACAAGACCTGCCCCTGTCCCTCCCCCCGGGACTACCCAGTCAGAGTCCAGATCTTCCCGAATCTGAGTGATTTTATCATGCAGATACTGAACAAAATCCTCAGCTCTACCTTCCAAGGGGTCCTCTCGCGCTTCCTGGTGAAGTAGGGAGCGGGTCACCCTGAAGAGGGTGGCTGGGCAATTATCTGATGATGCAACAAGAGCAGCAAAATAGTTACATTTAGCTGCTTTTATCGCCACTAAGTAATTCCTAATATGGGATCTCACTAGTGTCTAGTCAGATTCAGAACGACTGGCTCTCCAACTACTCTCTAGGTGTCTTTTCCGGCGCTTCAACTCCCTCAACTCCTCGGAGAACCAAGGAGCCAATTGAGATCGGCGCTGGGTCAGAGGCCGCAAAGGCACGACCCGATCCAGAGCACCCGCAGCCGCCCTATCCCCGGCGGCCACTAGGTCTCCGGTTGAGGCGTGTGCCAGAGCCTCAGGAAATGGCCCAAACTCCATCTGGAACCTATCAGGTTCCATCAGGCACCTGGGGCGGAACCAACTAACAGGCTCCCCCTCCCTGCGGCGCGGTGCAGCAGTTTGAAAGTCAAGACGAAGGAGAGAGTGATCTGACCATGACAAGGGCTCGATGACTAAGTCCCCATCTCAAGATCACTCAACCACTGTCCAGAGACAAAAATCAAATCCAGTGTGTTTCCCCCCGTGTGGGTAGGGCCATGAATTAGCTGGGTCAGGTCCATAGCTGTCATGGAAGCCATGAACTCTCGAGCCACCTCCGACGTCTCACCCACAGATGGAAGGTTGAAATCCCCCATGACCATAAGTCTAGGGGTTTCAAATGCCACAGCGGCGATAACGTTGAGGAGCTCGGGCAGGGCTGCTGCCACGTGGCAGGGAGCCAGGTACGTGACCAGCAAACCCATCTGAACCCCATGACCCCACTTCACAAGGAGGGACTCACAGCCGGCCGTCTGAGGAACTGTGGCCTCCCTCGGTCTCAGACCTTCTTTAATAACAACCGCTACTCCCCCGCCCCTGCCCTGTGGCCTTGGCCGATGGAATGCAAGGAAACCTGGTGGGCACATTTCAACGAGGGGAAACCCCCCCTCCTGGCCCAACCAGGTCTCCGTGATACCTGCCAGGTCCGCTCCCCCCTCACAAATAAGATCACAAATGAGGGGGGCTTTATTTACTACGGACCTGGCATTGCATAACATCAGCCGAAGGATCGGGCCCTGAGGGTCTGTGCAACCTGGGGAACGGGTGGAGTCTTGGGGGCCGGAGCGCACCACCGCTCGTAAACAGCGGGTGTGCACTCCCCTAACTCGATATGGCCCCTTACTCCCGCCACATCTACCCCTCTCACTCATGGTAGTGATGTTCCAGGCACTATCCGGACAACCTCTGGCTCCCCTCTCAACCCCAGGATCCCCTCCTCCCATGCCATGATTCCTTGCCAGGCCTGCCCCTCCCCCTCCCCAGAACCCCTTAAAAATTTAGTTAATTTAGTTAATGACAATTTTAAAAAACCCCTTAGCCCCCTCTTGGCCGCATGCCACCTCTCGGGGTTCCAGAACCCGTCATCGAGGTAGGCCCTTGATAAAATAGGAGGCCAATCCTGCGAGAGGGGGGAATCTTGCAGGCCAAGAAGTTCAGCTGCCGAGTACATGTTGCTTCAAGAGGATAAGTGACCATATCTCCGGGTCTACATAAAGAATAAAAAGGTCCAGGGGAACGCAAATAGGATGGGGGCATCCACAATCCAAGTCCCAGATGACTGTCCCCTCACAACAGTGGGCAGGTTCTCTAGCCAAATCGACACAGTTCAAGGGGGATACAATCCAACCGCCCTCTCACAGTGGTTGGTCAGATGGTCAGATGATCAGTCCCCTCTACTGGTGAAAGGCAGTAATAAACCAGTGCTGGCTATCAAGCACAATCCAAGGGGATTAAAGTCCAAAACCGCCCTCTCACGGTGGTTGGTCTGATGGTCAGTCCCCTCTGGTAGTGAGATGGAAAGATACACTGGCTCCCATAGCAACCCCCACGTAAGTGACAGTTCCCCAACGACTGGGGGGGGGGAGCTCAGATGGAAACAAGCCATGGTTTAGGTATCAGCAAGTCAAAAGGCTCAGATGGAAATAAGCCATAGTTTGATGTCAGAGAGTCAGTAAGGTGGCAGCCGGTCCGAGATGGACAGAGTCCCAAAGGGGAATGATAGAAAATAGGGGGGAGAAGAAAACTCCCACCCCCAGCCTCCATAATCACGATGGAGGCCTCCCAAGATTTATGGGGGGCTGTCCCATCCACTGGGTAGCCCTCCTATAGGTCCTAGCCAATCCGGACCGTGAATGTTTGTCTGCCACATTTTCTTGTTGTCTCGGTGATCCCATCGTCCAGAGCAGCCAGGCTAACCAAACTAGGAGCGGGCGTTCCCCTCCCCACTATCGCCGGCCGGCATAATATATGCATGATGGGAGATTTTAATGGAATAGTGGATGAAAAATTGTATTACAAAAAACTGAAAACAGAAAGACATAATAGAAAGACACTGCCTGAGCCTGAGTGGCGTAGGAGGCTAATGCTTCCTGCTAAGGCAGCATTTAACATCCAGCTGCCTGCAATTACTGTGAGTTCAATTCTCACCAGGCTCAAGGTTGACTCAGCCTTCCATCCTTTTTACAGAGGGTAAAATGAGGACCCGGTTTGTGGGGGCAATAAACTGACTTTGTATAAAATATACAAAAGTATGAAGGCTATTGCTTAATGCATTGAAAGCCGCCCTGAGTCTCCGGAGAAGGGCAGCATATAAATAAAATTTTAAAAAAAAACCCTGCTGAATTCTTTTTTTAAAATGATAGAGGAAACAAACTTGAAAGATGTATGGAGAGACAGAAATGGGAAGAATAGACAATATACTTTTTATTCCAACAGGCACTCATCTTGGTCCAGGTTAGACATGATATGGATAACAATGGACTTGACTTTGAAAATAGAACAGGTGGAAATAGAAACTAATTTGTGGGCCGATCATAATCCGGTGATAGTAACCTGGAAAGGTCAAAAAAGAAAAGCTAGACAGACCTTGAATAATACAATTTTAAAACAAAACAATTTGTACAGAAAATGCAAAGAGAGCGGGATTTCTTTTTTAAGAAGAATAAAAAAGAAGATACATCGACACAAAATCTTTGGGATACAATGAAGGCCTGTGTTAGAGGCCTAATAATAGACTATGGAGGGAAAAGAAATGTGAAGAAAAGACAAACTTTTACAATATTAACTGATGAATATAAGAGATTTGAAAAGGAACTCCCATGTAAGACCCATGTAAGAAAGATGTAAAAATGAATACGGATATATTAAAGCACAAAATGGACTTACTGGAGAAGGAAGAGCTAGCCCAAAAAATAAGAAGTGCTAAACAGAACTATTTTGAAAATGCGAATAAACCAGGAAGATGGTTAGCATAAAAATTGAAAAAAGAAAGGGAATCAAAAAAAATAACGGAATTAATTGATGACCAAGGACAAAGTAAATTTGGAAACAAAGAGATGGGAAAAATAATACAAGAATATTATAGACAACTTTATAAAAGAGAATTGATAGAAGATGGGAAAGTTAAAAAATACAGAATGCAAAACTACCTTTGATTCCCAAAGATATTCAAGAGATGTTGGAAGGGTGTATAACGATGATGGAATTAACAGAAGCAATTAAGAAACAGAAAAATGGAAAGGCACCAGGACCAGATGGTCTGCCTGTTGAATATTATAGGACGTTACAAGAATTTTTAAGCCTTCCGTTACTGGATGTTATGAATGAAGCAATGATAAAAAAGACAATACCCCAATCATGGACTGAGGCTTATACTACATTGATCCACAAAGAAGACACAGACCCACAACAAATCAAAAATTACAGGCCTATATCCCTGCTAAACTTGGACTATAAAATTTTTGCCTCAGTACTGGCAGAAAGACTTAAGAGATACTTAAACAATTTCATACATTCAGATCAAAATGGATTTCTTCCAAAAAGACAAATTAGAGACAATATAAGAATAATTTTGAATACTCTAGAATATTATGAAGCGCATCCAGAAAAGCAAATGGCTTTGATATTTCTAGATACACAAAAAGCATTTGACAATGTGAATTGGCGATTTATGATGCTACAAATGGAAGAGATGGGCTTTGGAAGGAAATTTATTCAGGCAATTGAAGCTATATACTCTAAACAGACGGCGAAGGTAATGATTAATGGAGAATTGACTGACTCTATTGAAATAGAAAAAGGTACTCGACAAGGATGCCCATTATCCCCATTGTTGTTTATATTGACTTTGGAAGTGCTGAATAGAAATGTCACAGAAGAATAAGAGATAAAAGCAGTGGTGGGATTCTGCCGGTTCTAGGCGGTTCAGCCAAACCATTTGTTAAATTGCTGGCTCGCCCCGCCCCTTGCCCCGCCCCTCCGCACCATTATTTATTGCCAATAAATAGTGGTGGGCGAGGGGCAGGCGAGCCAGCAATTGTTGCCTCCTGAGTCCCAGCTGATCGGCTAGAGGGGAAAAAACTGCTTAAACTCTTGCTGCGGGGCTTCAAAGGGCCGCCCTACAGCTTATCAGTGTTAAAAGAAAACGAATGAGTAGACCAGAGGTTCCCAAAGTGGGCCGAACCGCCCCTTGGGGGGCGGTAGGATGCCTTAGGGGGCGGTAAGAGGCAAGGGGGGCGGCAGCGGGTGCTAGAGGCAAAAGAGTAAGTGGCAAGGAGGGTGGCCCCCACCCTTTGGCCTGTGCAGTTATCTCCTTGCAAGCAACAGGAAGAAAAAAACAACTCCTTTCAGCTTCAGCATAAGCTAATTAGCTCGTTGATTAGATCGGCCTCCCGACTCTCAGCTGATTTGCTCTCAGCTGTTTTTGCGCAGGGCTCTGCTGCTTGCTGCAAAGAGCTAAATTGCTGGAGCAGATTTTTTTTCTCCTTGTGCAAATCAAACTGAAAATGAAACTAAAAGTAAAGCAGGCTATTGGCTTTGCTGTTTGCTCCAACGTTGGAAAATTAGGCAAAGGCAGGTTTCTTTTCTTTTTCCTCACCAAAAAAGGTAGGTGCAAACAATGGGAAATTTAGGGCAAAAGAGGAGAATTCAAGATTTTAAAACACAAAAGAAAAAAAGCTCTATTTAACTAGGAAATTGTAATAATTGAGATACTATTAATTGTATATTGTGTTGAAAGCAGAAATGGTTAAGTTGTGGTTTCGAGGAATATATGGGGGAAATTATTTGGTTTATTATTATTGGTAAATATAATTAATTGATTTGTAAGAAATTGGATTGCATGGAAATAATTGGAATATTCATGTTCACATTGATTAATATACAAAAAAGATAGCTATATAACTAATTGATTTATA
>WNWU01000048.1:8772648-8812928 GCA_012654045.1 Ptyas mucosa
CCCTGACTTGAATGATTTGGAATATTTTATTAAGGACTGTAATAAATCTGGATCTAACTGTAATCGCAGAAGTTTTATTGAATATAGTAAATTGGAGTTTCCTGTTTGATGGTAATAAATATAAGGCAAAAGGACTATGGACCTAGAGCAATTGCAGGTGATCTGGTGGTTTCCCTAATACGTCTGATGAATTTACTAATCTAATTTTTGACTGGATTTGATGGATACTATTTCAAATATAATTATAAAGTCACTCGGGGGGGGGTTTATAAAGAAGCAATTTTTTATTTAGGTGGGTAGACGCAAATGAAGATATTCTATATGCTGTTGGAAGATGTGAAGACAAGAAGATTAGCAACTGGTTTAATCTAGTATGAAGAACTTAAATGTTTGATATAGATATTAAATGACGTTTTATCTGTATTGATAAATTAATAAGAGGTTTGATTGTTATATTTTTTTTAATTAAAAAATTTATTATTTTTTTTATTAAGTGTTTTAACTATAACTGGCCTTGATGGTTTAAAAATGGAGGACGGAAGACTTTATATAGTATTTTATTTTAAATTTGGGTTTTTATGAATGAGGGTTTCTTTTTTGTTGTTGTTGTTGGGTTTTTTTTTCTTTGTTTTAAATGAAAGAAGTTATAAAATATCTTGTTAAATTGTATAGACTTAATAATTTGTTAAGTATTAATTAGCTATATTGAGTAATGATAGGTTTGATTAGGTAATACTTAATTGTTTTATCAACTGCTGTAATTATAAATGGAGATTAATTCTGTTGAATTAGATGGAATAAGAAGAAAGAAGACTTGCTTTCCTTTTATCTACTTGTTTAATGATTATGATTATGATAAGTGTGAAATGGAGTTTAACTTAGAGAATTTGAGCTGTATTTTATCTTGTATTTGCTCTGGGAAGTTGGGGGGGGTGGTGGTTGGGGAGGGGGGAGAAAATTTATGTAAAACTTTTAAAACTTTTTTAATAAAAAAAAAAATCCTAACAGTGAGAACAATTAACCAGTGGAGCGGATTGATTCCAGATGTTGCAGATGCTCCATCACTGAAGGCTTTTAAGAAGAGACTGAACAGCCACTTATCTGGAATGGTATATGTTCAATACGTTGTGACCTAGCCCAAGTAGTTATTACCAGATACAATCAGTCCTAAACAAACATATTTTATTAGAACAGCTGAGAATTATTTCATTCTCAGCTTAGTCCAAATTAAGTCCAAAACAAATTCTTCATAAATAATCCTTCGGCCTTATCACCAACCTTTGTCTTCTTTGGCACCCTGCCAAGGCTTTTCTTGGCAAAAGTTCAGAAGCAAGAGACGCTGACAAGAAACAAATGTAGCAACGTTGCTTTCCTACAAAGATCCCAAGAGACATTGCTGCTCTTTTAAGCCTTCTGGGAGGGGCCAATCATCTCCTGGCCTTACTCCTGAGTCATCCTTTTTGCTTTAGCTGCTCTTGCCTTCTGGCAGCTCTTCGCATGTGTGAACTAGGAATAGGCTCCTCTTGTTCCTCTGCCTCTCTGCTATCCACCTCTGGAGGCTCCGGAGTCCGTGCATCGCTCCCAGATGGTCCTGGCCCCATCTCTGACACCAACGCAGAGCCCTCGTCCGGGCCTTCCCCTGACTCCAGGACTGACCCATTGTCCTCCCCAGCCTCCTCACTGTTCGACTCTGCTGCCAGTTCCGCAGGCTGCTTGCAGACCACAACACAATACTGGGAAAGAATGGAAGAGAAGCCGCTCTATTCCAACAGTAATCTTTATTCAAAGCATGGTAAAGACAGAACGGATAAGCTGGCTGGCAGAGCTCCTTTTATAGAGGGCTGTCAGTTGTTAGCCAATCAGTCTAAACTATTTTCCCGTGCTGATTGCGGACCAGAGGGAAAACTCTCTCCTACGTATATGCATACATAACAGCATAGGACAGGGGTCTGTAACCTTAAACACTCAAAAGAGCCATTTAGACCCATTTCCCACAGAAAAGAAAATGCTGGCAGCCATTAAATGTGGGTGGCTGTGACCAACTCCCCCCTCTGTGTGTGTGTGTGTCTCTCTCTCTCTCTCTTTCCTTCTTTTTCCCACCCTCTCTTTCCCCCTCTCTGTCTCTCTTTCTTTCCCCCACTCTGTCTCTCTTTCTGTCTCTTTCCCTCCCCTTTCTCTCTGTCTCTCTCTCTCTTTCCCTTCCTCTCTATCTCTGTCTCTTTCCCTCCCCCTCTATCTCTCTCTGTGTCTATCACTCTGTGTGTCTCTCTGTGTGTCTCTGTGTGTCTCTGTCTCTCTTTCCCTCTCTCCATCTCTCTCTCTCTCTTGTGCGCTCCCTCCTCTGTCTCTTTCTCTTTTCCACCTATCTCTCTCTCTTTCTTTCTCCCTTTTTTTGTTCTCTCTCTCTCTCTCCCCTCCACCCTCCACCCTCCCTCTCCCCCACTCCCCACCCACATTTCCCCACCCACACACCCAGAGAATAACTGTAAGGAAATTCGGCCACATTCTCTCTGTCTCTGGAAAGATACAAAAATAAACCTTGTGTTGCAAAAGGAATGTTACATCACAGCGCCATGAGGTTGCCACCTTAGATTGTCGCACACACTTCAGAGAAGCATCATCCCAAGCAGCAGCACATTCACACAGGCGCGCATAAACATCCTGCAATTTGTCCAAAGTGGCCAGAAAATATAGTCCCTGGGCACCCCCGAAAATGCTTGACAGGTGAAGTATGGGATGATACCCCTCTATCACCAAGGTAGTATCCATTGAATCCTTGAAAAACTGGGCAGAGAAAGGGGAGCAGACGGAGCTGAATCGAGCTGAATCTCTCTCTCTCTCTGTCTCTCTCTTGCTGCATGACTGCAGTAGGAAATGGAGGCCGGCTTCTTCTGGCCTTTGTTGGTGCTGGACACACAACCTGCTCTCTGCCCCAAGACACTTGACCACCCTGTGCTGCACCATGACCAATGCCGCTGCTGTTTCCAGGGGCAAGTGGGTAGGGTCACATTGTGGCTCCGCATCATAATGGGCTCCAGGAGGAGGAGGGGACCCAGTCTCCTCCATTGTGAAGCACACTAACTTTCACTGTGCTGCACATGATGGGCAGGCCATGGAGGTGGCAGCAGCAGCAGCAGCAGCAGGAGCCGCAACAGAGGGCTGAAAGAGCCGCATGCGGCTCCAGAGCTGCGGGTTGCCGACACCCAGTATAGGATCTCCTGCTTGAGCAGGGGGTTGTACTAGAACACCTTCCAGGTCTCTTCCAACTCTGTTATTCTGATTCTGATTTTTATTTTACTTCCAAGTCTAGGCCATAACGCTGGAATGTCATCTGTGGTTCATCATTACCCAGCATTACCCAGGTCTGACTCTGATTATCTGATTGATACCCTATTATTCCCATGCTCATTTTTATATTTGATTTTCTGTAGTACAAACACAAAAGACCTGGATGTGTTATCAAGGTCTGGGCTGCTAGCTGGAGTTCATGAAGTTGCTGACTGGTGGCAAATTGGTTTTACCTCATTTATAGGGTATCAAATTTTCTAGTGTTCTTTGCATTTTTTGTTTTAAATGCTGTTAACTGCCCAGCGCCACTATGATAAGATAGCTGCCCATAAACATCAATACTATTCAATTAAAAAATAAATTTGCATAGGAAATAAATTTACATTGAATTAAAAATGAATAAAACTAGTACAAGCTAATTTCAAATAATCACATCTATATAGTTTTCCTATACTAGCTCCCTTCTCTTTAGCTCCATTTTTATTAATATAGCAAGTAACCTCATCCCTTCATCAAATACTTCCTCTATATACATTAACATACTTCATATCACATTCATGTTAGAGGATTCTTTTTCCTCAGATTTGTGGTAGGGAGCAGAGATTAGGGAAACCTTAATAAACATTACTAGTAATTCAGTAATTAATCATGTGCAGATGATTTTAATAGCTATCACATTCTAATAAACATTCCAATAAATGTAATTATCCTCTGCTACTGATAAATGAATTTAATTGTCTTGTATAAGTTTCATAATGGCTTTTTTATATTGAAGTTCAGTTAAATTAATATTAACTTACAATGTTCCAAAATATGATTTTGGAGGATTGAAAGATACCTTTTCAGTTCTAGGATGCATGAACAATGGAGCCCTAATTTTACATTTTACATAATTTTACATAAAGTAAAGTAAAAGTTTTTAATTTTATGATGGCTCAGGATGGCAGTACAGGCCATAAAAGCAGAAACTTCTGCCATTTTCATGGATTGGGTTAGAATTTTAAAAACTTACTTTTTGCACGACAAGATAGAATATGTCTGAGCAGAAGGGTTTCTTTTTTTCAAGTTTCATATTCAATAATGAGGGTTCAATACTTCATTTGAACAAGTGGACCCACATTACCTACTGGTTTATGTGACACATCAATATGGTTGCTGAAAGAAAGCATGCAGAATACTCACAAAAGGGATATCTTCTCATAAATTTCACATATACACCACATATGTGAAGTGCCATGTATACAAATAAGGAAAACTGTTTTGGACTCTCACTTCTCCATACCCATATAGAGTTGACTAAGAATAACACTCACTAAGTTAATGAAAAGTTAATAATGAAAAGTTAATAGTATGTATACAGGATTTGACAAGCCCTCAGATATTACATCAATATTTCAGATACTGCTGTGCCTGGGACCCTTACGGGCAGAAAGTCAACATACAAAACAAAACATTATTTCCAAAGCACAAAATTTCTCTTTTGTGGATTTTTGTTAATTATAGAGTCATAGAATGGAAAAGTTGGAAGGAATTGGTGATCATTTACTCCAACCCACACACCCCACCCCCATGCAGGAATTCACTGCTAAAATATCTCTAATTTATGCACATAATGTAATTACCAGGCTAGGATATGTGATAAGAGATGTTCTCAGTCAGTTTCACTTTCTCCATTTTCAAAGATACAACATCTCTACCGCGTTTCCCCAAAAATAAGACATGTCCCGATAATAAGCCCAATTGGGCTTTTGAGCGCATAGGCTATAATAAACCCCCCCTGAAAATAAGCCCCCCCAAAAACTTATAGACATGCGCAGCTGCTGTGCAAACAGCATGAGGTGAAGAGGCAAGGCAGGGTGGGGAGGGGGCGAACGGTGGGGGAACATGCCCCACATGCACCTGCCATCCATCCAGATTGGCCTCGTGGAGGCCGCACCCGCAAATCGTAGCTTGTGCACCCCTTCTCTTAGTGGTGGCCGCAAAGAGTGGCTGCAAACAAACTCTTGCCAGCCCTAGCCCTGTCAACCTGGGGGTAGGGGTACTGGCGCCGGAGCTCTGAGCAGTGGCCAGTGTGGGCTGTCTGCGCAGCTATGAAGCAGGATCTGTGTGGCCAGTTCTTGCCTGCAGCATTGCCAGCGAGGATCAGGTCAGAGCTGCTGCTGCTGCCGCCCGAGAACAGCAGGCCAGATTTGGTGAGCTAGACGCATCGCTGCCACTCGGGAGAAGAGAGAGAGGAGGAGCTGCGAGAGAGCCCATTTCTGACGTTCTTCTCCTGAGTGGCAGCAGCATGTTCAGCTCCCCAAATCAGGCTTGGCAATCTCGGCCCGTGAGGGGGAGTGGCAGGTGGGGAGGGGTGGGGAGATGGAGAAGCGAGAATTCTGCTGCTTGCCCAAACCCCAGATCTCCTGTTTGCCCTGCAGACTCTTCAAGAGGAAGGTGATAGAGCTTTTGCAATCTAAGCCAGCACTTCTCCCCTTTCCTCCCCTCTGGAGCTGAAGCAGAGAACAAAAGGATGGCTGGGAAGAGTTTAAAGGAGAGAATCCAAGGTGCTGGTTCTCAAGTTACACACCGCTGCTGGTGGTGGGGTGGCTAGAACTTCTTCTCCTGCTCCCCTTTCCTCCCTACCCCCAGCGGTGTGTAACTTGAGAACAGCTAACCATGGCAAGAAAATTAGGCAAGGGCACCATTGGTTCTTAAACATTTTTCTGTTGTTCATAGTTTATCTTGTAGCATCAGCTTGCTCCACAAACTCAGTGAAAACTAAGAGTTAACTCCTAGTGGCTTTTAAAATTTAGCTTCTGTTTAAGGAGAAAAAAAGGCACAGTATTTTGAACATTTTGAACATCACCTCCATCTTAACCTTAAATATATTCTTAAGAATTTAATGTATATTTCAATATCTTTTAAAACTCATTCAGATGCACTCAAGAAAATGTATTTCACATTATACACAATTCACTGTTGCTCTCATTAGTTTCCTTGGCATCTGCTTTTACCCTGCTAATTTCAGTTACAAGTCAGCAAATACATTCTTGCTTGAATAAAACTTCTGGAGGTTTTTAAAGCTCTTGTGGGAAACATTATGCCCTTTAAAAAAACAGTTCTTACACTGGCAATGTTTTTTATATTTTAAAAAGGAATTGCAAGGTAATGTTTCAAGTACTAGTGGAAAAACATAGCAAAACCAAGATTGGAAGGGCATGGAAAATACTGTACATCTAAGTAATGATAATGCTTTTAATGTTAACACCATAGCATCACCACCACTGTTATGTCATGTTGAGTCTAGGATAAAAAGGGAATTTCCTTGCACAGAGATGAATTTTTATGGATTTACCCTCTAAATGTAGACGTGGAGATGAGAATCAAGATGTACAGAGGCTGCAGATGATATGGAATGGATGATAAAAATTCAAAATTAAGCCCAAGTGAGATGTAAACTGGAATGGATCAGAATATATTAAGCTAATCCCACCAAACTGGACAAATATTTACATCATTTTGCAACCAATCCAACTGAGTAATAGATTTCATTCCTCACATCTCCCTTTATATTTAGGGCAAGTCCTAAATCTCCACCTGCCTATTTACTCATGATGAGAACAAAAATATAACAGTTATTATGACCAAATAAAAGATTCATTTTATTTTTCACTTCCAATTATCAACCATAAGCATGAGTAGATCCAAAAGACAGATCTTTTGTACTATGCACTCTGCCCCTTATATTTGTCAGCACTGTAAGTAAAATATAGCCCAAATGACAGCTATAAATGTTCTTAATGACCTTATCCTCCATGAATTTGTGAAAACTTCAAATTGACAGCCATGCCCACATAGAATATATTATTAAAACTTAGTCGTACAAAGATGTTTCCTATTAACATTGTTTCCTGTTAACATTGCACAACCACCATTCAGGTTTATAGAATTATCCTAGTTCCAAGCGTGAAAGAAAAAGAACATACTTCTCTCTGGCCATATGCTTTCTTTCAATTATAATTTTTGCATCTCTATTTTGTCTCCTTGATATTTTTCTAAGCTAAAGATCCTCATATTTTGTGCAATTGTTTCAGTTCCTAGACAATTTTTGTTGGCTTTTCTGGGCCTTCTCCATCTATACCACATTATTTCTGAAACAACAATAAAATGTGTACAGTATTATAACTGTCCCAGTGGATATAATTCCCTTCACTCACATCTCAAATTCTTGCTGAATTAGTAGCAATTGGGGGAAATGAAAAAAAAAAGAGAAAGCGGACATCTTCCTTCCCTTCTCCAGCAACTGTACAATGCTGCATAATTGTGCTAGATGTAGGTAGACTCGGCCAACATTCTTTTCCTAAGGCGAGGTTCTAGACAGGAGAAAAAAAACACAGTTATCCTTCATATGCTGCTACAGCCAGGCAACTACCAAGAAACCAGGAAAGTGAGGTGGAGATCATTGGTATGAAGGGAAATGGACGATAAAAACAGTGAAGTTCTTCACATCTTACGCTGGAGAAAGGCTAAATGGCTGTGATCATCATAATGTATTTAAGGCAAAGATTACATATTATCACATCTCTCAGTGTAATTACATTTCAGTAAGTTCTTCTCTTCTTGTTCCTTCCCATTCTGCCACATTTTTTTTCTTTTAGGCTAAGCACTTGATGAAATTGATTCCCTAGCCTAGTGCTTAGATTGCTCTAAAAGCTATACATGTTAATGGGATTAAGTTAAATAGTGCGGACTAGATAATGATGGGGAGAAGATATAATCCAAAAAGAGTAGAACTGATGAGAGGTTAACAAAAAATAGCTAATTAAAGATGGAGCTTAAAAAAAAAATCCAGTTAAAAATAAGCATGGCATAGCCAGTATGGCTACTTAAGGGTCAGGCAGATTTTAATCAGAGTAAAAAGCATAAGCAACTTAAATAATAATAATAATAAAAAGATTTGGAATTTATGAGGAATATGGTGAAGAAATATAGTTAAGGAATGGATTGGGTGTCCAGAAAGTTAATTAGTGCAGGCAAGTTCAACCGCCTTATACAAATGATACTTAAATGTGTCAATATCCTTTTAAAGAAATGCATCTTCATGGAAGCAGAAGAAAGGAATATGCCAGTACCATGTGCCTGTACCATGTGGATTATTTGCGACTACCATATTGATACATCATACATTACAGCAGATTGGTTGAATTTATGGGTCATCCTATGGGTCATAGCAAGGTTAAAAGGGTTATCTACTATGTTGTAAACTACATACCATGTTTCCCCTAAAATAAGACCGGGTCTTATATTAATTTTTGCTCCAAAAGATGCATTAGGGCTTATTTTCTGGTTAGGTCTTATTTTGGGGGAAATACAATACTAAATGCACCCATCTGGCTGACAATCTTAACTGGGGCTTATTTGGGGCAGGGGGCGGGGTAGGGCTTATATTATGAGCATCCTGAAAAATCATGCTAGGGCTTATTTTCCGGTTGGGTCTTATTTTCGGGGAAACAAGGTAATAAGTAATCAAATAAAACATATCTGAGAGAGATTCTTTAATCATCTTGTGGCAAAGAGATTGTCATGCCACAAATTCTTTCACCCTTGCCTTTTAGATCAGATCCCTACATTTTCCACCCTTCTGATCAGAAATCTAGAAAGAATTTTCCAGAAGGGATTCCTTTTCACTGAAACACTACTATAGTATGGCAACTATTAAACATTTGCATCAGTGGTGGGTTGCCCCCGGTTTGGACCGGTTCGCAAGTTCGTAGTAAAACCGGCTGGAGGCCCTGCCCACCATCCCCGGATGTTGTCATCAGCAATCTGCGCATGCGCAAAAGCAAGGCGTGTGCGCCAGCGAAGCAAGCACACATGTGCGATCCTGTTGTGAACCAGTAGTAAAGGTAAGTAGAACCCACCCCTGATTGGCATCCATAACTTTAGATGCCACCACTCTTGGATGGGAGTGATGCCAATTTTACAGCAATTTAGCTGGTTATTGCTGCAAAATCTGATTGACTCATCAATGGAAACTCAGTGTGGCCTTCTTGTTTCATTCCTGCACAGGTTTTGTGTTATACATACCCAGAACATGCTATAGAAATACAGGCAAGATACAAAGCCTTTTCATTACAGTGGGGCAATTTCAGGGGGAAAAGGGGCACTCTCAGCAATATTTAATACAACCTATCCCAACCAGGTATTCTTCAGATATGATGGACTACAACTGTCATACATGCATACTTGACAACTGGATAGTTTGGGAATTATAGGAATGTGTCAGAACTATTAAAAATATTCTTCCATCTCATGGTATAAAGCAATGTGGAGATAACTTTGATTACAGTATGATGAGCAATTAAGTGAGGAAAATTGATCTTGCAATCTTAGAAAAGGGGAAGATTTGAGAAAGAAACTCAAATAATCCAAGCTTCATATAAGAGGGAGCAGAAGAAATCTCTATCAAACTTTGAAGATGCTGTTATTATATCCCACAACAATACAGTAGATTTCCTAAAATCATTAAGTATCTATTTCTATTGCTAGCTTATCTCAAAAGGCTATCTGCCTTTCTTTTTTATTGAAAAAGTTTTAAAAGTTTTACATACATTTTCTCCCCCCTCCCCAACCACCCCCCCGACTTCCCAGAGCAAATACAAGATAAGATACAGCTCAAATTCTCTAAATTAAACTCCATTTCACACTTATCATAATCATAATCATTAAACAAATAGATAAAAGGAAAGCAAGTCTTCTTTCTTCTTATTCCATCTAATTCAACAGAATTAATCTCCATTTATAATTACAGCAGTTAATAAAACAATTAAGTATTACCTAATCAAACCTATCATTACTCAATTTAGCTAATTAATACTTAACAAATTATTAGGTCTATACAATTTAACAAGATATTTTATAACTTCTAAGGCAGTCGCAAAGGGAGGCAAGAGAGTCAATGGGAGCAGTAGGCGGTGTTGTGGTTGACCCTTTTGCACCATTTGAAGCTTCTCCTTTGGAAGAAATGTCTAAAACCATCACAGAGGAGGCGATAGCTTTTGAATTGACAACATCCAAAATGGAAGAGCAACGCATAACCAGAGCAATGTCTAAACAAATGAAGCAACAGCAGCAAGAATATATTAAGCCACAGCGTGAAAAAAGAACCAAAGATAAGCAGCAAGCTGAAGTCATGGGAGGAGCTAAACCGAAGATTGCTACCGTAGGAGAGAATCTTCAACAATTGCTCTCAAAACTTCAGACAGGGTCAAATGGCACTTAAATTTTTGTCTTGGAATGTTAATGGATTGAACTCTCCACAAAAAAGAAGGAAGATATTTCACTATTTGAGACAATTTCATAATGATGTTATTTGCTTACAGGAGACTCATATAAAATTGCAAGATCAGAAATACTTGATAAATTCAAAATTGGGAATGCAATTTGTTGCTTCAAATTTGGAAAAGAAGAATGGAGTGGTGATATATATAAATAAGAGACTGCTAGCTAAAACTATAGAAGTAGATAAAGATGGAAGATATATTGCAGTTGAAGTTATTACAGATAGTGGACCAATTTTGTTGGTCGGAATATATCCTCCAAACCAACAGCAGGAAAATTTTTACAAGTTGCTTCATTTAAAAATTCTGGATTGGGATTATTCAACTATTATAATAATGGGCGACTGGAATGGAGTAATTCAACCTAGAATGGATAAAAAAACTACGGCCAAAATAGGGAATAAATTACCACAAGCTTTTTTTGAACTGAAAGAGGATTTGGAATTGAAAGATATTTGGAGAGTTCGTAACCCAAATGAATTGGACTTTACTTTTTACTCAGGCACAAATCCTTTTCCAGGATAGATTTTTTTCTCTTAACTTCTAACTTACTTTCTAAAGTAAAGAAAATAAAGATATTTCCTAGGACTTTGACTGACCACAGTCCGGTCTGGATGGAAATTGAGATGGGCAAAAGAGAAAGAAGATCCTGGAGAGTAAATGAGAATTTATTTAGATATGAAAAAAAATATAATTGAACTTAAAAAGCATCTAAAGGAGTTTTTTAAACTGAACTTGAATAAAGGTACCCCTATTGAAACAGTTTGGGACGCAGGTAAAGCATATATGCGGGGAGTACTAATTCAAATGAACTCTAAACACAGACAGAATCAACAGAAGAAAAGACTACAACTGGAATCTGAGATAAAAAAGAAAGAACAACAACTGATACAAAAACCAACAGATGGAAAATTGCAAATGGCTATAAAACTTTTGAAGGATCAATTTCAAATGCTTATAGCAGACCAAACGGCAACTAACTTACAATTTGCAAAGCATAATACTTTTTCCAATGCTAACAAACCGGGCAGGTGGTTGGCGTATACTTTGAGGAAACAAGCATCGACACGAATTATTGATAGTACTGAATATGCTGACAAAGAAGTTTATCAACAAGATTTAATTAAAAAAGCCTTTTTGGAATATTATACTAAGCTATATGCTAAAGATGACATACAGAATATTACTATAGATGAATACTTGGAAAACAAGAGAGTTTCAAAAATTTCAACGAGCCAAAAGAAAAGTTTGGAACAACTGATAACAGTGGAGGAGATCAGTTTTGCTATAAAACAATTAAAAACAGCTAAAGCTCCAGGGACGGATGGCTTAACTGCAATTTATTATAAAACTTTACAAGAAGAAATGATTGAGCATCTTAAAGACTTATTTCGTAATATACAGCTAGGAGGTAAGATACCTTCCTCATGGAAAACAGCTTTTGTTTCATTGATTCCGAAAGAAGAATCAGGTCCTAAGAAACCAGAAAATTATAGACCAATATCTTTATTAAACACAGACTATAAAATCTTTGCAAAAGTACTAGCCAACAGATTGATGCCAGTTATTCAAAAGATAATTCATCATGACCAAGCAGGATTTATTGAAGGCAGATATATGAAGGAGAATGTTAGGCAAGTTATAGACTTAATGGACTATCTAGATAAGAATAAACAGATCTCTGCAGTGCTGGTTTTTTTGGATGCGGAAAAAGCCTTTGATCGCGTGAATTGGAACTTTATAATTAAGACTTTGGAAAAAATGGATTTGGGGGAGTGGTTTGTACAAGCGATTGGTGCAATTTATCAAGAGCAAGGTGCGCAACTTATTATAAATGGATGTCTAACATCGAATTTCAATATACAAAAAGGCACCAGACAAGGTTGTCCATTATCCCCGCTATTATTTATTCTAACCTTAGAAGTCTTACTTAATGCAATACGGGACTCGAACTCTTTGACTGGAATAGCTATAAGGCAAGAGGACTATAGAACTAAGGCATTTGCAGATGATCTGGTTGTTACCCTATCACAACCTATGAATTCAATAATTCAGATGAAAAATATTATAGAAGATTATGGCATGGTATCTGGTTTTAGGCTGAACCAGAAGAAAACTAAAATGATTGTCAAAAATCTGACAGAGAGCAAAAAAAAGGAATTGGAAAGAATGGCAGGTTTTGAGATTGTCTCAAAGGTCAAATATTTAGGAGTACAAATCACAGATTCCAATGCTAAACTGTTTCAAAATAACTATGAGGTTCTGTGGCAAAAGATACAAAAAGATATGCAAAACTGGAAGAAACTGCAGTTATCATTGCTTGGAAGAATATCAGCAGTAAAGATGAATGTTTTACCTAGACTTATCTTTTTATTTCAAATGATACCGGTGCTTAAATCAGACAAACCATTGCTAGAATGGCAAAAAGGACTGAATAAATTCATTTGGAATGATAAAAAACCAAGAGTCAAACTGAAAATAATGCAAGATACTCGTGAGAGAGGTGGTCTTAAACTCCCAAACCTTCGACTATATTATGAAGCAACTGCATTGATACAATTAAGTGATTGGTTTGGGAAAACTAAGACTGATTTGTTGAACATAGAAAGTCATGACCTTGTTTGGGGATGGCATGCATACCTATTTTATGATAACAAAGTGGACAAAGTGTTCAATAGTCATCCACTTAGAAATGCCTTGTTGAGAGTCTGGAGGAAGCACCGAACTAATTGGGATTAAAAGATTCCGTTTTGGCTGGATCTTGCTGATACCATGTGGAATACAAATATTAAGTCACTTGGGGGTTTCTTATATAAAGAGTTACTTTACTTTGAAGAGGGCAGGTGGCGATTGAAGACTTTGGATATGCTGTTGGAAGAAGGGAAATCGTTGACTTGGTTGCAGTACAATCAATTACAGATGAGATGGAAAGAAGATCAACAAACTGGTTTAATGGAATATGAAGTAGAATTGGTTGAACAGATAAAGCGGACAGGTCCAATGCATATTAAGAGAGTTTATAATGTTTTGTTAGAAAGGGATTCAGAAAATGAGCTAGTTAAAGATTGTATGATTAAATGGGCACAAAATTTCTCTCAACCAGTTATGATGGAAACATGGGAAAAAATATGGGTTCAGAATGTTAAATTTACACAGTCACAAAATTTACGAGAAAATTTTTATAAAATGTTTTATAGATGGCATTTAGACCCCAAGAAATTGTCTTGTATGTACCCTAATGTGCAGCCAAAATGTTGGAGATGTGATTGTTTAGATGCTACATATTATCACATCTGGTGGACTTGCAGGAAAGTGAGGGCTTTTTGGATAAAAATCTGGTGGGTTATGCAAAATGTCTTAAAGAAAAAAATACAATTTTCTCCGCAATTTTTTCTATTGGGTATAGCTAAAGACTTTACACTGGGTGAAACTAAATTGATTTTGTATATGGTGACAGCAGCTAGGTTGTTGATTGCCCAACATTGGAAGAGTGATGTTTTACCGACTGTTGACCAATGGACCCAGAAGATGGCTGGATTTGCAGAAATGGCAAAGGTTTCAGCTTTTTTAAAAGATCAGACGCATGAGAAGTATATACAGGAATGGAAATTATGGATTGAGTATGTACAGAATAAGTATCAGACTAGAAAATATTATATCGCTTTTAGTTGAGATGATTATGATAGTATGTTAGTAAATATAGAAAAAAGATATGGAAGATTGAATAACATATATATTGTTTGGGAATATTAGCATTGCATATAATGGAAGTCAAGGGGGGGAGGGAAGAGGGAGGAGGGGGAGGGTTAGGGTGGGGATGGGATGGAATTATATATTGTTTTTCTTGTATTGTATTGTTTTTGTTTTTATATGTATCTTATAATGTTGGGTTAGGGAGGGGGGGAAAAAAGGGGGGAAAATTTGTATTGGTAAAACTTTTTCAATTAAAAAAAAAGATATTTTATAACTTCTTTCATTTAAAACAAAAAAAAACCCCAACAGCAACAACAAAAAAAGAAACCCTCATTCAAAAAAACCCAAATTTAAAATAAAATACTATATAAAGTCTTCCGTCCTCCACTTTTAAACCATCAAGGTCCAATTATGGTTAAAACACTTAATAAAAAAAATTTTTTTTTAATTAAAAAAATAACAATCAAACCTCTTATTAATTTATCAATACAGATAAAACATCATTTAATAACTATATCAAACATTTAAATTCTTCATACTAGATTAAACCAGTTGCTAATCTTCTTGTCTTCACATCTTCCAACAGCATATAGAATATCTTCATTTGCGTCTACCCACCTAAATAAAAAATTGCTTCTTTATAAAAAAAAACCCCCCGAGTGACTTTATAATTATATTTGAAATAGTATCCATCAAATCCAGTCAAAAATTAGATTAATAAATTCATCAGACGTATTAGGGAAACCACCAGATCACCTGCAATTGCCCTAGATCCATAGTCCTTTTGCCTTGTATTTATTACCATCAAACAGGAAACTCCAATTTACTATATTCAATAAAATTTCTGCGATTACAGTTAGATCCAAATTTATTACAGTCCTTAATAAAATATTCCAAATCATTCAAGTCAGGGCATATTTCACAGCCCAACACACCAGCATTGCTGTGATCTGTTTATTCTTCTCAAAATATTCCAATACAGCTGTAGATTGCCTCCTCATCGTCACTCATCACTTAGTTAATTGGCATTAGACTGCTGTCTGCTTTTTTTTTCCCAAAAATTCAAAATCTTTAAACAGTTAAACAATACTTTTTAAGGACCATCATCTCGTCAAGCAGGGTTATTTTCCATTTCTCCAATCTTTCTTCTTTTCCTTTTTACGAACTTTCTTCTTAACTTTGATCCCTCTGCCTTTTTTAACTCCAGTAAAATTTTGCGGTTTTTGGGGTTGCATATTATAAAATTTTTGCAGAAATGTAGCTTCTTCTGGAAACAGCTCTTTAAATGCAGACTGAGTTTTATAAAAAAAAATTCGTGTAACCAAAATTTCATCAGCTTCCAAAATTTCTTGCTCCTTATCCTGCTCAGCATTCATCTTTCTCTCCTCTGTAAAATCTGCTATGATCTGTTGTTGTTTTTTTACATCTCCCAACTCTTCATTCAATCCCCCACTGCTAGATTGCAACTCAGTGTTTCCATGTATTTCATTGTTTCCAGCTTGAGAAGCTTGAAATATAGTATCAATTCTTTTCAATAAAGCAGAGGTAATTGAGCTCAATGCTTCCTCAAAATCAGACCATTGAGGGTTAATTAACCCTCCTTTGCTTTCTTTGCTTTCAAAAAGACCATCCATCTTGCCCCCCTTCTTCCTTCCCTTCCAGAAGGACAGAAAAAAAAAAGGGGGGAAAAAGAGTTTCAAGAAGAAAAAAGAAAAAAAAAGACCCTTTACAATTTGTAATTTGTATTGCTGCTTGAATTATTATTATTACATCCTTTCTTATTTCATCCACTTTTCAAAAAGGAGTTTTACGTTTCAAACAGGGGCTTATCAATAATTACTTTTAACTTTCACTTCTTCATGCCCCATTGAAACTCAAACGCCATCTTGCTTTCACTTTCCACTTAGGGAAAATCTTTTAAAGAAAGTAAATCCTTGGAGTTAAAAAAAAAGAAAAAAAATACTTGCTGTTTCATTCGTGCAACTTGTGCTCCGCCAGCTTGATTCAAGAAGTATTTGTTTAAAATTGGTTGCTGGGATGGTAACGACATCTAGCTCTGCAAAGCAGAGACATCCAGGGTCCGGAGTACTGACAGGCTTAACGGGGAGCTCTCATCTTCGAGCGCCAGATTATGGGTAAAATCTGGCACTCTCAGGGAGCTCTACCCCACCCGTCTACTCACTTTCCCCCCCCTCATACCAGCGGGAAAGTTTTCAAACCGCAAGACAGCCGATAGTCGCTGTTCTTGCGGTTCTACGAAGCCCTGGGCTGGCGCTTCAAAAAGAAGCGTCCGGCGATGTCGCAGTCCCACCGGAAGTCCTCTGTTAGGATTTTTTTTCCTTAGCTCTGTGTTGGTTCTCTCCTTGATTAGTTCCCATCCATTGTTTCTTGTCTTGCTCTTGGATGCTTTGGAAAATAGGTTGACCCCCTCTTTGTCAGGTTTCGGAATTCCGTGGGAAAATAAGATTCCAAACCAGACATTTTTGGTGTAATAGAAATCTTTATCCTCAGCTTCGGCATGATCCAACAAACACTCGTGGAGAATGAATTATAGTCAGCGCTACCGCGCAGTGCTTTCCACCACCTTTTCAAGTTACCCACCAATCCCATGACTCCACCCCATAGTCCCACTCCAATGCTGGCTATGTTCCATCATCATAGGCATGTATTACAAAGCTCCGCCCCTTGTGCTCATCTAGTCAGCAGGAAAAGTCTTTGAAAATACAAGCCCCGTAGTTAGCCACTTCTGGGTCCACCTATCAGCTGTGCAGCGGTGACGTCTTTGGAGACGTTGTAATGGCGGCTCCCGCTGCGACAGCAATCCAATCCAAGGCGTGTACGTTCTGGCGGAAGCGGCAGCAATGGTGATCAGAGTAGAAACAGCAGTGGCAAGCACCCTGGACATGATGGCTGGTATGGCTGGTAAGCGGGGTTCTCCCTCCCCCCGCCCACTTTAATGGAAACCCCGACACCTGGAGGTTGACATTCTTCTTTGTGGCAGCCCCTCAAATATTGGAACACTATTGGAACATGGAGGATGTGGATCACATCTTGCTGTGCTATAATTTCTATTTGAACTTATGTAATGCACTCAGTCCCTGGTAAAGAAACTCCCAGGGAAAGACAACCACCAATATGTCTCCTATCAGGACCTATCTTATAGCACATCATCATCATCATAATAACTTTATTGTCATTGTACGTGTATACACAGTATACCTATACAACAAAATTCACTTAACACCCAAAGACCAGGTCCAACACACATAACAATCCCCAAACACACTCCCACCCACCACAATTCTCCACCCCTAAACCACCCAAACATCCACACAACAGACCAAATAATACTGTCCAACAGCTCACTGATGGTGGCCCTTTAGTTCATTGTTGAGTGCAATTATAGCTTTGGGATAAAAACTATTCAGAAAACATGTGGTCCAAGTTTTAATTGTTCTGTATCTTCTGCCAGAAGGCAACAGTCCAAAAAGATTGTAAGCAGGATGGGAAGAGTCTCTGAGAATGTTATGCAACTTTCTCAAACAGCGAGATAAGAAGATGTCATCCAAGGCTGGTAGCTGGAGTCCGATGATATTTTGGGCAGTTTTAATGATTCTTTGTAGAGCTTTTTTGTCCACTACAGAACTGCTCCCATACCTTGCAAGAATGCCGTATGTCAGGACATTCTCAATGGTGCTGCGATAGTAGGACAGAAGTACTTTACTTTTACTTTTACTTTTATTTGATTTATATACCGCCCTACTCCCGAAGGCCTCAGGGCGGTGAACAGCCAACAATAAAATACATAACATACAAAATTTAAAAGCCGAAATAAAACCGAATTAAATAGTTTGTCTCAGACAGATTAAGACCCCAATCAATTTAAAACAAATTTAAACTTGAAGTATTAAAATATTAAAAATATTAAGATTTTAACATATTAAAATTTTAAAAGGGAGGGAGAAAATTATGTCAGGCTCGCCTGGTAAAATAAAAAGGTCTTAGTGTGGCGGAAGGTGCCCGGATCTGGGATCCTCCGTATCTCCGGGGGGAGCTCGTTCCAGATAGTAGGTGCCCCCACAGAGAAGGCTCTCCCCCTGGGGGCCTCCAGTCAACATTGTTTGGCTGACAGTACCCAGAGGAGCCCCTCTCCATGGAAGCGTACTGGCCGGTGGGAGGCTATTGGTGGCAGTAGGCGGTCCCGCAAGTACCCGGGTCCTAAGCCATGGAACACTCTAAAGGTGGTAACCAAAACCTTGAAGCGCACCCAGAAGACCACCAGGAGCCAGTGCAGCTCGCGCAGGAGGGGTGTCACATGAGAGCGCCATGTCGCTCCCATTACCACCTACGCGGCCACACTCTGCGCCAGTTGGAGCCTCCGGGTGCTCCTCAAGGGGAGCCCCATGTAGAGAGCATTACAATGGTCCAGGCGGGAGGTGACGAGGGCATGAGTGACCATGTGTAAAGAGTCCCAATCCAGAAAGGGACGCAACTGGCGAATCAGGCGGACCTGATGAAAAATCCTCCCGGTCACGGCTGTCAAGTGCTCTTCTAAAGACAGCCGTGAATCCAGGAGGACGCCCAAGTTGCGCACCCTCTCCGTGGGGGCCAATGATTCGCCCCCAATAGTCAGTGATGGCACCAAGTGACTATATCGGGACGTCAGAAACCACAGCCACTTGGTCTTGGATGGGTTGAGCCTGAGCCTATTCCTCCCCATCCAGATCCGCACGGCCTCCAGGCACCGGGACATCACTTCAAGGGCATCATTGGGGTGGTCTGGGGTGGAGATGTACAGCTGGGTGTCATCAGTGTACTGGCGATATCTCACCCCAAAACCATGGATGATCTCACCCAGTGGCTTCACATAAATGTTGAACAGGAAGGGTGAGAGGACCGACCCTTGTGGCACCCCGCATATGAGGGGCCTCGGGGTCGACCTCTGCCCCCCTGTCAACATAGACTGCGACCGGTCAGAGAGAAAAGAGGAGAACCACTGCAACACAGTGCCTCCCACCCCTAACTCTTCCAACCGGTGCAGCATGATACCATGGTCGATGGTATCAAAAGCCACTGAGAGATCTAACAGGACCAGGACAGAGGAGCACCTCCTGTCCCGAGCCCTCCAGAGATCATCAACCAACGTGACCAATGCCGTTTCCGTGCTGTACCCGGGCCTGAAGTCCGACTGGAACGGATCCAGATACGTCATTTCATCCAGGTGCTGGGGTAGCTGTTGTGCAACCACACTCTCAACAACCTTTGCCAGGAATCGAAGGTTGGAGATCAGATGATAATTTACTAACATTGCCAGGTCCAGGGAAGGCTTCTTGAGGAGAGGCCTCATCACCGCCTCTTTCAAGGCGGTGGGAAAGTCACCCTCACCCAACGAAGCATTTATAATCCCCTGGAGCCAGCCTTGTGTCACCTCCTGGGAAGCCAGCACTAGCCAGGAAGGACACGGGTCCAATAAACAACTGGTCGCGTTCAGTCTGCCCAGAATCCTGTCCACGTTCTCAGGGATCACAGGATCAAACTCATCTCAGATAACATTCTCAAGACCTGCCCCAGTCCCTCCCCCTGAGACTACCGAGTCGGAGTCCAGATCGTCCTGAATCTGAGTGATTTTATCATGCAGATACTGGACAAAATCCTCGGCTCTATCCTCCAAGGGGTCCTCCCACACTTCCTGGTGGAGCAGGGAGCGGGTCACCCTAAAAAGGGCGGCCGGGTGGCTATCTGATGACGCAATAAGAGCAGCAAAATAATTACATTTCGCTGATTTTATCACCACTAAGTAATTCCTAATATGGGATCTTACTATTGTCTGGTCAGATTCAGAAAGACTGGCCCTCCAACTACTCTCTAGGCATCTTTTCTGGCGCTTCAACTCCCTCAGCTCCTCAGACAGCCAAGGAGCCAATTGAGTTCGGCGCCGGGTCAGAGGCCGCAAAGGCACAACCCGATCCAGAGCTCCAGTGGCCGCCCTATCCCAGGCGGCCACTAGGTCTCCAGTCGAGGCGTGTACCAGAGCCTCAGGAAATGGCCCAAGCTCCATTTGGAACCTATCAGGTTCCATCAGGCGTCTGGGGCGGAACCATCTTACCGGCTCCGCCTCCCTGCAGCGGGGTGCAGCGGTTCGAAGGTCGAGACGAAGGAGAGAGTGATCTGACCATGACAAGGGCTCAGTAACTATATCCCCTATCTCAAGATCACTCAACCACTGTCCAGAGACAAAAACCAGATCCAGCGTGTTTCCCCCGTGTGGGTAGGGCATGCAAAAACTAAGGGATTGAGGGTTTTTTAATGGAAATTTTTAGTCAAACTTTTAAGGGGTCCCAGGGAGGGGGAGGGTCTGATTGGAACTTGGGTTGTGGGTATGGGGGATAACCCACAAGGGGGAGGGTCAGGTCTGGCCATGAAGCGCAGCGTGGGGGACCCGGGGTTGGGGGGGTAAGAGCTCGCCCGGATGGTGTTCTAAACATCAATACTATAGGTGGGAGGGGTAGATATGGCGGGAGCAGGGGGCCATATTGTGTTAGGGGAGGGCGCACTTGCTGTTTATGAGCGGTGGCATGCTCCGGCCCCCAAGGCTCCACTCGCTCCCCAGGTTGCACAGACCCTCAGGACCCGGGCCTTCGGCTGATGCTGTGTAATGCCAGGTCCGTAGTAAATAAAGCCCCCCTCATATGTGATGTTGTTCAGGAGAGGGGTGCGGACCTGGCAGGTGGTACGGAGACCTGGTTGGGCCAGGAGGGGGGGTGTTCCCCTCGTTGAAATGTGCCCGCCAGGTTTCCAAGCATTCCATTAGCCAAGGTCACAGGGGAGGGGCGGGGGGGTAGTGGTTATCATTAAAGAAGGTCTGAGACTGAGGGAGGCCATTGTTCTTCAGACGGCCAGCTGTGAATCCCTCGTGAATTGGGGTCATGGGGTTCACATGGGTTTGCTGATCACGTACCTGGCTCCCTGCCACGTGGCAACAGCCCTGCCCAAGCTGCTCAACGTCATCGCCGCGGTGGCAGTTGATACCCCCAGGCTCATAGTCATGGGGAATTTCAACCTGCCGTCCGTGGGTGAAACGTCTGAGGTGGCCCGGAAATTCATGGCTTCCATGACAGCTATGGACCTGACGTAGATGGTAAGATAGATTTATCTTTCTGAGCATTCTCAGGAAGTACAGCCTCTTCTGTGCCTTCTTCACAAGCATGTTTGACTCATAAGACTACTTAATTACTACATGATTGTAGTTTTATACCTTCAGATAGCTGAACTGTTTTCTTTAACGACCTGAAATGCATATGCCCTAGTCTTCGATGTAACAGATGAATACATTCATCATGTGGTTTATCATTCCTGTACACCGACCTAACATTTGCCATTAATGCTGGGTTCTCTTTCAAAATAAATAAATCATTTTCTAATATTGCAGTAACAATCTTTCCATCTTTTTCAATTATACATGTATCATTCTTAAACGTTACTGTAAACCCAACTTGCAATAATGATTTAACAGAGAGCAAATTATACTTTAACCCAGGAAGATATAACATAGGCAATGGTTCAT
Organism: Ptyas mucosa; assembly: GCA_012654045.1. Taxonomy (NCBI): domain Eukaryota; kingdom Metazoa; phylum Chordata; class Lepidosauria; order Squamata; family Colubridae; genus Ptyas; species Ptyas mucosa. Next base: position 8,794,516 of record WNWU01000048.1, read on the forward strand.
TACTAAATGACCAACGTGCAACACCCTCTCCAGCTACCTTAACCTTCCAACCATTTGCTAATTTAACATGTTGGTTACTCCTATTTAACAAAGTTGTTTCTATTCTTAGTAATAGTGTCAGCACCCCAAGTTTCATTCATCCTAGTGCTGACATGAAGGAGAAAAAAAAAAAAGAAAGGAGAGAGAAGAAGCAGGTTGACCTTTCACACAGTTACAACCTTGCAGATAACATCACCTAGGAGATGGGTTGGGAGAGGGACATTCCTGTGAGGTGACGTAGTAAGAGTGACTTGGGAGATGGCCAATGAGATGCTGGGTAATGAGGGACTGAAAGGGAAGGGTCAGTACTGGCACCGATGGAGTCGGGACCAGACATGTTCGTTGTTAAATAAATGAAAGATTTCATCAAAGACTATTTGTTTGGAAAATGTGATTTGTTTAAGACAACGTCAGGACCTGACAAATAGATTAAGAAGCACCACTATCAACAACCCACCAATCCTGGTTAACATTAGGTGTTGAACTGGATATAGCTAAATTACAACCCTTCTTGGGTCTATTATTATCCATAACAGACATTTTCTTATTCTTACAATACTTAGCTATATGCCCTTTAGCCCCACAAGCAAAACATTGTTTTACAGCATAGGCGGTTGAATACATTTTGTCTTCTTTTGGTTGGTTTACTCTCAACTGATCCCTTTCTTGTCTTCTTCTGGATTCTTCCAATAACCTACCAGATACGCCAGCCAATGTGAGGTCATCTCTGGTCAAAACTTCCAGTGAAGAAACATAGTCGTCATAACTATCGTCCAAAGAAGAAAGAATTATGTAGACTTGCTGTAGTTCCGAGAAAACAAGTTCCGTTTCGTGCAGCTCCTGGAAAATTCTAGTCATGGATTCCAAATGAGCCATCATATCTCCTCCTTTAAGAAGATGTTGCTTAACCAATTTCCGTGTGAGATTTATATGAGCACCCACAGTGTCTCAAACATATAGTCTCTTCAACTTGGTCCAACACTTAGCAGCAGACTCCTCACCACGAATATGGACAAGTTGCTGGTCACTCAGTGTCAGTCCAATTATGCAAAGAGCTCGTTCATTGTCTCTGGTAAATTTGGCTATTTTCTTCGCATCTTCATCATCAGCAGGATCCCGTGTTGTTACATCTGGTGGATTAATTACTACGTCCCAAAGTCCTTCTCTACACAGAAGTAGATTGCATTTTGTAGACCAGGATACATAATTTGACTTGGTTGGGCCCGGAGGGAGGGGTCCCCCTGGTTGAGATATGCCCACCGGGTTTCAGAGCGTTCCATCAGCCGAGGGCCCAAGGAAGGGGCGGGGGGGTAGCGGTGATTATTAAAGAAGATCTCGGTGCGAGGGAATCCACTGTGCCACAGATAGCCGGATGTGAGACCCTCTTTGTGAGATGGGGCCTTGGGGTTCAGATGGGCCTGTTGCTTACGTACCTGGCTCCCTGCCGCGTGGCAATGGCCCTGCCCGAACTGCTCAACGTGATAGCCGCGGTGGCAGTTGATACACCCAGGCTTATGGTTATGGGTGATTTCAATCTGCCATCCGTTGGTGAGACGTCTGAGATAGCTCGGGAGTTCATGGCTTCCATGACGGCCATGGACCTGACCCAGTTAGTTCATGGCCCCACTCACAGAGGGGGTCACACCCTGGACTTGATTTTTGTCTCTGGCCAGTGGCTGAGTGAGTCTGTTATAGGGGATATAGACATGGAACCCTTGTCATGGTCAGACCACTCGCTCCTTCGCCTAGATCTTCAAACCGCTACACCCTGCCGCAGGGAGGCGGAGCCGATAAGATGGGTCCGCCCCAGGCGCCTGATGGATTCTGATAGATTCCAGATGGAGCTTGGGCCATTTCCTGAGGTTCTGGCACACGACTCGGTCGGGGACCTGGTGGCAGCCTGGGATCGGGCCGCTAGCAGGGCCTTAGACCGAGTCGTGCCTTTGCGGCCTCTGACCCGGTGCCGATCCCTCACGGCCCCTTGGTTTACTGAGGAGCTGAGGGAGATGAAGCGCCGGAAAAGATGCCTAGAGAGCGGTTGGAGGGCCAGTCTTGCCGAATCTGATCGAACACTGGTAAGGCTACATATTAAAGCCTACCTAGTGGCGATAAAAGCGGCAAAGTCTAATTACTTTTCCGCTCTTATTGCATCATCAGAGAATCGTCCGGCAGCCCTGTTCAGGGTGACCCGCTCCCTGCTTCAATCGGGAGTGAGGGAGGACCCCCTGGAGGGCAGGGCTGAGGATTTCGGACAATATCTGTATGACAAAATCGCTCAGATCCGACAGGACTTGGACTCTGACTGGGTAGATCTGGGCGGGATGACGAGGAATAGTCTTGAGAGCGTTATCTGGGAGGAGTTTGACCTTGTGACTCTGGATGACGTGGACAGGATTTTGGGGAGACTTAATGCGACCACATGTTTATTGGACCCGTGTCCCTCCTGGTTAGTACTGGCTTCCCGGGAGGTTACACGAGGCTGGCTCCAGGGAATTATTAATGCTTCGTTGAGTGAGGGTTACTTCCCCGCCGCCTTGAAGGAGGCGGTGGTGAGGCCTCTGCTCAAGAAGCCCTCCCTGGACCCGGCAATATTGGCTAACTATCGTCCTGTCTCCAACCTTCGCTTTGTGGCGAAGGTTGTTGAGAGTGTGGTTGCACAACAGTTCCCACAATTCCTGGAGGAAACGTCCTATCTGGATCCGTTCCAGTCGGATTTCAGGCCTGGTCACAGCATGGAAATGGCATTGGTCGCATTGGTTGATGATCTCTGGAGGGCCCGGGACAGAGGTTGTTCCTCTGTTCTGGTCCTATTAGATCTCTCAGCAGCTTTTGATACCATCGACCATGGTATCATGCTGCACCGGTTGGAAGAGCTGGGGATGGGGGGCACCGTTTTACGATGGTTCTCCTCCTTTCTTTCCAACCTGTCGCAGTTTGTGTTGACAGGGGGGCAGAGGTCGACCTCGAGGCCTCTCATTTGTGGAGTGCCACAAGGGTCGGTCCTCTCGCCCCTTCTGTTCAACATTTATGTGAAGCCGCTGGGTGAGATCATCCGTGGTTTTGGGGTGAGATATCATCAGTACGCTGATGACACCCAGCTGTACATCTCCACCCCAGACCACCCCAACGATGCCCTTGAAGTGATGTCCCAGTGCCTGGAAGCTGTACGGATCTGGATGGGGAGGAACAAGCTCAAGCTCAACCCCTCCAAGACTGAGTGGCTGTGGTTCCCGGTTTCCCGATATAGCCAGCTGACGCCATCGCTGACTATCGGGGGCGAGTCTTTGGCCCCCATGGAGAGGGCGCACAATCTGGGAGTCCTCCTGGATATGCAGCTGTCCTTAGAGGAACATCTGACAGCTGTGGCCAGGGGGACCTTTTATCAGGTACGCCTGATTCGCCAGTTGCGCCCCTTTCTTGATTGGGATTCCGTGTGCACGGTCACTCACGCCCTCGTCACCTCTTGCCTTGACTACTGTAATGCTCTCTACATGGGGCTCCCCTTGAGGAGCACCCGGAGGCTCCAACTGGTCCAGAATGCAGCCATGCGGGTAATTACGGGGGTTACATGGCGCTCCCACATAACACCGCTCCTGCGCGAGCTGCACTGGCTCCCAGTGGTCTTCCGGGTGCGCTTCAAGGTGTTGGTTACCACCTTTAAAGCGCTCCATGGCATAGGGCCCAGTTATCTACGAGACCGCCTTCTGCCACCGACAACCTCCCATCGACCCGTGCGCTCCCACAGAGAGGGTCTCCTCGGGGTGCCATCAGCCAAGCAATGTAGGCTGGTGACCCCCAGGGGGAGGGCCTTCTCTGTGGGAGCTCCTACCCTCTGGAATCAGCTTCCCCCTGAGATAAGAAAAATCCATGACCTCCGTGCCTTCCGCCGGGCCCTTAAAACATTTTTCTTCCAACAAGCCGGGCTGGCCTAAGCGAAGCCTTTTAAATGATTTTAAAGTAGGGTGTTTTTTAAATTTCTGGGCCAAATTTAGATATTCTTTTTAATTGGTTTTTAATTGTTTATATTATGTGTTTTTACTTGGCTGTACACCGCCCTGAGTCCCCAGGGAGAAGGGCGGTATAGAAATCTAAAAATAAATAAATAAATAAATAAATAATTTGTTCCATCCAACCGGGTTATCATGGAAATATTCCATAACTGTTCTTGTGCCATCTTCACTTGGATTATATTTCACAAACAGTTTTCTGTAGTATTCACAGTAACTCTCAGTTTTGCTCTGAAGAATCCTAGTTAGTTCTGGTTGGCTCTGGGCCCATAACCAATGTTAAGGATATTGTTGTGTTAACCAACCAGCAGAGTAAGTGCATAGAGAAACGGTACTGAGAGCAAATGAATACAATACATACAAACTGGTTTAACAAAGCTTTTACTTTGTAGTGGAAAAACAATTGCATAGTCTTTTAATCAATCCAAGTCTTTAGCTATTCAAATTAGTCCGGAGTTACAGAAATCTTCTTACCATACAAAAGAGCAGTAGGTAATAAACAGCAATTCAATGCTGTTGATCGATCCACGATGAGAGCTCCTTCACACATGACGGTAACAGTTCCAACTAACAAGTCATTCAACAATGACTATAGCTCAGCTCCCTTCTTATATACAGTTTACACTAGTAATTATCCACTTAAGATAAGTGGAGTCAGCAGTGCAATGACTCAACAGTACAATTATGATAATTACAGTCAGCAGTCAATTACAATGAGTCATCAGTACAATTACTCAGCATTACATCTTAAAGTTACACAACTCATATACAGTTATAGAACACATATATTGCCTGAAAAACTTGTTACGCTTACACCACATCCTAACAACTATTATCCACAATGTAGCCAAATTTTGTGTCACTGCCATTTAAGTGAAGCAGCAATTGTTAGCCAATAAAATTGCATTTCTTTAAACCTTCAAAATCTTAGCCTATTCTTTCCTTTCTTTTGAACTTTTAAAACATTTTATTGTTATTTTTCTATGGTGTATGTACTGTAGAACATTGTTATACGTACAGTATACATGCTGGTCAAAGTCCTACCTAGTTCACCTAGTTTACCTACCTACCACCTAGTGAGCTTAATGTCTAAAGGTACACTTGAAACTGGCCCTCCCTCATAGTCCAACATCTTAAAAGCTATGCCACTTTGGCATAAGGCAAATTTCATTCCATCCTGCAATTTTCTCTAGGCTGTATTCTTATATTCACTACACATCATCTTCTCCAACCCATAAATCATGCTGATACCAAAGAGAGAAGACTAGTATGAAACTGAACTCTGAACCTTAGAGTGATTCAGAGATAACTGGGTGTCCAAAATGTTTCAATTCAAGCTGATTTGAAGGCTAATTTCAAACACAAAACTTTTGAAGTTTGATGTGTTATGGAATGAAGAGATTGAGAGTCATCCCAAAGGGCAAACAGAATCAGATTTTATTATTGCAATAAGGTTCAAAGTCCGATTCATACCTGGAAGTCTGAACAAAATTATGGGTCGGGGACCCTGGTCTTTATACAGTTTCAAACAAAGGATTCTGTGAACTCAGCAGTTTTCATTTAGAAACATTTGTTACATCAAAGAGACATTTCCTAATTACAAAAGTTCTTACATGTCTTGCCAAACAAATATAACTTTTCTGAAAATTATCTTTGGTGATAGAGACTCACTGTCTCATTTTGGTATCCTTGACATTTGTAACTTTCAAACAGTATGTCACCCAAGATATGGGTCTTTCTGACAGCGAGGGGTCCTCCCTTACAGAATGTTGCTTATACAGAGGAGTTTGGCTGGCTTTTGTATTTTTACACTGGATACATTTGGAAAGGAATACTAGAAAGATGTCCAGTGGTCATTTAGTAGGTCCCCAATTCATCATCATCATTATTATTAGAGAGGGCCCTTCAGTGGTCATCTAGCTGGACCCGCATTTCCTACTTTAGATGCATTCTGTTTTGATCTTTAAATACTATCAAAGTAATTTGAAAGGATCTCTTTTTCTCCTTGATACAGGCACATTTTGCTTTTGATAAAGAGTGTTTTAAATGCAGAATAGATAAAAATGGAACTATTTAGTACTCCTCTAGAACTATGGAGCCCTGGAAGTAGGACAGGTTCAACAATGGCATCCAGAAGAAGGGTTTTTTGTCTGCTCTTTCCCTCAGACTAGAACCTCTGCTAAGATTAATGTACAACAAACACAGTAAAGAGGGGGCGGGGGCGGGGTTTCAACTTTCAAGTTTCCTTATTGCTATTCCCCAAATACATTATGGCAGGAGATCTCCAGCGGTGGGTAGGCAAGCAACTTAGAGAAAAGGAGGATTTTTTTAAAGTTTTAAAGACAAAGTAGGAATACTTTTTCTCCAAAGAAGAAATCTTTGGAAATGAACATATAGATGAGGTTCTACATTTTTAATCTATCGTACTGAAACTTTTAAAATATTTTTGTCAGGTTGTAAAGCAAAAGTTTTTTAAAAATCAATTTAGTGCTGGCACTAAAGCTCAGCCTCGGCCTTGAAAATTATGATGAAAGTTACATTTCTTTAGGCAATTGGTATCTGTATTTCTTGCCCAATCGTAATGCCAATGTAATAACTTGCTTTATTAATGAGAGGTGATAAATGTATATCCATTTATCATTTGTGGGGATTTGATGTGAGTGAAGAAGGCCCTTTGGTTTAAGATCTGGCTTTGTTCAATGCTTGAATAAGAGATTATGTAGAAATATTATTTATGCTACTTTGAGTTTCAGGATGAAATAAGGTAGGATATAAAGCTATTGATTCAGAAACTAACAATATCTGAGAAGTACAGGTAGTCCTTGACTTACTACCACAATTGAGTCCAAAATTTATGTTGCTAAGTGAGACATTTTTAAGTGAATTTTGACTCATTTTACAACCTTTCTTGACACAGGTTGGTAAGTGAATCTTGCTTCCCCATTGACTTTGTTTGTCAGTGATCAATGACCCCAGGATACTGCAACTGTTATAAATATGAGTCAGTTGCCAAGAGTCTGAATTTTGATCATGTGACCATGGAGCAACGGTCATAAGTGTGAAAAATGGTCATAACTCACTTTTTTCACTGCCATTGTAACTTTAAAGGTCACTAAACGAACTGTTATAAGTTGAGAACCACCTGTTTATTGTATCAGAAGAAAAGAGGGAGATGATTGGAAAGGCTGGAGCAAGAAAGAAATATGGTGCAAACTAGATATTTTAAATTACAACTTCCTTGCTAGTAGCAATGTTGACTGATACTAATAGAAGCTGGAGTCCTTCTGCCCCAAAAAAGCTGGACTTGGGATTTTCAAAAATGTAATCTTACTTTTTCTTCAAAAAACATAAACCAGGCTTGTTACCTCTTCATAATTATAATGAATTTATATAACTTTTTTTTGCATTTCTGAATACAAATTCATCCACTTATGGATCCCTTCATTTTTTTAAAGTACATTTACTAGATTTGCTAATATTAATTTGATTCAGAACTGTCCTTATGCACAAATAAATAATTTATTCCCCATATACATGGTTAGTCTTTTTCAGTGCTATCTCTCTACCTTATCTTATGAACAAAGACATCTTTTTGATAATCTTTATAAAGGAGCAGACAGCAAAACTCCATGTTCAGAAGTGGTATTCAGCCGGTTCAGACCGGTTCAGGTGAACTGGTAGTGGTGACCTGCTGGTGGGCCTGTCTACCCGCCCCAGCGCTATGCCATCCTATTTAGCCACGTTTTCTAAGCCACACGCATGCGTGCAAGCCACGCACGCAAGCAAAGTGCATGCATGGAAGGCTGCATGCACACATTTTTGGTGCGCGGCGAACTGGTGGTAAAATTATTTGAAACCCACCTCTGTCCATGTTGTACTCAGCAACTCATTTCTACATAGAAACATGCTATTTTCTGAAAGGAGGATTATAATATTCATTTGTGTTCTAAGTGATTCTGGTTCACTTATATTGAACCTCCACCTCTTGAGAATAAAAAAAAAGAAATCTAAAATGTATGTAGCCATCATTTAAACAACCAAGATGAACCACTTACTGGGTTTTTTTCATAACTATTATGAGTCACCAATTGTTGCCATGGGAACAGCCCTCTTGCATGACAGAGTCTGTCTCAGAAATACAAAAATAACTGCATAGAACATATTCATTTATACCCATTGCATTTTCCAGCATTCTCCTTATTTTAGAATCCAACTTCCCAGAATGAATGCATGTAAAATAATTGTATAGATTGACATAATTTACTAAGCGGTCTTTTTAATAAGTGGCATGCTTTAAACATGATGAAAAAGAAGAAGAATAGGTTTAAATAAAGATATAAAGTGAAAAAGTATAGCAATATTATTGCTATGCAACAGGGAGATGTTTGGTAAAATCTATTATTTGAAATGTTGGCTTAGTAATTAAAATGCACACAACGGTTTTTTAAAAACTGAAGAAAAAACTGAGGAAACCAATCCAGATTGTGACTCCTTTTCATAATTTTTTTATGCAGAAAGTTAAAATACAATCTCCAAAAAAAGAAAAGTTTTTTGCAAAAACAAACAAAATTAGACAATGTTTAAAAATGTGCATTATAAAATACAAAAACACATATTCCTATATTGTCACCTCTAGTTGAATACCGATAAGTATATTGAAGCAATAATAATTTCCCCCCTTGCAAAACAGGTTTACATATAGATGTATATGATTCTATAAAATTCTATATATCTATTTGCAACCAATTTAATGTATGTATAAAATTCTATATATCTATTTTATAATCTATAAAATTCTATATATCTATTTGCAACCAATTTAACCTGTCAACTATCTACTATATATATAAGAAAAAGTAATTAACAGCCAACAGCATAGTTATATTTCAAAGCCTGTTAACAATCTATTGTTGTATTTAACATAGAAAGCCAACAACATCTTTTTATCTACCACAAATCACTGTAGTCATTATCTCTGACCTGTTCAGGATCAAGTATCCTAATCTGAATCTTAATAATAAAACTTGTCCTTAAAATTTTGTTTGGGATCTCCCCCAACAATTGCATCTCATTCCCTTGCAGAGTCATAAGCCTCTGTTGTAAATATCTCTGTAGTGTCTGGTATTCAGAAAATCTCCCTGTAAAAAAAAAAAAAACAGCATCTCTTGTCAATTGTTTTCTGGTTAAATATAAAAAAATCATTCTCCAAGTTTTTTTTCTTATTTGATTTATATGCCGCCCTTCTCCGGAGACTCAGGGCGGCTTACAATGCGCTAAGCAATAGCCTTCATACTTTTGTATATTTATACAAAGTCAGGTTATTGCCCCCACAAACTGGGTCCTCAATTTACCTACCTTAGAAAGGATGGAAGGCTGAGTCAACCTTGAGCCTTGGTGAGATTCGAACCTGCAATAATTGCAGGCAGCTGATGTTAATAACAGGGCTTTAGACCACTGTACTATCCAAGTTCATCCATCTTTCCAAGAAAATCCAGTCCATCATTCATCAATTCCATCATCTCTGAGTTTTTTGTATTGATGTCCCATTCGGCCTTCTCCACCAAGCCTGAAATCTCAGACCAGGCTTTTTTCTTCACATCTGCCATCTGCATCTGGATATCATTCTGGGATTGATTCAAAACCATTGTTGATCAATCTTTTTATTGAAGTTTTCAAATAGCACTTGTAAGTTAATTTCCCCCCCCAAAGGCTTCCCAAACCACTGTATCGCTTTTTGTAGACATTATAAAGAATATATGATGTATAACATTCAAAGTCCTTTGTTTGCTGTTTGAATTTTAATGTAGTCCAAATATGACAAAAGAACAAACAGTTCCTTTCCCAAGGACAAGCGGATGTAGCTGAACAAAATGACCAAAGAAAAAAGTTGAGATAAAGTTTCCCAAAATAAAAAGTAACCAAAGAAGAAGAAGGAATTTTTCAATGAAAGGAAATAAGACCAGATTTTTTTTTTTAAAAAAACCCTAATAAAAGCAAAGTCCTTCTTTTCGAGGAAGTTCCTCGAAAGGTTGAAGGCAGCTCTTTAAACTGTCGGTGGGGGTGGCGGCCATTAAAAACTACCGCTTTGAAGCTGGGGCAACCAGAATAAGATTTTGTGCAGGAGCTGTGTCTGAATGGAGTACTGGTACTGGGTGAGTGATTGGCCAACTCACAGGTAAAAAAGGAAATTAAAAAAAAAACTTTAAAAGGTGTCCTGACAAGGAAACAAGCAGCTAATTGGCACTTGGGAATTTTAATGGAGGGAGAAGAACAAAGAGGAAATTAAAGTACTAAAGCCCAAAAAAGAAAACTTTATATTTGGATTTAAAATTGGATTTGGAGAAATTAAAACTTATACAAGAAAAAGAAACCCGAGGGAAAGCACCTTTTAATGAGGATTTGAATTATTTTTGACAGTTTTGATATTTGAAGGAAGAACAAAGAGGAGGTCAAAATATTAAAGACCAAGAAAGTAAATTTTACAACTGAATTTAAAACTGAACTTGGAGAAATTAAAAACAATAAAAGGAAAAGAAAGCTGAGCGAAAATATTTTCTATGTGGATTTAAAATACTTTTGTAAGCTTGATACTTTGTTGTTCTGAGAATGGTGGATTGGAGAGAGACATCTGCTGGTGGAAAGAAAACACTACAACAACTGGCCTGAAAATTGAAGGAAATAACAGCTGTGACTTTGATCACTAAGAGAACTGGGAGAAACTTTAAGGAGTATTTGTTTCTTTTTAAACTGCTCAGTCTTTACTTTTAAAGGAGGTGAAAAACAACAAAACTTTAAATTGGAGTGGATTGAACAAACATTTGAACAGGATATTATCTGGAAATAAAAAAGAGACTATATGGACTTAAATCTTAATTAAATATAAGTTAAAATATCAATAATTTTTTAAATTGACAATATGGAGTCTTGGATGTGTGAGGAATTAATTGAGATGCTTAAAAATATGCATGAATCATTAAAGGGCAATAAAAAGTCAGAAACTTTGTTAGAACATACAAAACAGGAAAAAGAGAATATAAATGAGAAGCAAAATAATATTGAAGGAAAAGGAAGGTAAAAAGTTAGATGATTACACTGGGATTTACAGACAAAAAAATGGATAGGAGGGAATATTCCCCAAAAAAGAATCCATCAAAGGGAAGAGAAGGAAATGGAAAAAGATTAGGTAAAAGCTTGGGGAGAATTCTGCGAGTAATAGACTCAAAAGTTAGAGAAAGGATTCAGGAGAAAAGATACAATAAATATAAAAAGAAAAAAAAGAAGAAGATAAGAGAATGGGATGAAGGGAGAAAATCATTAAGTGGAATTTTGGAGAGACCAGGAAAAAGTGGTTAAAAGGGGAAGAATAGTGGAAAGGAGGAAGGGAAATAAGGTATATATTAGTAGATCTAAGGGAACTGTATTAACATTAGTAATTGTGAATGTAAGAGCAAATATGATGATGTATATCGTTTATTGTAAAATGGAACAGCAGATGAAATAGGAAGTAATTTCGTTCAATTATGAAAACAAATCAAGAGGCAAAATTGAAATGTTAAAAAGTGTGATGGGGATTTTGAAAAAATATGTTGTAAATGATGAAATGAAATAATTGATGCTATAATAAGAAATTAGGAATTAAGGGTGGATAGTGATATTGCTTATTATGTACTAAGTAGAGAGTAAGATAAGATGTGGAAGGTCAATTAAGTTAAAGGGTTTCAATGTAAGAATTTAATAAGATGTACATTGTTTATAGCCAAAAAGTGTGATTTCGATGGTGCAGTCTGCCTCATGGTGGGGAGGCAGGACGTTGCACTCAGCCTTGCTGAATACTTCTGTGAGGTCCTGATATTCCCTTGGGATCTGTTTGGTCTCTGGGGTTTTGTTGGATGTGGCTGCCAGTTGTTCTGGTGGGCTCTTTTGGAGGGTTCTCTGCATGAGCAGTGTTTCTGCTTGCTGATGTGGAGGGGGTTGCTATCCTCAGTCTGCGGGTACCCTCTTGCCACCAGATGGTCGGTCCCCACTTGTCTAGCTAGGAGCATCCCAGTATGACTGCATCTGTCATTTGGGGGGCTATTATGAATTGGATTACTTCCCAGTGATCCACTAGCTCTAGCCTCACTAGTTCGGTCAGGTGGGTGGCATAGGCTCCCCTCATTAGGGACCAATCGACCTGTTCAAACTGGATTGGGTGGGCCAGTCTTTTTGCTTTGATCCCATTTCAGGACCGTGGTTAGGTTGAGCAAGCATCTAGTGCAGCCTGAGTCTATTAGGGCTTGAACTCCCCTGGGTTCCCATTCTTGGGGCTGTGAGATGTATTGGGAAAATGAAAGGATGAACTGGTCCGCTCACCATTGGGTCATTTTCACCCTCATCCTAGCTGTCATAGGATTCTGGCGACTGGTCATTTTTGCCTGGGGTTCCCCCCCCCCTTCGTCTGGGTGGGGAGAGACCTCTGTAGCCAGGAGGGCTTTCCAGGATGAGTTGGTGGCCCATTTGGGGCCTCGTTCCAGTTGTGCCCTGGGTGGTGGCTCTGGCTAAGCTTTGGGGCTGGGGTCGTGCATGCAGATGCCATGTGGCCCATCCCCCCGCACCTGTAGCACTTCAGCGGACTTCAAGGAAGGGCTGGTTTTGGGGCCTGCCATAGTTCTTTTTTTTTTTTGAAAAAAGTTTTATTTTAAATAAAAATAAAAAACAACATAAAAATATTACAGATAGCATCTCGGTCGGTTAAAATCATTTCGTGCTTGCAATTTTCCAAATCTCATCATACGACAATTATTCTTTACTCGAACAGAAGATAGATATTTAAACATTTCATCAAGATTTCATTTCATATATACTATCTCATCTCCATATTGTATTGTCAAACCATTGATAAAATATCTCCCATATCAAATAATATTGTTTATCTTCCTGTTCTCTTATTTCAAATGTCAATCTACTCATTTCAGCACAGTCCAACATTTTCTTAATAATTTTTTCATCAGTAATTATCTTCTCTCTTTCCAATTTTTTGCAAATACAATTCTAGCCGCTGTTAAAATGTTCACAATTAAATATTGTAATTCTTTATTAAATGTCTCTGGTAAGATCCCTAATAAAAGTATCTCTGGTTTAAAGTCAATATGTCTCTTTGTCATTTTTTCCAACCATGTGTGTATCTTAGCCCAAAATCTCCTTGCTTCCACACATGTCCACCACATATGGTAATAAGATCCTGGAGTCTGATGACACTTCCAATATTTCTCCGATTTGTTTTTGAACATTCTGGCTAGCCTCGTCGGAGGTAAATGCCACCTGTAAAACATCTTATACAAATTCTCTTTATATGCTGTAGACATTGTCATTTTATAGTTATGTGACCACAATTTTTGCCATTTCTCTAAATCAATACCGTAACCAAAATTTTTCCCCCACGCTATCATTGATTCTTTAACTTGTTCTTCTTCCAATTTTACTTCTAGCAAATATCCATATAACTTTTTAATTACATGGTCATCAGAACCCATTAATACCTTATCTAAACTAGTCAAAGCACTATAAAAACCTTCTTGTTTGAGATCTTCTCGATATCTGGAAAATATTTGCATATATAAAAACCAATCCACCTTAAATCCCTGATCTTCTAAATCTTGTTTCAATTTAAGTTCACCCTTTTCATCCAATAATTCACTATATCTAACAATTTGTTCTTAAATACCACTGTATAAGAGAAAGCTTCAATTCTAGATACCCAGACTGGAATCTGATATTTTTTATCCTCTCCCAAGTCAAAAACAAAACTTCACATATCTGATGTCTTCTAAAATACCCCTGAATTTTAGTTCCTTTTTACCATAAAAAAGCATGCCACCCCATCAACAAATCATGTCCCTCCAAATTCAATAATCTAGTGTTTTTCAATGTTACCCATTCTTTAAACCACATTAAACAAACCGCTTGGTAATATAATTTAAAGTTCGGTAGGCCAAAACCACCCCTCATCTTAGCATCTTGTAACAACTTAAGTTTTATTCTTGCCTTCTTTCCCTGCCAAATGTATTTCAGAACCATTTTATTTAAATCTGCAAAGAATTCCTTACCCAGCTTTATTGGAGTTGTCTGAAAAAGGTATAAAATTCTAGGTAAAATATTCATCTTAATGATTGCAATTCTGTCAAACAAAGATAACTGCAAATTTCCCCATTTCACCAAGTCTTCTCCTACCTGTTGCTTCAGCTTATTGTAGTTATTTTCTTTAAGAGAACTACATCTTGTCAATTGAATCCCCAAATATTTTAGGGCTGAAAATAGGGCTGAAAAAAGTCATTTCTTGCATTTTTGACCGGTCCTTGCACTTATGACCATCCTCACATTTATGCCCGTTGCGGCATTCTTAACAACCGTGTCAGTCATTTCACCACTACTTCTCTTCACCACGGTGACAAGATAGGGCGCAAAACGTAAAATGTGAGGACAGTCCTAAGTTCAAGGACTGGTCAAAAGTTCGAGGACCAGTCAAAAATAACTTTTTCAGCCCTCTGAGTAGTCCATATGCACATAGGGACTACCTAGAGGACTGAAAAAAGTGATTTCTGACAGGTCCTCGCACTTTTCAACGGTAATCATTTATGCCCATTGCACCATTCTTAATTAAATTAATTAAATAAAAATGACCTGCTGGAGCAGTCTGAGGCAGTCCAAGGCGGGCATTCGGGCCAGCTGCCGGGCAAGGTGATACAACCAGGGTAGGTAGGCTGCTGCTGCCCAGGTGGGAGACGGGCGCAGGCCTACAGGGCTGGCTGCAGGGTGAAGCGATTAGATGTCTGCAACCTTAAATACTCAACCTTAAACACATGTAAACACTTAAACACAACCTTAAACCTGGGTGGGCATTGCCAACTCCGTATCACTTACTCTCACCTAGGTTTTGTGGCTCCCAGTATTTTCTTTTAAACAGATATCTCTGGATATCTCATCTCTCTCATCTTTCTTTCTCCCCTTCATCTCACTTTCTCCCCACTTTCTCTCCTTCATTTCTCTTTCTCTCCATCTCTTTCTCCCTCCCCCTTTCTCCCCTTCATCTCTTTCCCCCTTCTCTCCTTCATTTCTCTTTCTCCCCTCATTTCTCTCCTTCATTTCTCTTTCTCTCCATCTCTTTCTCCTCTCTCCCCTTCTCCACTTCTTCTCTTTCCCCCTTCTCCCCTTCATTTCTCTTTCTCCCCTCATTTCTCTCTTTCATTTCTCTTTCTCTCCATCTCTTTCTCCTCTCTCCCCTTCTCCACTTCTTCTCTTTCCCCCTTCTCTCCTTCATTTCTTTCTCCCCCATTTCTCTTCTTCGTTTCTCTTTCTCTCCATCTCTTTCTCCTCTCCCCCTTTCTCCCCTTCATCTCTTTCCTCCTTCTCTCCTTCATTTCTTTTTCTCCCCCCTTCCCTCCTTCATTTCTCTTTCTCTCCATCTCTTTCTCCCTCCCCCTTTCTCCCCTTCATCTCTTTCCCCCTTCTCTCCTTCATTTCTCTTTCTCCCCTCATTTCTCTCCTTCATTTCTCTTTCTCTCCATCTCTTTCTCCTCTCTCCCCTTCTCCACTTCTTCTCTTTCCCCTTCTCTCCTTCATTTCTCTTTCTCCCCCATTTCTCTTCTTCATTTCTCTTTCTCTCCATCTCTTTCTCCTCTTCCCCTTTCTCCCCTTCATCTCTTTCCCCCTTCTCCCCTTCCTTTCTCTTTCTCCCCCCTTCTCTCCTTCATTTCTCTTTCCCCATTTCTCTCCTTCATTTCTCTTTCTCTCCATCTCTTTCTCCTCTCCTGTCCGGGCAGCGGTGGCAGCGAACGTACCACACCATCGAGTTGCCCCTCGGCTTCGAGGCGGCACCTTAAGTCTGCTCCCCACTGCGCTTGCGCCCAACCGGCTGCATGTGCAGCCAGCTCTTGTTGCTCTTAGTGAGCTTCACAATGGGGCAGATGGCACCCCTCCTCCTCCTGGAGTCCATTACGATGCGGAGCTTCAGCTGCAGCCTGGGCAGCCAGTCAGCAGTGGGTTCTAAAATTTTTTACTACTGGTTCTGTGGGCATGGCTTATTTTGTAGGCGTGGTTTGATGGTCATGTGACAATTCTTTCGGATTTAGCAGAGGTACTAGTCTACCAGGCTTTTAACTGGTAGACCAGTAGCCCCAGACCCCCTTGGGCTCAACCTGCCTCCTAAGGCGGTGGAGCGTGTGGGGGGGATGCTTTTGAAGAAGTCACAAGGAGGGCTGAGAGCTGGTTTCTGTCCCACAAGTAAGATTTGGTCCAGAACCAACCCCAACATGAAGGTCTTTTATTTGCTCCTTGTACTCCTTGCCTTTGCATTTTTAACAGGTAATAAATTAAATTTCTGATGATGTAAAAATAGCTCATAACTCACCTTTCTAGACAGCTATTATCATGTCTAAAAGCAAGATACTCTTCTCCATCTTTTATCTGGAGTACCATTTAATCCAGAGCCTTTAAATTCCAGAAATCCAAGTTTAAAGAATGGACTTCTGGAATTAAAGCTCCATTTTTTAGCTAAAACTTAATTCACACCTATTAGTTTTGCTTGAGCAGTGTGAACAATTGACAGTGTGATCTTCCAAAGGTCTGAAAAATATATCATTGATTTTTCTTTGGCATTTAAACTAGATAACCAATGTGAAAAAGTGCATCAAGGAAGGACTGGAAAGCCAATTCATACTGAACTGTATTGGGTTTTCTGTTGTGATTTGAATAAAATGAAAACAAATCAAATAGTGGTACCTAGTGCGGAAAAAGAGACGAAATAATGGGTCATTCTCAACACTTGAATTTTCTACACTTAAAATATCTAGAAATTATTATGGTTAAGTGAGTTTTGCCCCACTTTATGATTTTTCTTGCAATAGTTCAAATCAAAGTTCAAATCAAAGATTTGATAGTTCAAATCAGAGATTTGATAGTTCAAATCAAAGATTTCTGAGACCAATGTTGAATACTTAAATTTCAGTAGTCACCAATCCCAGTCTTAAAATGAATTTAGATTCAGTGGGAGTCACTGATAACAATGAACTAATTAGCTACTGATAATGAGTCCAGTTCTGCCTTTTTTTTCCTTCTGTCCAAGTTTTGCAAGTACTTTTTCCAGGTATATATTTTATTCCAAAGTATACAAACCATTATTGTTGGGGGAAAATGGGTCTTCCAAGCAATTTTAAAAGACACTGTCAGAATGACTCTGCTCTCAGCCCCCCTTGTGGCTCCTTGAAAAGCATCCCCCCCCCACATATGTAAATGAAAAGAATAAGCTTAAAAATCCTAGCCTTTTAAAATTGAAAATATGGAGAATTGGGAGGATGAATATGAGACACTAAGGGAGATGTTTCAGAAAGTAAGGGAGGCATTTAAGGGAAATAAAGGAGCAGAGAATTGGTTAGCTTGCAAAAAAAAAGAAAGAGAAAAGATGAATGAGAAGCAAGAGAAACAAGGAGATAATATTGAAAAGGAAATAATTGAAAAAAAGAAAGATGATTACACTGGGTTCAATAGAAAAATGGAATCAGATGAAATATACTGCTAATAATTAAAAAGATGAGGGGAAATTTTGAGAAATATATTTGATAAATGAAAGAAAGACCGGCGACTCCATAGTAGAAAATATAAAATTGAAAATGAATACAGCAATAGAGAGGGATGAACGAAGGAGAAGAGAGATGGAAGAAGGAAGGAGAGAGAGGGAAGGAAGAGAAGGGAGGAAGGAAGGGAAGGGAAATTAGAGTAGGAGTGAGGGTAAGAGAGGGAGGAAGAGAGGAGGAGAAGGAGAAAGGAAGAGGAAGTAGGGAGGAGAATGGGGGGGAAGAGAAAGTAGAAGGAAAGAAGAGAGGTAGTAGGTTTGAGGAGAAAGATTGCTGTACGATAAAAAAAGATGAAATGGAAGAAAGGCAACCCCAAACAAATATAAAGATATTAAGATAAAGAATGAGTTGTTAAACTTTAAAGAATAAAAGAGAACAAATATGAATAAATAGCAATAATTAGAAACACACATACAAACATACAATGTACTTTCCTTGAACAGAGTATTTGGCCGGTTCACAAATTTAAACAGTATTTAGTCATTTTAATTAAATTTACAATTTCTATATTTCCTTTTTGCCATATTTATTCCTCATCTATTTTTTTAAAAAACCAATATTACCCTTCATCCTCATCTCTAATCTTAATCAAATTCAATTTTCCCTTCTATTTTATATTATACCCCTTCCCATTGTCATCTATTTTTATATCCATCCTCACATAGGTTAATTATGTAATATTACAGTTGTTTAATACAAATTCAACATTTTAATATAAATCAATTAGTTATATAGCTATCTTTTTTGTATATTAATCAAT
>WNWU01000048.1:8827928-8956852 GCA_012654045.1 Ptyas mucosa
TATAAATCAATTAGTTATATAGCTATCTTTTTTGTATATTAATCAATATGAACATGAATATTCCAATTATTTCCATGCAATCCAATTTCTTACAAATCAATTAATTATATTTAGCAATAATAATAAACCAAATAATTTCCCCTATATCAGGGGTGAAATGCTCCCGGTTCAGACCGGCTCGGGCGAGTAGGTAGCGATGGCGACGGGCAGTTTGGAGAACCGGTAGCAAAAATCCCTGCCCCCGCCCCCCATGCCCAGCTGAGCCACACGATCATCAGAGCCTTTTTTTTCTTTTAAATGGCTCTGACAAGCCAAGCTCTGACGATCCCAGCTGAGTTGCCTGCTAATCAGGCAACTCAGCTGGTATCGTCAAAGCCTTTTGAAAGCATTTTTTAACATGGTTTTATATAAAAAAAATAGTTTTAAAAGTAAAAAAAATTGGCCACGCCCACCCAATCACATTACCCCCCCACCAAGCCATGCCCACAGAACCGGTAGTAACAAATTTTAGATTTCACCCCTGCCCCATATATTCCTCCAAACCACAACTTAACCATTTCTGCTTTCAACACAGTATACAATTAATAGTATCTCAATTATTACAATTCCCTAGTTAAATAGAGCTTTTTTTCTTTTGTGTTTTAAAATCTTGAACTTTCTTCTTTTGCCCTAAATTTTCCATTGTTTGCACCTACCTTTTTTGGTGGGGAAAAAGAAAAGAAATCTGTCTCTGCCTAATTTTCCAACGTTGCAGCAAACAGCAAAGCCAACAGCCTGCTTTACTTTCAGTTTTGTTTTCAGTTTGATTTGCACAAGGAGAAAAAAAAATCTGCTCCAGCAATTTAGCTCTTTGCAGCAAGCAGCAGAGCCCTGCGCAAAACAGCTGAGAGCAAATCAGCTGAGAGTCGGGAGGTCGATCTAATCAATGGGCTAATTAGCCTATGCTGAAGCTGAAAGGAGTTGTTTTTTTCTTCCTGTTTGCTTGCAAGGAGGTAACTGCACAGGCCAAAGGGTGGGGCCACCCTCCTTGCCACTTACTCCCCCCTGCTGCCCCCTTTTGCCTCTAGCGCCCCCCTAAGGCATCCCACTCCCCCCAAGGAGCGGTACTGCCCACTTTGGGAACCACCGGTCTACTCATTTGTTTTCTTTTATCACTGATCAGCTGTAGGGCGGCCCTTTGAAGCCCCGCGGCAAGAGTTTAAACAGTTTTTTCCCCTCTAGCCGATCAGCTGGGACTCAGGAAGCAGCAATTGCTGGCTCGCCTGCCCCTCGCCTACTACTATTTATTAGCAATAAATAGTGGTGCGGAGGGGCGGGGCAAGGGGCAGGGCGAGCCAGCAATTTAACAAACGGTTCAGCCGAACCACCTAGAACCGGCAGAATCCCACCACTGCATAGGATAGGAACTCATTATGTATATTGGTTTCATCTTACCAAGGCTGGAGAAACGTGAAGGCATGGTACAGGTTAGACAACTTATGAGTCATATTCTCAAGATCTAGATAAAATATTGCTGGGACAACAATGAAAATAAATCCAATAAAGCTCTTAAGAATCACATAATAAAATTCTGGGTACACACCAATTCCTAGTCAGATTAATAAAAACTTCAAAGCTTCTAGATAGTCATAGACCTCATTTGTAACAAGTCCTTTAACTCTGCTAGGGCCTACAGTAATTTAATTTGCAATCACATGTTCAGGCAAGGAAAATAAAACAAAATCATGTTAGACTAAACCAAACATTATTGGTCTAGTCTAAAGAACAGATCATCCAGTTTGTCATTTCTGCGCTTTGTAATTAAATAATAGTTTTCACTCTTGAAAGTATGGTACGTATTTTAAGTATGATCCTTGGATAATTATAATTCTATTGAGGAAAATAAATATTTCACTGTAACTATTTCTCTCTTAATCAGTTCATCAACATAAAAACACTGGGGGTTACTGCAGCACAGATAATAAAATAGGCCAATTATTACAGCACCCTGGCCTCAACCCAATAATCTTTGAATTAACAGGCTTGCGATTTAAGAATTTGGTCCTGTGGAATTATGCCGGAAACAGCATATATCTTACATGTTTGTGGACATAAAGAAGAGGCTAAAGCAAAAATTTGCTGTAGCAATGACTTTCAAAAATGTAGCAAGCCTGTAGTAAAAGATTCCTGTTCCAGTATTATCTTTCTTCATGTGGAATCTGGAAACCCAGAGCAAAGAAAAGATGGAAAGTCTGAATGGATAAAAGGAAAGTGGAAGGGAAGAGTATATGTATCTTTGCATTTGCAACCATGAACACTAAAGTATGGCACGCATACTTATTTTATGATTACAAAGTGGATAAAGTGTTTAATAGTCATATACTTAGAAACGTCCTGATGAGAACTTGGAAGAAGCACTGAACCAATTGGGATTATAAGATTCCGTTTTGGCTGGATCTTGCTGATACCATGTGGAATACAAATATTAAGTCACTCAGGGGGTTTTTATACAAAGAGCTACTTTATACTGAAGGGGGTAGATGGCAGTTGAAGACTTTGGAAACGCTGTTGGAAGAAGGGATTTCTCTGACTTGGTTGCAGTATAATCAATTGCAGATGAGATGGAAAGAAGATCAACAAACTGGTTTAATGGAATATGAAGTGGAATTGGTTAGACAGATAAAAGAGACAGGTCCAATGCATATTAAGAGAGTTTATAATGTTTTGCTAGAAAGGGATTCAGAAAATGAGTTAGTTAAAGATTGTATGATTAAATGGGCACAGAATTTTTCTCAACCAGTTATGATGGATACTTGGGAAAAAATATGGGTTCAGAATGTTAAATTTACACAGTCACAGAATTTGCGAGAAAATTTTTATAAAATGTTTTATAGATGGCATTTAGATCCCAAGAAATTGTCTTGCATGTATCCTAACGTTCAACCAAAATGCTGGAGATGTGAGTGTTTAGATGCAACATATTATCATATTTGGTGGACTTGTAAGAAAGTGAAGGCTTTTTGGATAAAAATTTGGTGGGTTATGCAAAATGTTTTGAAGAAAAAAATACAATTTTCTCCGCAATTATTTTTATTAGGTATAGTTAAGGATTTCACACTGGGAGAAACAAAATTGATTTTATATATGGTGACAGCAGCCAGGTTATTGATTGCTCAGTATTGGAAGAATGATGCCTTACCGACTGTGGACCAATGGATTCAGAAGGTGGCTGGATTTGCGGAAATGGCGAAGATTTCAGCTTTTTTAAAAGATCAGATGCTTGAGAATTATACACAGGAATGGAAAAAGTGGATTGATTATATACAGAATAAATATCAGACTAGAAAATATTATATAGCTTTTAGCTGAGGGGGATTGATGGATAAGCTAGTAAATAGAGCAAAAGATATGGAAGGGATGAATAACATATATATTGTTTGGAATTATTAGCATTGCATATAGTGGAAGTCAAGGGGGGTGGGAGGGAAAAGGGTGGTGGGGAGGATTAGGGTGGGATTGGGAGGGAATTATATTTTATGTATATGTATATGTATTTTTATAATGTTGGGGTAGGGTGGGGGAAAAAAGGGGGGGAAAATTTGTATGTGTAAAACTTTTTCAATTAAAAAAAAAAGATGATCTTGATCATCTTTTTATTTATTTATAGAATTTAGAAACTGCCCAGCTCCCCCCTCCCAAAGGGATTATGGGAAGTATACAAGTAAACTATAAAAACTGTAAATAAATATATGAGGAGGCAAAGATGGTTAAATGCGAAGTTAAGAAGGCAAGGGGAGGGAAGGGTTTTCAGGGCACTAACCAAGCCCATGGCTGTGTGCTCCTCTGTGAATCCCAAGCAAGATGGGAGAATCAGATTTCCAGACATCTCTGAAAAACCAAGAGAGTGAGGAGTTTGCCTCACCTCTGGAGGGAGGATGTTACAAAGGGTAGAAGCAACGGCCAACAAAGTTCTCTTTCTGAACCTTTCTGGAGATGTGCTGAGATGCTTTTGTTCTCAGTAGTCTTAGTTCTTTAGTTATTATTTCTTACTGTGGTTTTGATACTTTATGATGTCATTTATTTTTTTTATTTTATTTTTTTTATTTTATGTTTATTTCTGTTTTTTAAAAAAATCCTCGAGCACCGGGGAAGTACCTGAGGATTGGAAAAGAACTGATGTGGTTTCCATCTTCAAGAAAGGGGGAAAAACAGACCCAGGAAATTACAGACCAATGAATCTAACATCAATACATGGAAAGATCCTGGAAAAGATAATAAAAAACCAGATCTGCAAACAACTAGAAACAAATAAAGTTATAACTAGTAGTCAGCACACGTTTGTTAAAAACAGATCAATGCAAACCAATCTTATTTCATTCTTTGATAAAGAGACTAAATTATTAAACCAGCTAAATGCTGTGGACATAGTATACCTAGATTTCACTAAGGCATTTGACAAAGTAGACCACAACTTACTTCTTGGTAAACTAGAAAAATGTGGAATAGACAACATCACCACCAGATAGATTTTTATCTTGCTGACAAACTATACTCAACAAGTAGTCCTTAATGGTACTACATCAACATGGAGAGAAGTAAGCAGTGGGGTACTACAAGGCTCCATCTTAGGCCCAGTACTCTTCAATATCGTCATAAATAATTTAGATTAGGGAATAGAAGTGGAACTCATCTTATCTTCCAATGACACCAAGTTGGCAGGAATAGATTAGTACAACTACCCCAGAAGATAGGTTCAAGATCCAGATACAACTACCCCAGAAGATAGGTTCAAGATGGATCTTGACAGACTTGAACACTGGGCCCTATCTAACAAAATGAAATTCAATGTAAAGAAAAGTAAGTTTTTACACTCAGGCAAGAAAAACCAAATGTACAGGTATAGATTAGGTGACATTTGGCTCAACAGCAGTAACTGCGAGAAAGATTTTGGAGCCCTAGGGAACAATCACTTAAATATGACCCATCAGTGTGCTGCAGCTGCCAAAAAAGCCAATGCAATACTAGGTTGCATTAACAGAGGGATGAAATCACGATCACATTAAGTGTTAGTACCACTTGGTGCCTTGGTAACACCATACTTGGAATACTGCATCCAACTTTCGTCATCATAATATAAAAAAGATGTTGAAAGTTTGGAAAGAGTGCAGAGAAGAGTAACAAAGATTATTGGGGGCTAGTGGCTAAAACATATAAAGTATGGTTGCAGGAACTAAGTATGTCCAGTCTAGTGAAAAGAAGGGCCATTATAGCAGTGTTCCAATATTTGAGGGGTTGCCACAGAGAAGAGAAGGTCCACCTATTTTACAAAGCACCAGAATGTGAGACAAGAAGCAATGGATGGAAACTAATCAAGGAGAGAACAAATCTAGAACTAAGGAGAAATTCAAAGGCAGGTATCTTGAAGAATGTGCAAGAAGTCATGTTTAATTCCTGATGTTATTTTAAATTCCTTGGGAAAGTTCCTTTTGTTAGCACAGATATTCAGCATAAGCAGTTCTCAATTACGGCATCTGCATAAGAGGCAGTCAAAACACAGACAGGCAGAAGTTGGGGATGGGAGGAATCAACAGAGTTCAGTAAGAGGCAGCAATGCAGCTGCTAGGCAAGTAGATATATTATACAAAGTACAGACTCCACTACCTAGCCTCTCAGTGAATGATGACAGGAATTAATTATCTAAAACATATGAACAGTCTTACAACTGAAATAAAATTCATATGAATTCTTAAACATCCCCATCTCACCCTAAATCTTATCTGGATATTAATAACTAGATTGCTGAAAAGGCTGCAGTGGCAGGAATAATGTACAGAGAGCCTAACATACATATCTAACCATATTACGATTGTGCCCCTCCTCTTTTTTCCATTTCCCTATATATTACTTGGATTTTCATCTTGCGATTGTACCATAATTTCTAGCCATTCCCGGATAGACCCGGCCAATTCCAGAAAGCACAAGTGCGATCTGGTTGCTGTCCATCATTCTGAAACTCCACTACTGAGCCGCGGTAGTCGGCAGATGGCACTCTTCTGCGTGTTGACAGCAACCAAGCCTACCTCCCCCCATCCCCTCCCTCACATAGACAGATGGATTTCTTCAGCACCCAAACAAACAGGATCTTTCAGTGTTGGACTCTGAAAATTTTTGCGCTTTTGTAGAATGCTTTCTGCCATGGGCCTTCCTTGCCCCTATAGCTCATTCTTTCCTTTTTCAAAGAAGTACTCACCATGTTGACTTCAGAGACCATGTCTATACTGGCGATCTCTATTCTCATCCCAACATCAACAGGAGAACCTGGAAACCGAGATGGGTGATTTGTTGTGTGTGTTTTTTTAATGACCAGCTAAGGAAATGAATTGGAATCTTCATTCCCATTTGTTGTTTATTTATTTATTTATTTATTTTTGAGAGAGAGAGAGAGAGAGAGAGAGAGAGACGGAGAGAGGGAGAGAGAGAGAGAGAGAGAGAGAAATGGTATTCTTCTGCCCATATGTTGCACTCAGGGAGCAATGATTGATTTGTTTAAGACTTTTGTGAAAGCCAAAAGCTAACAAATCTGACTGCTGGTATGAACACTGCCAACAGCCAATCTTTGTCCAACATGTGTGGTTGTAAACTTGCATACCTTAGTGTGTGTGTGTAAGAAAGAGAGAGAAACAACAAAAAAAGGTATCTTTGGGATAGTATGCAGCAGCCCCTCACCAGTCTTAGCTGGTTTAACAAAGCTAAGCAGAATCCTGTCTAGACAAGCTAGTAAACTAGATTAAGTAATTTAAAAATCCCAGAAGAAGACAATGGCAAAACACTCTTCCAAATGGTTGTTAAACAACAGTGTCATATATGGACAGTAGATGATAGACACATCTATACATAGATGAATTCGATTCGAGGAGTCTTTCCCTTCTACTCCCGAGACTGGACGTGCTACTTAGCAGGCAGGTTGATTAACATTCTAATCAGCCTTCTGCCTCCGAATGGAAGGCAGCGCACCGCGTTGTCTCCTGTTGTAAACAAATCAAAGGAGAATTACCTCCAAAATCCGGCCTTAAGCGAATGTCGTATCCTTTGAGCAATCGGTCCACCGTCTCTTTCACGTAGGACATGTTGCTGGGCTCGTTCACGCTAAACAAGGGAGAAAGAAAGTGATTCAGGACGAGGAGGAAGACACCCTCCCATTCCCGGCCACAATCTATTTATCCTTGCCTCCCGTGGGGGGAGGGGGGTCGAAATCAATGAGGAGGCTCAGGAACGAAGGCGATGCATCCTGCACCACACACGGGCGCGCGGACACACGGGGGACGGGGGAGAGAGAGGCCGGACAGACACGCATGCATTACACACGGATACCCACCCCACATATGCGCCTTCTTGAGCCCAAGCGTCCATCCTCACCTCTTAGCATAGGAGACCACAGCTATCATCACAGGGAACACAAAAATCCCCGCGCCCTCTCGGAGCTGAACTGCCCACATTCCTTCCTCCTGGTGAACAGCGGATGCCTCTTTTTTATCCCCTCCCCCCCTTCTCACTCTCCGCCCCACCTGCGAAGATTCAAGGAATGCAACTTTCAAGCCACAGGCAGGGCGCCGCCACCGCCGCCGAGAAGAGCGCCACGCATGCGTGGCACTGGTTCAATATCTGAAGATCCCGGTCAGCGTTGGCCGTTAGGCCTGTCAAGTGAGCCGCGCCGGAGGGCCCTGCTCGCTCTGCGGAGGGCGGCCCGCTGAAAGCCGAAAGTTCTTCGGCCCGGCAGAAGGTGAAGGTGAAGGGCATCGCAGCTGGGCTGCAACACCTCCCTCCCTCCGTTGGTGCCTCCACTTCCCTACCAGTGGTTGGTAAAAAGGGAGCTAGTTTAGAGCGCATCCGGCCGCGTTATATGGCCACAGCTACGGCTGGGTGACACAACCACCATTTCCTTGCTGCTGGTTTATATAGCCATAGATAGGATCAGAGTTTACCATTAGCTTATTTCAAGCTATTTTTCTCCTGCCGTATATAGAGGATGGCCCTGGTGTCAGTTGTCTCCTATCCATCCGCATATCAAATCCACTACTCAAGTTTGGAGACTATAGATGAGAAAGAGCTAAGGCAGGAGGCAAGGCAGTCCTAAATAACAATATCTCTTTCTTTCTTCCCAAGTTTTCTTTTAAAAAAAAGGATGAGGGGACATAAAGTAATTTGACTTCCACCAGATTGGAGTCCCCTAAGCAACAGGAAGGTTTGCACCTACAACAAGAAATGGTACATTCACTCATTGTTGCTGTGGGTAATACAGTAGTAAAAAAGGATTCTGGTCCTTTCCCCTCTGGTGATTTATAGCATCTTCCAGCATCACCAAGCCACCACTGTGGCATATGTTGATAAGAAAGTTGGACTCTATTTTGCCACCACAAAAGTTGGAAGGTGCCATAAGATGCTACGAATCATTAGTATGAAAAAGGTATTCCCCTGCATTTCTCTTCCGAATAATAGGGTGGTGAAATCAGGACAAGTATTCCCTCCCACTGCTTTGCATCATTCAGTGCAGAAGGACTCCAAGCATAGGCTCCTGGTAGCCACAGTCTTCTATTACTCAGTCTGTCTTGCAACATCTCTTGAAAGATATGAAGGAGTAGAAAATGCAAAGGAACAGGGTAAGTACACCCCTAATATTATTGGCTAATCCATGTTGTTAGGAAGAGAAGAAAACAGAAGGGACACTGGGGAATCTGCAGGAAGGTTATCAAAATCAAAAAGGTTAAACTGATATCTATGCACTACATCACTGAGGCCATCTATTTTACATCTTGACTTTTTCAATCCCCAGTTCCTTCAACAATCCTGGAAGGGTCCAGCTGATTTGCTTCCCGGGGCAGTTACCCCACTATTATACAGTTTAAAGACAGAATTCAGGCAAGCACATGAGAACTTTTTTCACAATCTGCCTTGTCTGTTGCACTAGGGCAGGGGTCTGCAACCTTAAACACTCAAAGAGCCATTTGGACCCATTTCCCACAGAAAAGAAAACACTGGGAGCCACAAAACCTGGGTGGGTGTGGCCATGACACACACACCCCGCCTTGCCTACCCAGGTTTTGTGGCTCCCGATGTTTTCTGTGGAAAATGGGTCCCTCCCTCCCTCTCATTTCTGTTTTTCTCTCTTTTTCCCCACCCTCCCTCCCTCCCTCCCTCTCTTTCTTTCTCTCCGCCTTCTCTCTCTCATTTATTTCCCTCTCTTTTCCCTCTCTCTCATTCTCTCCCTCCAGCTCTCTCATTTCTCTCTCCCTTTCCCCTTCTCTCTCTCATTTGTTTCTCTTTTTCCTCTCTCATTCTCTCCCTCCATCATTTTCTCATTTCTCTCTGTTTTTCTTCCCTTTTCTATCTCACATTTCTCCCTCTCATTTCTGTTTTTCTCTTTTTCCCCTCCCTCCCTCTTTTTCTTTCTCTCCCCTTCTCTCTCTCATTTGTCTCCCACTCTTTTCCCTCTCTCATTCTCTCCCTCCATCATTTTCTCATTTCTCTCTCTCACACACACTCATTTCTCTTTCCTCTCTCCCTCTCTCCCCTCTATCTCTGTGTCTCTTCTCTCTCTCTCTCAGAAAGCCGAGGCTGGGCCAACCTGGCGAGTTCTCCTTCGGGCTCTTTACTACTCCTTTTCTTTCTTCTTGGCAACTTTTCAGAAATCTGGATTGGCTGAGGAGTGAGCATGAGCTAAATAAAAATTGCTTCTTGAATAAAATAATCTGTTCTTCTT
The DNA here is from genome assembly GCA_012654045.1 of Ptyas mucosa. Classification (NCBI taxonomy): domain Eukaryota; kingdom Metazoa; phylum Chordata; class Lepidosauria; order Squamata; family Colubridae; genus Ptyas; species Ptyas mucosa. Next base: position 8,837,665 of record WNWU01000048.1, read on the forward strand.
TCTTCAAGTGATTTCAGAGAAGACTGCTGCTCCATTGCGGTGCACATGGGCGCACTGGCTCTGTTGGGATGGGTATGCTGAATATGCCAGCGGAGGCACGTGGAAGATCTAAAAGGTAAGGCCGATGCTGGCGGTGGGGGAGGGAGACCCGCTATGCTCGGCTGAAGAAGAGTCGCCTCAGGGGAACATGGTGAGGCTCGCTCGCCTTTTGGGCCTGGTGTGCTTGGCTTCCATGGGGCCTTAGGGTGACTGCTGTCCACTTGCCTTCCCTCCACCTTGGGTCCTGCTGCCCGCATCCAGCCTATGATTGGGGATGCGCTGCTTCCGAGCAGGGCCACCTGCCCTCCCGGAGCACTTTTTTCCTTCTCCCGCCATTGCCGCTGATCAGACCAGGTATGTGCGTGTGTGTGAGAGAGAGTGAGAGAGAGAGAAAGAGAGAGAAAGAAAGAAAAAAAGAAAGAAAGAAAGAAAGAAAGAGGAAGGAAGGGAGAGAGAGAGACAAGAAAGAGAGAGAGAGACAAAAAAGAAAGGAAGAGAAAGAAAGAAAGAGGGAGAGAGAGAGAATCAAGAAAGAAAGAAAGAAAGAGACAAAGAGAAAGAAAGAAAGAGAAGGAAAGAGAAAGAGGAAGGGAGAGAGAGAGAGGCAAGACAGAAAAAGGAAGGAAGGAAGGGAGAGAGACAGACAAGAAAGAAAGGGAGAAAGAAAAAAGGAAGGAAGAGAGAGAAAAAAAGAAAGAAAGAAAAAGAAAGAAAAAGGAGAAAGAAAGAGATGAAGGAAGGGAGAGAAGAGAGAGAGAGACAAGAAAGAAAAAAAGAACGAAAAAGGAGAAAGAAAGAAAGAAAGAAAGAAAGAGGAAGGAAGGGGGAGAGAGAGAGAGAGAGAAGAGGAAGGAAGGAAGGACCACAAACCCTGGCACTATACATGGCTTCAGAAGACACTTTGAAACAGCACAGCAATTTAGGACTGGAATGGATCTCATAGTGATAGCAGTGATGGCTAACCTTTTTGTCATCGCGTGCCAGAAGGGTGTGTGTGTGTGTGTGGGAGGTTCGTGCATGCTGGTGCCCATACCCATAATTTATGCCTCCCCCTGCGCATGCACGCGCAACCCCCCTCCCCCCCGCTCCTGGCATACGATGGCCTGGTAGGCCCATTTTTCTTTCTTACCTGGCTCCAGATCCTCTCAATGCATCTGCGGAGGGTGAAAACAGCCTTTCCCACTCCCTCGGAGGCCCTCCAGAAGCCTGAAAGGGCCCATTTCCCAACTCCCAGTGGGACAGGAAGTGACATTTTCTGCTGTGTCACTTCCTGTCCCACTGGGAGTTGGGAAATGGACCCTTTCAGGCTTCCGGAGGGCCTCCAAGGGAGTGGGAAAGGCTGTTTTCACCCTCCGCAGATGCATAGAGAGGATCTGGAACCAGGTAAGAAAGAAAAACGGGCCCTCCCCACCCCACCCCCGGCACTCAAGAGGCAGGAAACAGCCTGTTTCCCTACTTCTGGTGGGCCCAGAAGGCCCGAAAATCAGCTAGCTGGCGCGCACATGCACGCCAGAGTTGAGCTGGCGTGCCCACTGATATGGCTATGTGTGCCACCTGTGGCACGCATGCCACAGGTTTGCCATCACGGTCATAGGGCATCTAGTCCAACCCCCTGCTGCAGCAGGAAACCTTACATTGTCTGGTTTATTTTGGTTCCTCTAACAGAGAGGAAAATTGCCAGAAAGGAGAAGGAGTTTACTAGGACAAGGCTGCCATACAGAGGAAGGCAGAGACTTATGACCACAATTGAGCCCAAAATTTTGGTTGCTAAGCAAGAGTTTTGTTAAGTGAGTTTCACCACATTTTACTCAATCTATGACATCTCCTGCCTCTAACAGTGAATGAAGTGAGTGACGTCAACTTGGCCATGCCCACCCTGTCACATGACCACCAAGCCATGCCCACCCATTCACATGACCAAGCCACGCCCACCCAGTCACATGACCACCAAGCCATGACCACCCAGTCACATGACCACCAAGCCACGCCCACAGAACTGGTAGGGAACATTTTTGGATTTCACCACTAGTTGAGACTATAGAAAGAGAGCAGAGGAGCAAGAAAGATGATTAGAGGACTGGAGGCTAAATCATATCATGAACAGTTGCAGGAACTGGAATGGGTATGTCTAATCTAACAAAGAGAAGGATTAGGGGTAACATGATAGCAGTCTTCCAATATTTGAGAAGCTATCACAGAGAAGAGGGCATCAACCTATTCTCCAAAGCATCCAAGGACAGAACAAGAAGTAACAAATAGAAGCTTATCAAGAAGATCCAACCTAGAACTAAGGAGAAATTTCCTGACAGAACAAATAATCAGTGGAATGGCTTGCCTTTAGGAGATAGTGCTCCATCACTGGAAGTTTTTAAGAAGAAATTGGACAGCCATTTATCTAAAATAGTATAGGGTCTCCGGCTTGAGTTGGGGATTGAACTAGAAGACCTCCAATATCCCTTTCAAATTCTGTTATTCTGTTGTTATGCTGTTATTATTCTGTTATTTTTAGGTTGTGGGATCAGTTAAAATCACAGTTCATGGCAATGACCACTCCTAAGACCAGAAGATCACTGTTCAATCATGTCTTAATCATATTTAAACTATGGCAAATACATGGTTTCCTCATGAAGACCACCCAAAGGTACAGCTGATTTAATTTGAAGTGCTCAACATGTATAGATATCAGTTTGCCATGTAAAATTAGTACTTTGGGAATTGCATTGATCATTAATTTGCTTCCTGCTGCAATTCAATATACTGCTTGTATCTTTTAAAGATCTACCTATGCATTTCTGGGATTACCTGCTGTGGCATCAATCCATTCCTTAACATCTAAAGGAAAAGGTTTCCTCTGGGCCCCTACTTCTAACAGTTCATTTGCAGAGATTGTGGAGTCAGGTCTTCTCTATTATTGCCACCATTCTCTGGAACAGCATTTCTTTGGAGGACCCACCTCAATTTTGGCCTTTCGAAAAGAGGGATACTGGACTGTCACACTTCTTATTTTAAAGTGCTTTGTTTCAAAATTACATGAAATTAATTGATGTTTTAATTCAAATTCTTGACTCATTCTCCTCATATAAAAGAAACCCAAAGCTAAATAAATTTACCTCTGCTATAGACTAAAAAAAAAGACGCTCTTATACCAATTCCCTAATCCTTAAGGCAGCAACACCCCATTTAAACATTTTTATGTGCCTCACAATATTTGAATTGGCAAGCAAAAAAAAAAGCAGATTGTGACATAACATTGGGAAAACTAAAAACAATGTGGTGCAAAAACAGAGTATACTTTTAAAATTCAGAGCTTAACAGGATATGCTCTATTAATTCAATAGATCATCCACTGGCTTCAGGGAACAGTTGAGTCTATCTAAATTAAGGTGACTGGAAAACAGTGACACATCCAGCTGGTCATCCATACCCCTTATTCTGAACTGAACCATGGGTCTGGCACTCTCTAACCCTAGAGTAAAGGTGCTTCTGGAGAAAAATAATTCAACTGGAGTAACCTCCAAAAGAAAATGTCAAGAATATTGATAAGACTATAATATTAATATAAGAGAACTTCAATTCAAGGAGATTAAATTTAATCTGACCAGCTGTTACAAACTGTGTTCCAGATCTTCACCTCTACTTTTAAAAATTGAATGTTCAGTAGAATATATATTATAATAATAGAATTGGAAGGAACCTTGAAGGCCTTCAAGTCCAACCCCCTGCTCAAGCAGGAGACCCTGTACCATTCAGAGAAATGGTTGTCCAGTCTCTTTTTGAAAGTTCCAGTGATGGAGTATCCTCAACTTCTGAGGCAAGCTGTTATATTGGTTGATTGCTCTCACCATTAGGAAATGTCTCCTTAGTTCTAGGTTGCTTCTCTCATTGGTTAGTTTTCATCCATTGTTTCTTGCCTTGCTTTTTGTTATTTGGAAAATAGTTTGACCTCCTCTTCTTTGTAGGAGCCACTCAAATATTGCAACACTGCTATCATGTCTCCCCTAGTTCTTCTTTTCATTAGACTAGACCTACCCAATTCCTATAACTGTTCTTTGTATGTTTTAGCCTCCAGCCCTATAATTATTCTTGTTGGTCTTCTCTGCATTCTTTCCAAAATCTCAACATCTTTTTTATATTGTGGTGACCAGAACTGGATGCAGTATTCCAAGTCTTACTTCCAAGTCTTATTCCAGGTCTTACTAAGGCTATGTAAAGCGGTACTTCTATTTTATCATTTATCGTATCATATCATCATCAAACTGGGAATTTTTAACCTTGGAACATCACCTTAAGTAGACATCAGCAAAGAGGATCATTGTTCTGTAAATGGATGGACATTTTTTTTATGGCTGCTGCTTTTGGAAAGGCCAAGTCTTCTATTTGCTGATAATTAATGCTTCATTTGTCAAATTCCTGCAGTGCTTCTCTCAGATTATTTGTCCTCGTAAGTGGTGGTTGTAGCTAGCAAATTATTCAACTAAGTCATTAATATTAGTGATAGAACCAAAATATACTCTTCTTGATTTTGGCAAAGGGATGGACTGATCTTATTCTGAGAGAGATATTGTGATAATGGCATTTGATTACTGCAATCACTTAATGGTCAATTTGTAGTTTCCTACCTTCTCCAATATTTAGTCTTGGAACTGAATTAAATGTAGATTTAAAACAAATATCTACTGCATAAAGAGTGCTTCTGGGGATATTCTATATTACTGTAATAGATGGTAAAAGGTTATACAATAATCTACAGTCGATCTTGGAATCCTAACTCTTCTACTACAGTTCTCTTTTTTATTATTATTTTCAGTCTGTGCCTGCAGTCCTTGTATTTTTCATTAGCAGAACAATATTCTACCTTCAATCAGCAGTGAAATATCAGTTTAAAACTTGAAACCCAGCCCTTCTAATATATTGAATTCTAGAAAGGCAGCAACTGGAGAAATGCTTTTTCTGGACTCCTCTTGCCATTCTGTTTCTTGTATATATTTTTTCTATCTAGTTTTTCCTGATATCTTGGTTGACTGATCAAAACGGATAAATATTGACAAGCCACTATCACTCCAGTACAGTACAAGTAAAAATAGTCAAGTTGCTGACTATTCAATTAATCTGCAATATTTGATACTGACACTAAGAAAAGCTGAATCAGAGGTAAGATGCAGCTTTGGGTGTAGAACACTAGTATTTGATTTGCTGGCTTCTACAATATCGGAAAAGGGAGATGATCATGAATCATTTACAAGAAATTCCAGATCTGTTAAAGGGATTACATAAAGGGAGATCTTAGCTACAATATATAATCTGATGCCTGCTGTCAGAAGTGGTGTTTAGGGACCTAGATGATAACATAACTTTAGTAAACCACTAGCAATCTTCAAGAGAAAACAAAGGTGGGATTTCTTCTATTATGGATGGAGATAAGTCATAGTGTCTCACAAGTGAAATCCACAAAAATCTAACCATCATAGCACCTGAGGAAAGGGCAAAAAACAATGGGTGGAAGTTTGGCACAGGGAGATCCAACCTGGAAATAAGAACAATTTCCTGAAGTGAAAATGATTAATCAATGGAACAGCTTGCCTCCTGGAGTTGTAGGTGGTCCATCACTGGAGGTTGAACATTTGTCTAGGATGGTACTTCTGGCTTGGGCAGGAGATTGAACTAGGAAACTTCAATGGCCCTTTGAGCCTTATGATACTATGATTCTATATTTTCTGATCCACATCTTAATGATCCCTTCCAGAGAGATAATCCCACAAAAATCAAATTTGCGTAATAAACCAACTTCTCAGATTTCATGTATATCACACTTGCTGAGAAAGAATAACATGGCTATGTGATTTTAAGAATGTAAAATAATTATTCTAACATTTTGAAGTAATTCCTTGACTATTCATTAACAATGAAAGATCTTTTCTTAAATTCTAAAAAAATGTGTTTGGGTTTTCAAGAACAATCAAGCCCATATAATTTTTTTTTTTTGCAAAGTTCCATATGATATACATATAATCAACAATGCCACTCCTGGCAGAGGAAATCACATAGATAATATGTATAAAAATACAAAGAATACATCCCTTCCAAATGTGTCTCTAGGCTATTTACTTGGCAAACTTTTTAATCTATTAAAGTTTCAGAAAATGAGTGGGAGGAGAGTCTGACAAATTATTATAAAACCTAGACTATTGAAAGCTCAAGCAGAAATTATCTCTAAACTAGAGAAATTGAAATATTTGCTATCAGTAAACTGTACAGCACTAGTCTAATTTAAATTTATAGTGCCCTCAGCCAAACTAATTAGTGAATTTCCACAGAAATTTATTTTAGTCCCAACACTAATTAAAATATTTGGTAAGAAAAATAAACTTTTTATGTCAGTTCCCCACACTAACCAAAGGGAAGATTATAATGGTGTGGTTCTGGCAAGTACAGAATGTTTTCAATTTCATATAAACAAAAAAAAAAACCACAGTAGAAGAAGATACTATCGTTAAAAGAAATTATCATACTTGTGTAAAAGATCAAAACTCAATGTTGCTGACTACTCTACTGTAAGCAAACTGGTTTTTAGATTTCACACTGTAAATGCACAATGTTAAATTATTACCAAGGTGAATTTATCTTTTGTGTGGAGTTATTTAATCTACCTTGGATTACATAATGTCTTGAAGTTTCATAGAATAAGGGATTTGAAGGTTGACTTATGGATAATCACCAGTCCCTTGGTGTATAACCTAATCCAGTATTTCTCAACCTTGGCAATTTGAAGATGTGTGGATTTCAGTTCCAATAATTACTTTAATGTCAATCTGTCCATTTCTGTACAATCTAAAATGTTTTTTAATTACATCTTCTGTAGGTATTTCCTCATTTTTCCAGTACTGTGCAAATACAATTCTTGCTGCTGTCAAAACATGTAATATTAAATATATATTCTCTTTATCATACTTTTCTGATACTATGCCTAACAAAAATATTTCTGGTTTATAATCTTTAAACTGCTTTAACATTTTTTCTAAACATGTGTGTATTTTTGTCTAATATTTCTTTGCTTTTGCACATGTCCACTACATGTGATAATATGTGCCTGGTGTCTGGTTTCATTTCCAACATCTGGCGGACATATTTTTAAACATCTTTGCTAGTCTCGCCAGTGGTAAGTGCCACCTATAAAACATTTTATATAGATTTTCCTTACAGGCAGTTGCCATTGTCAATTTATAGTTTCTTTTCCAAAGTTTTTGCCATTTACCTAGTTCTATAGTATATCCAAAAAATTTTGCCCAAACTATCATTGTCCCTTTTACCTGTTCCTCTTCCATTTTTAAGCTTAACAAGAAATTATATATTATTAAATAGCTCTTCATCTACCCCTAACATTATTTGATCAAATATTGTTTGCTCTTTGTAGAAGACATACAGGTAAAACTCGAAAAATTAGAATATCGTGCAAAAGGTCATTTATTTCAGTAATGCAACTTAAAAGGTGAAACTAATATATGAGATAGATTCATTACATGCAAAGCGAGATAGTTCAAGCCTTGATTTGTCATACTTTTGATGATTTTGGCTTACAGCTCATGAAAACCCCAAATTCACAATCTCAGAAAATTAGAATATTACATGAAATCAATAAAACAAGGATTGTACATAGAACAATATCGGACCTCTGAAAAGTATAAGCATGCATATGTACTCAATACTTGGTTTGGGCCCCTTTTGCATCAATTACTGCCTCAATGCGGCGTGGCATGGATGCTATCTGCCTGTGGCACTGCTAAGATAGTATGGAAGACCAGGGTGCTTCAATAGCGGCCTTCAGCTCTTCTGCATTGTTCGGTTTCATGTCTCTCATCTTTCTCTTGGCAATGCCCCATAGATTCTCTATGGGATTCAGGTCAGGCGAGTTTGCTGACCAATCAAGCACAGTAATCCCATGGTCATTGAACCAGGTTTTGGTACTTTTGGCAGTGGGGGAAGGTGCCAAGTCCTGCTGGAAAATGAAGTCAGCATCCCCATAAAGCTCGTCTGTGGAAGGAAACATGAAGTGCTCCAAAATCTCCTGATAGAAAGTCCTCCCGGCCATAGCCGTCAGATGTTCTTCTAAAGACAGCGGTGTATCCAGGAGGACACCCAAGTTGTGAGCCCTTGCCATGGGGGCCAACGACTCGCTCCCCAAAAGTCAGTGATGGCACCAACTGACTATATCGGGACGTCAGAAACCACAGCCACTCGGTCTTGGACGGGTTGAGCCTGAATCTGTTTCTCCCCATCCAGATCCACACGGCCTCCAGGCACCGGGACATCACGTTAAGGCCATCATTGGGGTGGTTCGGAGTGGAGATGTACAGCTGAGTGTCATCAGCGTACTGGTGGTACTTCACCCCAAAACCACGGATGATCTCACACAGCGGCTTCACATAAATGTTGAACAGAAGGGGCAAGAGGACCGACCCTTGTGGCACCCCGCACACAAGGCACCTCGGGGTTGACCTCTGCCCCCCTGCCAACAGAGACTGCGACTGGTCAGAGAGAAAGGAGGAGAACCACCATAGCACGGTGCCCCCCAACTCCAACTCTTCCAACCGGCACAGCATGATACCATAGTCGATGGTATCAAAAGCCGCTGAGAGTCTAATAGGACCAGGACAGAGGAACAATTCCTATCCCGAGCCCTCCAGAGATCATCAACCAACGCGACCAATGCCGTTTCTGTGCTATACCCAGGTCTGAAACCTGACTGGAAGGGGTCTAGATAAACCATTTCATCCAGGTACTGGGGAAACTGTCGCGCCACCACACTCTCAACAACCTTCGCCACAAAGTGAAGGTTGGAGACTGGACGATAATTTGCTAACACTGCTGGGTCCAGGGAAGGCTTCTTAAGGAGACGTCTCACCACCGCCTCTTTCAAGGCGGTGGGAAAGACACCCTCACTCAATGAAGCATTGATAATCCCCTGGAGCCAGCCTCGTGTAACCTCCCGAGAAGCCAGCACCAACCAGGAGGGACACGGGTCCAATAAACATGTGGCGGTGCTACGTTTACCCAGAATCCTGTCCACATTTTTGGGAGTCACAGAGTCAAACTCCTCTCATATGACATTCTCAAGACCTGCCTCCATCACCCCTCCAGAATTTACCCAGTCAGAGTCCAAGTCTTTCCAAATTTGAGTGATTTTGTCATACAGATACTGTACAAAATCCTTGGCCCTACCCTCCAAGGGGGCCTCCCGCGCTCCCAGATGGAATAGGGAGTGGGTCACCCTAAACAGGGTGGCTGGGCAGTTATCTGATGACACAATAAGAGCGGAAAAATAAGTAAATTTTGCCGCTTTTATTGCCACTAGGTAGGTCTTAATATGAGACCTCACCAGTGTTCGGTCGAATTCGGCAAGGCTGGCCCTCCAACCGCTCTCCAGGCATCTTTTCCGGCACTTCATCTCCCTCAGCTCCTCGGTAAACCAAGGAGCCAAGTGGGACTGGCGCCGGGTCAGAGGCCGCAAAGGCACGACCCATCCAGAGCTCCAGCCGCCCTATCCCAGGCGGCCACCAGGTCTTCAGTTGAGTTGTGAGCCAGAGCCTCAGAGAATGGCCTAAGTTCCGTCTGGAACCTATCCGGATCCATCAGGCATCTGGGGCGGAACCACCTCATCGGTGTGGTGGTTCGAAGGTCAAAGCGAAGGAGGGAATGATCCGACCATGACAAGGGTTCAAACACTATATCCCCTATATCAAGATCACTCAACCACCGGCCAGAGACAAAAACCAAGTTCAGAGTGTTTCCCCCGTGTGAGTAGGGCCATGAACTAACTGAGTCAGGTCCATAGCCATCATGGAAGCCATGAACTCCCAAGCTGCCTCAGATGCTTCACCGATGGATGGCAGGTTAAAATCCCCCATGACCATAAGCTTGGGGGTATCAACCGCCACCCAGGCAGGGCCGCCGCCATGTGGCAGGGAGCCATGTACGTAATCAGCAAGCCCATCTGTACCCCATGACCCCACTTCACAAGGAGGGACTCACATTCGGCAATCTGAGGAACGGTGGCCTCCCTCAGACCAAGTGTTGTGTCTTCGGCTCCCGAGCCTGGACCTCCGGAGGAGGAATCCTCCGAAAGTGAAGAGGAGGGGGCAAGGGACTCCTCCCCTGGCCCGTCTGGTTTGGCACCACCCCAGGCCCCAGCTGAAAGCCCTGTGGAAGAAAGCTCCTCTGAGTCAGACGATAATGAGGAGAGGGAGTGGATTAATCCCAGGTGGCGACGATCAGAGAGACGGGCTCAGCAAAGGAGTGGGTGGGGCCGAGCACGAGGTGATGAGTCACAAAGCCAACGCCCCACAAGGTATAAAAGGAACTGACCTTACCTTGTTGGCTTTTGTGACGAACAAAGTTTTACCCTGACTGCTTGTGTCCTGAAATACTGCAGCAGTGAAGCGTTTTCTTTGAAGCTCGTATTGGATATAAATACTTGGAGCCTTATCAGGGACTGGCCGTGGCAACTCAAAACAAAAGCTGTTGTTATCTCTCCCGGGCTCGCTGCCAGCTCGTTGTTTATGGATGGTAAATAAACAACTTCTGAATACTCCTGTTCGAGTGTGTGTGCTTGTCTGGGCTTCTGAAGCAGGGAGGGGACAGAACACCAAGACCTTCTTTTATAACAACCGCCACCCCCCCCCCCCCCCCCCCCCCTGCCCCCCTGGCTGATGAAATGCACGGAAACCAGGTGGGCACATTTCAACGAAGGGGATACCCGCCAGGCCCGCTCCCCCCTCCTGAACAAGATCACAAATGAGTGGGGCTTTATTTATCATGGACCTGGTGTTGCATAACATCAGCCGAAGGCCCGGGCTCTGAGGATCTGTGCAACCCAGGGGACAAGAAGAGCATTGGGGGCCAGAGCGCGCCACCACTCGAAGACAGCAAGCGCGCACTCCTGCAACAAAATATGGCCCCCTGCTCCTGCCATATCTGTCCCTCCCACCCACAATACTGATGGAATGGCCCTCATCGGTACAAACTCTAACCCCCTCCTTGACCCCGAGCCCCGCACCGCTGATGCTGTGACCTCCAGCCGGACCGGGCCCCACCTTCAGTGGGTTATCCCCCAAACCCACAACCCTAGTTCCAATCCAATCCTCCCCCCCCGGAATCCCTTAAAAAGTGAGCTAAAAATTTAAATTTAAATAAAAAACCCCTCAGCCTCCTCTTCGCCGCATGCCACCTCTCGGGGTTTCAAACCCATCATCAAGGTAGGCCCTCGATAGTGTGGAGGGCCAGGCCTGCGAGAGGGGGGAATCTTGCAGTGCAAATAGCTCCGCCGCCAAATACATTGAATGAATCAAATAAGATGGATAAAACGGATAAAATGAATAAAACCAGGATGGGAATAGCAATTGGGTAGGGTCCAAGAGAGAGTCCTGGCACAGAAACAGAGTCTTGATGTAAGTAGAAGCTGGACTCCACTGCCCTCTCACGGCAGTGGGAGGAGTCCAAAGTTAATTCAAGAACGTTTGGAGGAAAAGTTATCCAGGCCGGCCCAGCTGGATATAGGGATAAAAGGATCCCCGCAGCATCCACGCAGTACTGTCCGGGGCTCCGTCTGACCAGGGGGGTGCAGGTGGAATTAATACAGAAACAATGGAGTAGAATGATGACAATCCCTCAGGAGGAGAGATATACATAGAAAAGGTTACAACTGGATTCAAATCGGAGGCGGCTGACCATAAAGCCGATAAACGGCCAAAGAAGGGGGGAGGAGAGGCCCCCCGGGGTAGCCTGATAACCAATCCTTGGCCAATCCCCGGCCTCTCCAGCCCTAGGTCTTTGCACACCCCCAGCAATCATCCCGTCAGCCATGCCTTGGTCCTTCACCCCCTGATTGCCACCGGGGGCCTGCTCTGTTGTTCCTCCGTTGTTCCTCTGTTGTTCCTCTGTTATCCCAACGTAGCCAACTGCCCGGTATCACCGCTCATCCACAACCATCACCGCCATCCACCCGGTTGCCGAACAGCGGCCGCCATTACAGCCGTGGTGTCGCCGTCAGTGCTGGCCTCAGCTGGACCTCCGGTATTCCCGCAGGGCGTACAAAAGCCCTCAGAGGTAACCGGGGCCAGCGGGCTAGCCAGAAGAAATGCTCCCCGAGCTCCATCGGCGACATCACCACGCCGCTACAGCTGCTGCTCCAGTGGTCGTCTCTCCAGCGAGCAGGGAAAAGCCGGCGCAGCTGAAGGCAGGCAAAGGCAGGGCATTAGCGTTCGTCCTCCCGCGGCGACTACTCAATATTCCTTCCCAGCCACGATGTTCCGATGGGGGGGGAAAGCCCTCAACAGGCTGGGAAGAGGTTCACCTGGCTGGGGAAGGGGCTGACGGTGGTCATAACAGCCCCGAGAGACCCCTAACTCCCCCAAAAGCCGCCCATCCTGGATCCGACTTAGGCAAGCGTCACCATCTTAGTGCATGCGTGGAAGCCTGAATCTTGCCTGAATATATTTTGGAATCATATGCAGGAGTACAGGGAGGATTTTGCCTTGGAAGTGGCAAATGTCTGGTGTGTCACCATGGCCCTGGAGGGGACTGCAGCTGATTGGATGGCGGCCCTGCATAATGAGGATTCCCCACTGCTGAGGGATTACGCTTGTTTATGATGGCTCTCCGAGTGCATTTTGATGACCCCCTGGCTGAACGAAAGGCTAGAACCAGGATGAAAATCCTAACCCAGGGGAAGAGATCGGTGGCTGAATATACTCAGGAATTTTGCCAGCTGGTTGTCCACAGAGCAGAGGCCCTGATGGAATGCTACAAGGATGGCCTCAATGAGGACATCTACCAAGGCTGTTGTTCCTGAGCCCCCCCACCCGAGACCTGCAGCGCTGGTATCTGTTGGCGGCTGATGTGGAAATTGACCAGGCCAGAGATCAGTATGGGGGGGGGGGGCACGGCTGGAACAGGCCTTTCCCCTCCACCCCGAAAGAGACCCTTAGAGCAGCCAGAGGGGGATCAAGCATCCAATCCCAGGTCCACCGCATGCTTCAAATGTGGAAAGGAGGGGCACTGAGCTGCTGATTGTTTCTCCAAACCTGAGTCCAAGCCAACCTCAGCTGGAGGAAAGAGAACCAAGAAGTCGCCAGCAAAGAACCGCGAAACAGCCCTGAAAGGTGTGGAAGTCATTGAGTTCGTTCCTCCAGGCCTGGAGGAGCTGAGGGCTCCAACCACCCCAGGGGACAGCAAAACTGACACCAACGATGACCCCCTGGTAAATCAGCATGTGGGCCCCATGACCATCCCAGTGGTGTTAAGAGTGCCCTCATCCAGTGCACAGGGGAAGATGCTAGCCCTTTTGGACTCTGGGTTTACTATGTGTGTAATCAGCCCAGAGGTGGTGGGAAAAATGGGTCTGAGACTGAGGACAATGAAAGTGCCCATAGCATTTTGCCAGTTGGATGGGTCAGTAGTTGGGGGGGGGAGCCCACTTTGTGACCGAACAGTTGAGATGTGGATGGGAGACCACCAAGAGACTTTGAGTTTTATCGTAGCCCCTGGAATGGAACAACCCCTCTTTCTCAGACTACCCTGGCTTGGGAACCCTCCAATTCACATGAGGGTTCCCGGAAATGGAACCCTCATATGAATTGGAGGAAAGGTTTGTTGCACATCTGCTCCACCCTGCAGGGGAAGGAAGATGGAAAACCCTTCCGCATGGCCAAAGCCGCAAATGAGCTGGCAGCGACAGTGAGTGAACACATTGCTAGGGAGGAGAAAATTCCTAAGGAATATTGGGACCTCAGGGAGGCATTCAGCAAGAGGGCATCAGATGTGTTCCCACCCATTGGTCCATGGACTGCAGTATAGAAATCCTTCCAGGGGTGAAACTCCCTAAACCAAAGATCTACTCCATGACCTCTCGTGAGCTGGAGGAATTGCAAAACTTTATTGATAAAAACCTGAAATGGTGCTTCACCCAACCAGCTAGGCCATGAGTGGCCGTCCCGGTGCTGTTCCAGGAAAAAAAAGATGGCTCTCTTCGCCTATGTGTTGACTACAAGAACCTGAATGCCATTTGCGTAGAAAATGTTTACCTACTGCCCGTTATGAAGAACATGTTAGCTCATCTGTCCAAAGAGAAGATTTTCACTAAGCTGGACTTCAGAGAGGCTTACTACAGAGTTTGAATTAAGGAAGGGGACAAATGGAAGACTGCCTTCAATTGCCCTTTGGGTTGTTTACAATTTAGGGTGCTCCCGTTTGGATTACAAGGGGCACCGGTGGTGTTCATGCAATTGATCAATGAAGTGCTACATGAACATCTCTACAAGGGGCTCCTGGTCTACCTAGATGACATTTATATTTATACTGAGACCATGGAAGAACACATGAAAATAGTGCGGTCAGTCCTGAAAAAACTCAGGGCTGCTAAGCTGTATACTAAATTGTCAAAGTGTGAGTTTCATCAGAGTAAGATTGACTATATGGGTTACTGCATATCACATGAGGGAATTGAAATGGATCTGGAGAAAGTCCGGGCAGTCTTGGAGTGGGCGCCTCCACGCACCTGCAAGCAGCTGCAAAGCTTCTTAGGCTTTGCCAACTTTTATCAACAATTCATTCCCTCGTTTGCAAAAATTGCATTACCCATTACCAATCTCCTAAAAACAAAGGGAGAGGCTAAGTCAAAGCCTAGTCAGCCCCTCAAGTGGAGTGCCAGACCTTTTGAGAAATTGAAATGATTGTTTGCAGCTGAACCTGTCCGTAAGCATCCCAACATGGAGGCCCCTTTTGTAGTCCAGGCCAACACCAGCGACATGGCTATGGGGGCGGTGCTACTTCAAGCAAATGCTGCTGGAACTTTACAACCCTGTGCCTACATCTCCCGTAAATTAACTGAAGATGGGCAATCTGGGAGAAGGAGGCTTTTGCTGTCTGATAGGCCCTATTAACCTGGAGGCATTTTGTTGAAGGAGCAAAACACCCTTTTGAGGTATGGACAGATCATAAGAACCTAGAGGCCTTAGAAACATCCCGAAAGTTGTCTCCCAAACAAGTCCGGTAGGCACAACACTTTAATTGGTTTAATTTATTTCTGCGTTGCCTTTCTGGGGGAAAGAATTTTATGTCAGATGCTCTCTCAAGATTGCCCCAATATAATAGCATATGGCCGGACGTAATCCACCTGGTTATTCCCACTAAGCAGTTGGCTGCTCCTGTCATCACCAGAGTCCAAGGGAAGGGGGACCTGAACTTATCCACCGATTTACACAAGCAGTTAAAGGAAGCGCTAAAAACTGATGATTGGTTCATATTCCACTCCAACAAGTGTACTGTTTGTGATGGTCTTGCATGGGTGGTGCTAAGTTGTACGTTCCTGCCAGCCTGAAGGGAGCAGTGTTACAACAAGCCCACAATGCGAAAGCTGCTGGGCGTTTTGGGTTCATGAAGACATTATACTTAGTTAAACGACAGTTCTGGTGGTCCTCACTAAAGAAGGACATAGAGGCATACGTCGCTAGCTGTCCTGTGTGTGCTTCTGCCAAGAGGCCACCTGGGAAGCCGTCTGGGTTACTCCAGAACGTTGCCAGACCTGGAGCTCCTTGGAAGGAGATATCCATGGACATTATTGTTGAACTACCTGAAAATGTTGGAAATAACATCATTTGGGTGATTACAGACTTGTTCTCCAAGCAGGTGCACTTTGTACCATGCCCCACAATTCCCTCAGCAAAGTTGTTGACTAAACTGTTTATTCAACATGTGTATAGATTACACTGTGTTCCTGAATGAATAATTTCAGACAGAGGGGTTCAGTTCACCTCCCACTTCTGGAGGAAGTTCCTGAGGTTGTTAGACTCCTCCCACCATCCTCAGACAAATGGGGCTTGTGAAAGAACTAACTCTGTGCTAGAACAATACGTCAGGTGTTATGTAAATTATCAGCAAGATAACTGGGCAGACTTACTGCAGTTTGCAGAGGTCACTCCATACTTAGTAGTACTGGTTTTACCCCATTCAAGGTGGTGTCTGGTCAGGGCTTTGTGCCCATCCCAGAACTACCACAGGAAAAACCTCAAATCCTGTCTTTAGTGGACTGGATTAAGTAGCTTCAGTTTACTTGACCGTAACTCGTAAAGCATTAGACGAGGCTCACCGAGCTCATAAAAAACAGGCTGACAAGGAAAGAGCTATGCCAAAGGACTACAAAGTGGGAGATAGGGTTTTCCTCACCACTAAATACCTACAAACTACCCAAAAGTCGAAAAAATTTGGGCCTAGGTTTGTGGGCCCTTTTCCTATTGTACAAATTGTAAACCCAGTCATGGTACAGTTAGAGCTACCTTTAACAGAGCTACAGGGGAGCTACCCTCCCCTTAGGAGGACCCACCCAGGGTTTCATGTTAGTTTATTGAAACCTGAAAATATCTCCTCATTTCATCCAGACCAAACCCCCCTTCCAGTTCCCCTCCTCATCGAAGGAGAGCAACACTTCAAGGTCAAAGAGATCCTTGATTCTAGAAAACATAGGGGAAAAGTTCAGTACTTGGTAGCCTGGAAACATTTCTCTTCCTCTGAATCTGAATGGGTGAATGAGCGAGATGTCAGAGCTCCAAAGTTTTTGCAGTTATTCCACTCCAAATACCCTGATAAGTCTTGATTGTATTATTCTATATGATTGTATTGTCTATGTTTTGATACTTTTAGGAGGTATCTACCCTGTACATTTTATTTTGTTTTTCTTCTAGGACTAACTTCTCTTCTTCAGGAGGGCTGAATGTCAGCCTCTATCAGTGGTGAAATCCAAATTTTTTACTACCGGTTCTGTGGGCATGACTTGGTGGGCATGGTGTGGCTTGATGGGTGTGACAAGGGAAGGATACTGCAAAATCTCCATTTCCACCCCACTCCAGGGGAAGGATATTGCAAAATCTCCATTTCTACCCCACTCTGGGGCCAGCCAGAGGTAGTGCTCAAAAATTCTGCTACCGGTTCTCCAGAACCTGTCAGAACCTGTTGGATTTCACCCCTGGCCTCTATGATGCTTGCTTGCTATCGGCTGCCATAGTAATGGGGGGGGGGTGTATTGGTATTTGGGTGGGGGAAGCGAGCTGGTGGAGATGTCTTGTGATGTGACCAAAAAGGGAGGAAAAGGGAGGGATACTCTCATTGTCTTCTGCACAGCTGAATGGACTTGTTGATAGCCAGTCAAGGTCAACTGTTCTGGCATACCAGATGGATGGGGCCATCTGAAGATGCACCCCATATGACATCTTGGGGAGCTGGGTATTGGACATTCAACCAGGGTCCTTTGGGGGATGGATTTTGGGAATACTTTCAATATGTAATTTCCACGCATTTAGCCTCAGATCTTGCTTTTCTTTCATTGCTATCAGTTCATAGTCAGTAAAAGCACCTTTCTCTACAAACATGGAGTTGGGGTTTTTCTTTCTTGAGTTTTAAATGGAGGCACATCTGACAGTTCTTCAATATATTCTTTCCATTTTATTAGTTCTTTTATCTAATTCCAATGTTTAATAATAAAGTCACTATCAATTCTTGATTTAGGAGGATTTGAGTTTTTAATCCTTTTTAGTTTTAGCTGGACTTCAGCAAGTAGTAGATTATGATCAGATGGTACTTCTGCATCTGGGTATGTCTTTACCAATTTTATTGAGTTTCTGAATCTTTTTTTTTAATTTTAAAATAGTCAATTTGGTTCCATATAATATTATTTCATGTATCTGCTGATGATCTCCAAGTGTAGAGGCGTCTTTTTGGCAGCTTGAAGAAAGTATTCACCATACATTGCCTATATTCTGTGCAGAAGTCTACAAACCTGTCACCTCTACCATTTCTGGTTCCTAAGCAAAGTTTCCAACTACAGGAATATCACTTCCTTCTCTACTTTTGCATTGAAATCCCCCATGAGTATTGTGACATCATTATTTTTTAGGATTTTCAGTACATTGCTTATATCTTCATAAAACTTCTCTAAATCCTCCTCATCACTGTCAGCCATGGGAGCGTAAACCTGTATAACATTCATATTTACTGGAGTACCATTTATTTGGATCATCATCGCTCTATCGGATACAGAAATAAAGGACTTAATGTATTTATTTACAAGATTGTTTACAATTATAGCTACTCCATTTCAATGATGTTTACTATTTTCACCAGAGTAGTAAATAGTATAATCTACTATTCTACACATTCCATTTTCAGGTCAGCGCATTTCACTCCCTCCCAGTATAGAGATATTATATTTGAACATTTCTTTGATAGTGTTGCGTATTTTCCCAGATTCATATAAATTTCTCAGATTCCATGTTCCAATTCATAGTTTTGGGTTTTTCATGCTTCTAGCGGACCAGGAGATTCTTAGCACCCTAACCCCATTTAAGGGGCACCCATACTCGGGGCCATTTAAATTAGGTTTTGCCGCCATTATCATGATTTTCCTGGAAATATATAGTGTAGTAGTCTTCCTTTTTCTTTCTACACCACTTTGCACATGCTGTTCAAGTGGTTGCCACCACTAGGACTCCAGGGTTCCTCTCACAGTTAGTACTATTGAGCAAGGTACCACATATATTGTACCTGTGCATTTTGTTTTTCTTACCTAAAAGTAGAACCTTACTTTTTTCACTATTGAATTTCATTTTATTAGATAGCACCCAATGTTCAACTCTGTCAAGATCCTTCTGTATCTTAAGTCTATCTTCTGGCTAATCCTGTTAGCTTGGTGTTGTCTGCAAATTTATCTAAAACTGCTCTTAAATTCTTAAATCTTAATCTTATAAATTTAGAGTTTTAATTTTAGGTTCAAGACCAAATTATTTAATTGTCTTTTAATCAATCTTTAAAATACTTGTATTATATGTATTTTATCATTTGACTGTACACCGCCCTGAGTCCCCCGGGAGTAGAGTGGTATATAAATAAAATAAATAAATAAATAAATAAATAAATAAATAAATAAATATAAATAAATTGTTCTTTGAGGAAACAAAATGCCTCGGAGTTCGATTTGTGATTGGTGCATTACTTGGAACCTGACATTAAGCCAGTACTCCAAAAATACTTGGCTCCAACCGATGCTACATTCTGGGATCCTGAGCCCCGGCTGCTCCCTGGTCAGCCCAGGTAGCAGGAAGACTCAGGGAAGATGGAGGAAGGGAGAGAACTGGATGGTGGGGATGGGCCTGAGCAAACAGCAAGCCCCTGCTAATGCCCGGCAGCCAGTTGAGGCAGCAGTGGAGGACGCCCTGCTGGTATGTGTGCAACTGGCACCCAGTGTCTGGGCACCGGCTGGGGAAAGCCCAAGCTGAAAGAAGAGAGATGTCCAGCTCCACAGTTCATCCTGGGAATCGGCGGAAAACCTACTGGAAGTGTTGCTGAAGGGACCGATGGCCATTGCCACCCGAGGAAGAGAGTGGGGCCCATCAACTCTGGGTGAGTCAAAGCTGCATGATCCCCTGATGACAGCCCACAATCGGGACCTGGGGATCCTCCTGTGGGGCTTCAGCGGGATGAGCCATGGCTGCCCAAGGCTGCAGCAGAGCCTGCTGGAGGGCTGAGGAGAATATCGCTGATGCCACCTGGCGGGAATTACGGTGCAGGTTGCAGCTGGCCTGACGCACCATGGGTCATCACCCCTCACCTGCTGCAGCCGCTGGGTCCTCTCCAGCCTCCCCAGTGGCTAATCACCCCACTGTGAAATGAGAGCCCACGGCCAAAGTGCTGGCTCCGCCAGTGATTTCCCCCACAGCAGGGAGAAGCTCCCGCCCTGCCCGTGGGAGCTTTTGGCAGCGACCACCAAAGCCCTGGTCAGCCGAACTTGGTTGAATCAGCCCCGAGGAGTCACCTAAGGAGGGAGGGGGCTTATCCCCCTCATCGACCACTCCTCCCCTCTGGCCTGCCACATCACTGTAGATAAAGAGCCAACCTCTGAAAGTGCCAGCTCGGCAGGTAGTCCCTCTTGTGGCTGAGTGAAGTGGGGAGAGTGCTGGAGCAACCCGACAAGGGAGGAGGTCAGCACCAAGTCTCCCAGACCTCCCCATGAAGGGCTGGGAACTGCCCAACTAGGAGCGCCACCCCAGCTGTGGCTGGATCCAGATGGGATGGGCCCTCACCTTAACTGGGCCTCTGCCTCCCACACCAATCCCTCCTCCTGCTCACTGGTCGGGAGCTCAGGCATGAGTTGAGGCCCAACCAAAAAGCACCTGCTTGACCAACAGCCCTTCACTGAAACTGCCACAGAGAGGCTGATGGGACTGAGAGAACCCCCCTGGCCAACTGAGAGGCCAGGGGGCTGTGAGAAGCATCCCCACAGCCAGCTGAGGAACCTGCAGAACTGCCAGAACCGTCCCACCTGTGGTCCTACACCATAGGTGCAAACTCCTGACCTGACCAAGCAGAGGAGGAAGCCATGGAAGAGAAGGAGGAAAATTCACTTGCCAGGCTGCAGAGGTCTCAGCTCCCCAGCTGAGGGAGAGAGAGTACCAGTGACCTATGACAGTGATGACGAAGGCAAGGACGACCCGATGGTGAGTGAACCCATTTGCTCCTTTGCCATAACATTGAAGATAATAGTGCCAAAGGCCCAGGAGGAGCGAGAGGTGATAATTGACATGGGCTGTACCCGCTGTTTGATCAACCTGCCCACCATCCTAAAGCTGGGAATCTGGACGAACAGAATGACCCAGCCCATACGGTTTGAACAGGTCAATGGGAACTAATTGCTGGGGCCCCTGCCACATCTTTACTGAACATGCAAGAATGGAAATGGGCCAGCACAGGGAGCGCCTCCGATTCATCGTGGAGCCAAAAATGAGAGAGGCGGTGATCCTGGGATTGGTATGGCTGGACAAGTGGGAACCCACCATCATGTGGAAAGATGGCTACAGAGAGCTGAGGATAGGAATAGGGCCCTCCACATCGCCGGAGGGGAGATCACCTAACCACAGGATGATGTTAAATGCGGCCACCTCGCAATTGCTCCCAGGCACCCGATGTGGCATCTGGAGTGCCTCGAGGTTTTTGTGGTCTCTCGAATTGGTCTCTGGCCCCCTCCAAAAGATGCCACCATGTCATCAACACCCATCACACAGCAAAGGCCTCCTTCTCCCAAATCTCCCAACCACGCTCTGTCTCTGTGAGCTTCTGCGACATATTCGTGCAAGGCTGCAGCTGGCCTCACTCATTTCTCTGCAAAAGGACAGCTCCAACAGCCACATCACTGGCATAAGCCTGAATAACAAATGGTTGCCCGGGGTCAGGGTGTTTCAGGACTGGCTCCCTAGCAAATAGGGCTTTTAGCATTTTGAAGGCTCATTGGCAGGCCATTGTCCACTGGAGTGGTTGTTCGGGTCAAGGCTTTGTTAGTGTGTGCTTAGTGCAAAGTAAGTCAGTCAATAGCAATGCCACTCTGGCAAATGATGGGATGAATTGCCGATAAAAATTGCCAAAGCCAAGGAAGCTTTGCAGTTGTCTGCACGTTTTTGGCAACTGCCACTCCAACATTGCTTGAACCTTATGTGGATCCATCTCCACCCCAGTGTTAGATATGCGTTAAACCAGATAGTCCAGACAGGTTTGGTGAAACTCACACTTGGAGAGTTTCACGTATAATTTCACCGCCAGCAATTTTTTTAGCACCTGCCTCACCAACTGTGTGTGTTCCTCCATAGTGGTGGTGGTGTCAAGATATACAAGGACCCCTTGGTACAGGTGTTCATGAATACATCATTAATGAGCTGCATGAATACAGCTGGGGCCCCTTATAGTCCGAACAGCATCACCCAGAACTGGTAGCTCCCCAACGGGCAATTGAACGCGGTCTTCCACTCATCCCCTGGTTAGATGCACAGTTGATAGTAAGCCTCTCACAGATCTAACTTAGTAAAAAAACCCGCCTCCTCACCAAATGGGTGAGCATGTCCTTCATGAGAGGCAAGGGGTACATATGCTACACACACACACACACACACACACCATTAATCCCGCGGAAATCAATGCACAAGCACAGGATCCCGTCTTTCTTCTCTGAACAGCACCAGAGTGGCTACTTGCGACCAGGCCGGTTGGATAAAACCCTATCCAAGTTTTTGTCAATGTACCATTGAAGTTCCCCCATCTCCTTTGGCATCATTGAGTACATTTTCGGCTTCAGCAGTTTGGCTCTGGGTATCCGTTTGATTCCACAATCCATAGGGTGGTGTGGGGGGGTAGGGTTTCGCACTCCTTCCTGATGAACACCTCTGCCAGATTGGTGTAGACCTGGGGGAAGGGGGCGCAGGTCTCTGCTGGGGCCTCCCCAGACCTCCCCCCATCCTGCTCTCTACCCCTCTCTGAGCCTGCTTGTGGGATGGGAGGCCTAGGGCTTATTCCTATCCTCAGTTTTCAGTACCCTCCTTTTCACCATATTGTGGGGCCCCACTTATCCAGCCATGACAAGCCCAATATAACAGACTCCATCATTTTGCCACTAAGATGAATCTTAGTACCTCCCTATGCTCCCCCATCTCCAACCACACTGGCTCTGTGAGGGGGGTAGCAGGAGCCCCCCCCCCAGCAATGAGTCATCCACCTGCTCAAACCTAATGGGCTTAGCCATCTCCCTCACCTGAATCCCTAATGCAGCAATCACTGCTTGGCTGATAAGACACTGGGCACACCCTGTGTCTATCAGTGCCCTGTACTAACTACACTGTGCTTATTGGGCCCCTACTATGGCGATGGGAATGATGAAAGGGCAGATGGGGCTGCTTACTATCGGGTCTTCCAGACCATCATCCTCACTGTCATAAGGCATAGCTGGGAACTTCCCCACCACCTTCACTTCTCCCTCCTCTGAGGTCGTCACCAAAGACTCCACCTGCTTTGCTCTCTGAGATCTTTCAGGGGTCTGTCAGGGAGATCTTGCAGTCTTGCTGGAGCTATTGGACAGTAATGGTGGTAACTGTGGTAATGGAGGTGTCCCAATTGGTTACATAAGAAACACCATAGTGGAAAGAAGTGATGAGTAATGTAATACTGGAACTGTTTAATGAATTTTTAATGAAGGCAAGAATGCCAGACTCTTGGAGGGAGCCCTATGTAATACTTATACCTAAAGAAGATGCTGATCTACAATTGATAAAAAATTATAGACCGATTTCATTATTAAATGTGGACTATAAGATTTTTGTTTCAATAATGGTGAATAGGTTAAAAAGACTATTAAATGACTTTATCCATATGGATCAAAATGGTTTTTTACCTAAGAGACAAATCAGAGACAATATGATGATAATTTTAAATACTATGAGACACACTCAGAAAAACAAATGGCAATGATGTCTTTAGATGCCCAAAAAGCTTTTGACAACATGAATTCATGATAGAACAATTGCAGAAAATGGACTTTGGGGAGAGATTTGTAAATATCATAAAAACAATTTATGATAGACAATCTGCTAAGATAATGAAAAATGGAGAAATGACAGAAAATATAACGAAAGGTACAAGACAAGAATGTCCTTTATCTCCATTGTTGTTTATTTTGACTTTAGAAGTCCTAAATAGAAATATCAGGCGAAATGAAGAGATAAAAGGGATGAAAATTAAAAAAGAAGAGTACAAATTGCAAGCTTTTGCTGATGATTTAGTATTCATTTTAGAAGAACCTCAAACAACAGGCCCTAAATTATTAGAACAAATAGAGTTATGGAAGGTCTCTGGTCTAAAAATAAACAAAGAGAAAACAAAAAATTTGGTGAAAAATATTACAGAAAAGCAAAAAAGAGAGAGAGAAGAGAAATTAGATATACAAGTTGTGAAAAAAATTAAATATCTGGGTGTACACTTAACGTCAAGATGTGCAACGATAAAAGAGAATAACTATTATAAATTAAAAGAACAAATTGAGAAAGACTTGGAGAAATGGAAAAATCTTCAACTGTCATTTATGGGAAGGGTTGCAATAATAAAGATGAATATATTACCAAGACTATTATTTCTATTCCAGACAGTACCAATAAAAATTGAAAAGACTTATTTTCAACATCTTAACAAAGAAATTTATATGGCAAGGGAAAAAAGCAAGAATAAGTATGAAAATGTTATAGGATACTAGGATACTGCATGGCATCATGGAAACGACTGAAGGCCAGTCCAGGCAGAATTTCAGGCTAGCCAGATGAAACCAGGATTGTAGAGGTGGAGCTGGCTGGGGTCCCACTCTGCATGGCTGCCATGTCCCCACAGCCTCTGCTCCCTTCTCCCATGGCTGGCCGGATGGAGCATCCCAAAAGCTGGCCTCCCCGAACTGCTCCAGCAGAATATCCATGGTACTATTGCCCGGGGCTGTTGAGTAACTCCACTTCCTGTCATCATTGTCTGTCCAATGCCTCTCCCACCATTCAGTCAAAGAGACCCCAGAATGAGGGGGTAACTTCAGCCCCCAAACCCCAGTCATTGATGAATTATGCCACGACTCCCCCAAAGGCCCCGGTGCCTTGTAGGCCTCTGGGCCCTGTCAACCCTCAGTCGGCTGCCCCGCTCTACGTGCCTCACACTCCTTTGGCCTCACAACCAGTTGTATGCCGTCCTCTGAAGCCTCTGGCTTGAGCACCTCATCATCCTCAGCAGTCTCCACCTCAGCCACTTCTGGCACCTTCCCTTCAGCCATCGCACTGGCTTTCTTCCTCCTCACTGATCAACCCTGCAAACAGTAGAAGATAACAAAGGGGGGGGGGGGAAGAAGAGCACTAATTTTCTCTCAAAGGTCCAGGCCTGGACCAGGGATGATCAAAGCAAACATGCAGAAAACTGAGCAACTCAGTAACCCAGACTTTGATCCCCAACCGTAGCCCGAAGCCTTGGTACATGTTGAGTATAACACATAGTTCTGGGAGCTCTCATCTCTCAATGCACTTCATAGTCTGGGACCATGCCTGCTGACCAGCCTGACATGCCTGCTGATCACCCAGAATCCAGCTGTCTGTGGCTGACATCCAGTTGCAGCCATTTGGCCAGGCTGACAGCATGGTGCAGAGTCCAGGGAATCATGGTTGGAGGCATGAGCACAGCTACAGGGGTGATCAGTTGGTGAGTGGCTATGTGGCGCTGCTGCTGGAAGTCCCGTTGCCACCATCGCCTCCCTATTCTTTGCGCCAGCCACATACCTCATTGCCTCCCGATGCCGCTTGCAGCCAGACCTGGCCAGAAGAGCAGCCTGCTGATGAGCGGCTGAGCGGTGCTGTCCTGACATGTTCCACTGCTGCAGCCGCAGCCCCAATTGTCATTGGACTTGCTGGCTCCGATGTGTGCTGCTCCATGCCCTCCCCACTTCTACCACCCCCAGGCGTGGTGAGCCCCAGATCGGGACTAGACAGATGAAAGAGCTGAGGAAGTACATCAACGCCAACCTAGCCTGCGGATTCATCCAGCCAGCGAAATCTAAGGTGGCAGCCCCAGTCCTCTTTAAGGAAAAGAAGGGCTGGTCAATGAGGCTGTGCATGAATTTTAGGGAAATCACCCCATATGTGTGGAAAACACCTACCCACTCCCCCTTAGGACATGTTGGCCCACCTGGCAAAGGGGAAGGTGTTCACCAGACTGGACCTATGAGAGGTGTACTACCAGGTGCAAATCAAAGAAGGTGATGAGTGGAAAACTGCCTTCAACTGCTCCCTCAGTAGCTTTTAGTTCAGATTGATGTCATTTGGGTTGCAGGGAGCACCCGCCAACTTCATACAGCTGATAAATGAGATGCTGCATGACCACCTGTACAAAGGGGTCCTTGTGTACCTGGTGACATTCTTATCTTTACCAAAACTCTAGAGGAACACATGAAGCTAGTGGGCCAAGTGTTAGAGAAATGTCTCGTGGCCAAACTAAACATAAAGCTGTTAAAATTTGAGTTCCACAAGACCAGCATTGATTACCTGGGCTATCGAGTGTCAAACGAGAGAGTAGAGATGGATCCAGGAAAAGTAAAAGCGGTACTAGATTGGCAATCCCCATGCATGCGCAAGCAACTGCAAAGTTTCCTAGGGTTCGCCAACTACTACTGGCAATTCATCCCTGCCTTCGCAGAAATTGCCTGGCTTATCACCAAACAGTTGAAGACAGGGAAGGGCCCCCAAGACCCCTGTCCAAGTCAGCCCCTAAAATGGACCCTAGAGTGCCAATGCACCTTTGAGCAGCTGAAAGGATTGTTCACCAAAGAGCTAACCCTCAAGCACCCTGACCCAGACCAGCCCTTCGTTATCCAAGGCGACGCCAGTGATGTGGCTGTCGCAGCAGTCCTCTTCCAGAAAAACGCAGAGGGGAACTTACAGCCCTGCATTTACACCTCCAAGAAACTGACGGAGACTGAACAGAGATGGACAGTGTGGGAGAAAGAAGCTTATGCGGTCCGATGGGCCCTATTGACCTGGAGACACTTCCTCAAGGGTGGTTCCATGCCTTTCAAAGTATGGACTGATCATAAAAACCTAGAGGCACTAAAGACACCCCGCAAACTCTCCCCAAAGCAAGTCTGGTGGGCACAATACTTCAAACGATTCAATTTTGAACTGCAGTACATCCCAGGGGAAGAACCTCTAGGCCAATGCTTTGTCGCGTGAGCCACAATACCATGGTAAGTGGGAAGAAGTTGTTTATGTAATGATACCCCCTCCTCAACCGGCATTGCGTTAGCCTGGGGTCAGGCTAGAAGGAGAGCCACGGATGGGGGGTGGTTGGATGGGATGACCCAAAAGCTGAAAGACGAGCTGCTGGCTGACCCATGGCACAAGGACAGTCCCGGAATGCTAACCCTCAAGGATGGACTAGGCTGGAAGGGATCCAAATTATATGTGTCCAATAGTTTGGGCTCCAAGTCCTTCAACAGAGTCATGACTCCAAACAAGCAGGGCATTTCTGCTACTTGAAGACCCTGCACATAGCCAGGAGACAGTTCTGGTGACCAAGAATGAAGAGAGACGTTGAGGACTATGTAAAGAGCTGTTCTACTTGCATGGCAATGAAGACGAGGCCATGAAGACCTTCCCCCGGGTTACTCCAGTAAGTAGCAGATTGGTCTTGACCCTGGGAAGAGATAACTATGGATTTCATTGTCAAGCTCCCTGAGAGTTGGGAAAGTACAGTCATTTGGACCAGCGTAGACTTGTTCTCCAAACAGGCCTATTTCATAGCTTGCCCAAGGCTTCCATCAATGCAGAAACTGGCTAACCTTTTTATCAAGCATATTTATAGGTTGCATGGAGTCCCCCGCAGAATCATCTCCAATTGGGGGGGGGGTGTTCAATTCACCGCTAAATTCTGGAGAGAGTTCATGAGGGCAATTGGGTCCTTGCAAAGGCTTAGTTTGGCATTTCATCTGAGCACTAATGGGGTGGCAGAATGGTGCCATGGTGGAGCAATACTTAAGGTGTTATATCAACTATCAGCAATCGCACTGGGCAGAGTTTCTGCCATTTGCTGAAGTGGCATACAACAATGTGGTACACAGTAGCACTGGCCTAACTCCTTTCCAGATGACCAGTAGTGTAGAGTTTGTCCCCATGCCAGAGCTCCCTTCCTCCATGTCACTAGCTGAGCCACCTTCCTCCATGTCACTAGCTGAGTGGATGGAGTCGCTGAAGAAAGCATGGGAAAATACGAAGCAGGCCCTAAGTGAGGCAGCAAAGACATAAAAAACAGGCCAACAAGCACCAGTCTCCCCAACCAGAGTTTAAGGTGGGGGATAGGGTTTACTTGTTCACGAAGTATCTGAGATTAAAACTAGCCTCTAAGAGGCTTGGTCCCAAGTTCCTAGGACCGTTCCCCATAGTGAAAGTGATTAACCTGGTCACAGTACAACTTCCACTTTCCTGGTTGCTGGGGAAGGTACATCCGGTGTTCCACTGTAGTCTGTTGAAACCAGCAGTGAGTTCACAAGTTCGACCAGTGGATTGGGCACCCCCTAGGCCCATGATAATCGAGGGTCAAACTCACTATGAGATAAAGAGAATCTTAGACTCGAGTGCAAAGGGGCAAATTGGAATATTTAGTGTACTGGAAGGGGTACCCACTGTCAGGCCTGGAAGGCATCTTTTTCATTGGATCTTCAGGCCTGCCACATTTACTACTGTGGGAAACTGGGAGGGGAGATTGTATTAAGCCAGGGTGATATATAGTCATAATAACATTCCTTTCTTAGAAAGTCAAGGACATCTTGCCCTAACCCTAACCCTGCACCTGGACGGCTGGAACTGGGAGGCATCTCCAGTTGGGACAGTGCTTTGATGTGATGGACATGTGGGTGTTGGGCATGGACTTGAACTTTCCTTTGGGTGGGGAAAACCTGGAAGCTTTCAGATTCGGGTTTTCCCAGATGTGCCGATATGACATCTCTAATAAAATGGAACTTGGAGGAAACTCAAGCCTCAGAGTTTTCTTTCATTGGGGGTGTTACTTGGAACCCTGACACCCACGTTCTGAGACCATCTGGGTGAAGAGCTGGAAAGTAACCACAGATAGATTGGTAAAGCAGTTCTATGACAAATACCCCCAGACACGCAAGGGGCCTCCTGCAGGAGGAAAAGGGGGCTAGTGGCATTGACTAACCCAACCTGTGCTTTGTCTCTTGCAGAGATGTTCCTTCAATTGAGGGGGGCAGCCTGTCAAGCCTGAATTTCATCGGAGTGAGGGATTGTTTATATCCTTGGTTACTTTAACATGAATTCAGTTTGACACAGTTTGGAGTTGAAGGGGGAGAGCTGAGAAGGATGGAGTCTTCAGCCAAAACAACATAGCTAGCTGATGAGTCAGGTACATTCTATTCCAGCTGGCTGGCCAAAGGAGGAGGAGAAAAGTCAGCAAGCAACCAGCTCTCATCTCGGTTGGACAATGTGACAGATTGTTTTGGAAAATTGAGAAACCTTTACTTATACTGGGGTGGAAAACATGGGAACTTTCAGTACTGGCTTTCCACCAGTTTGTGCAAGATGATGTATCTAAATAAATTTGTTCTTTGAGGAAACGAAATGCCTTGGAGTTCAATTTGTGATGGGTGCATTACTGACACAAATTGTTGTGAGACAAATTGTCTCATCAAACTGTGCAGTTGATTCAGTTGCATCAATATATTTTGTCTTCTGTTCACTGGTCACTCCATTGTGCAATAAACGAAACAAACTCATGAATCTGTAAGTGTGGGGGTTTTAGTAATACCTTCACAAGAGTAAAAGTGTTTGTGCATCAGGGTTAAAAGTTCTGGATATTTATCTTTTACATTTACAATAGCAATATGCTTTAATGTATTACCCCAATTTCTCTTCTCCATTTAATTTTTCTTTTTTATTAATTTTTAGTCTGAATGGAACTTTAATTGTTTTCCAAAATCACTATTAAGTATTG
This sequence comes from Ptyas mucosa, assembly GCA_012654045.1. Lineage (NCBI taxonomy): Eukaryota > Metazoa > Chordata > Lepidosauria > Squamata > Colubridae > Ptyas > Ptyas mucosa. Next base: position 8,867,080 of record WNWU01000048.1, read on the forward strand.
TTGTTTTTTTAAAGGGTGAACTTATTGTACAAACTTATTTCATTTACAGCATTTTCACAGCCTAATGAGGTTCTGGCAGTGAATGGGATAGTAATAAATCATATCCATTGACTATCATACTCAGTCATAAAGTCATAAATTGGTCCTCAGCTGTTCATCAGAGCTACAATAGGCTGGACTTCCTGGGAAAATGGCTAACTGAACACATGCATGGGGAGAGATTTCTGAAGGATTTCTCCCTGGAGTGTTGCTCTTCTGCCTTTTAACTGAAGGGATTGATATCCCATCAGCTTTTATGACCCACCTGGTTAGGGTGTGTTGAAGAACTTCCCCTCAGGACCCTTTAACACAGCTGTAAGCCAGCAAATTGCTTCTGGAGTTGAACTCTGAAACTATTTGCATGCCAAAAGCTGGGAGGGGAGGGGCTGCAATCTGTTTGGGGGTCAAAGAAGCTGTCATTTTGAAATTCATTTTTCAAACAGACAGTAAGTTATGCCTTCCTTTCTTAATCACCTTCAACAATTATTATTCTATCTTAAGTCAACTTAATAGAGGCTCTTTCTAGCAACAACCTTTTTGAAGTCCTGCACCATTTTAGGGACTTCTTTTGTCTTAAAGAACAAGGAACAAAGCTGCTAAGGCAAGCCAAATAAGGAAGCGTGCTGAGAGAAAAAAAGAAAAATTGATGAAGAAAGATAAAGATTGAAAGTCATGATTTCAGTGTACTATTGTAGTAACTGGTAGCTTGATCTTAGCTGTGGGTGGATAAAATTTTCTGATTCTGATTCTGACTAAAAGAGGAAGCCAAGATGGTGGAGCAAAGTATTAGAGATATATTTGAAAGGTGTCTAAATAAAATACTTGAAAGGTCTCTTAATAAAATATGCCAATTTGTGAGCCAGTTGCTCTCTGATGATAGAAAATCCTCTTAAAGTACTTCTGAGATGCAAATGTGGAGAAGGTTACCAAACTGCCGAGCCAACTTCACAAGTAGCTGAAAATGCAGAGGAGTATATTGTAGCCTTAGAAGAATCAGATACCAACTTTCATTTTCACTCTCACTATTATGGTTCAAATGTAAACCTCTCAATACAACTGAAAGAAGAGTGGGAAGAAAAAAGACAAATTTGGGACTTTTTCTTTAAGGGCATTACCAAGGTTGAGGATTTCATGATAAAAAGAAAGGATGACAAGTTTTTGATATTTCCAGAGAAGAAGAAAAAATTACTCCATGAAGATAAGCTGGAAGGTGTGACAATGAGTTAACTGGAATCAGGATACATTTTACTCTGCTTGATATGTGCAACCGAAAGAAAGGTTTAACTCAAAATTTGAAAATGTATTATTTTTAACATATATATATATATATAATGCTTAAGTAATACTTAAAGTAGGCAAAAGCTATTGAAAATGTATTTGAGAGTACTTGTAATAAGAGAAAGTTAAAGAAAATGATGTACTAGTTTAAAGAAAAACTGTATGTTAAAAAGGATGTTTATAAAAGAAAAAACTATATAAGGGTAGTTTGGAGGGCAGAAGTTAAATGCAATATTGAAGTTTAAAGCTTGGATGTTAAAGTCAAAGAAATAAGATGTATTAGAAAGTTTTGAATTTTAAAAAATGCTTTTTTGTTTTTAAAAAGTTTAGTACTTTGGCACTTCCGGTGGGACTGCGACATCGCCGGACGCTTCTTTTTGAAGCGCCAGCCCAGGGCTTCGTAGAACCGCAAGAACAGCGACTATCGGCTGTCTTGCGGTTTGAAAACTTTCCCCCTGGTATGAGGGGGGAAAGTGAGTAGATGGGTGGGGTAGAGCTCCCTGAGAGTGCCAGATTTTACCCATAATCTGGCACTCGAAGATGAGAGCTCCCCGTTAAGCCTGTCAGTACTCCGGACCCTGGATGACTCTGCTTTGCAGAGCTAGATGTCGTTACCATCCCAGCAACCAATTTTAAACAAATACTTCCTGAATCAAGCTGGCGGAGCACAAGTTGCACGAATGAAACAGCAAGTATTTTTTTTCTTTTTTTTTTAACTCCAAGGATTTACTTTCTTCAAAAGATTTTCCCTAAGTGGAAAGTGAAAACAAGATGGCGTTTGAGTTTCAACGGGGCGTGAAGAAGTGAAAGTTAAAAGTAATTATTGACAAGCCCCTGTTTGAAACGTAAAACTCCTTTTTGAAAAGTGGATGAAATAAGAAAGGATGTAATAATAATAACTGAAGCAGCAATACAAATTACAAATTGTAAAGGGTCTTTTCTTTTTTCTTCTTGAAACTCTTTTTTTTCCCCTTTTTTTCTGTCCTTCTGGAAGGGAAGGAAGAAGGGGGGCAAGATGGCTGGTCTTTTTGAAAGCAAAGAAAGCAAAGGAGGGTTAATTAACCCTCAATGGTCTGACTTTGAGGAAGCTTTGAGTTCAATTACCTCTGCTTTATTGAAAAGAATTGATACTATATTTCAAGCTTCTCAAGCTGGAAACAATGAAATACATGGAAATACTGAGTTGCAATCTAGCAGTGGGGGATTGAATGAAGAGTTGGGAGATGTAAAAAAACAACAACAGATTATAGCAGTTTTTACTGAGGAGAGAAAGATGAATGCTGAGCAGAACAAGGAGCAAGAAAATTTGGAAGCTGATGAAATTTTGGTTACACGAATTTTTTTTTATAAAACTCAATCTGCATTTAAAGAGCTGTTTCCAGAAGAAGCTACATTTCTGCAAAAATTTTATAATATGCAACCCCAAAAATCGCAAAATTTTACTGGAGTTAAAAAAGGCAGAGGGATCAAAGTTAAGAAGAAAGTTCGTAAAAAGGAAAAGAAGAAAGATTGGAGAAATGGAAAATAACCCTGCTTGATGAGATGATGATCCTTAAAAAGTATTGTTTAACTGTTTAAAGATTTTGAATTTTTGGGAAAAAAAAAAAGCAGACAGCAGTTTAATGTCAGTTAACTAAGTGATGACCGACGATGAGGAGGCAATCTACAGCTGTATTGGAATATTTTGAGAAGAATAAACAGATCACAGCAATGCTGGTGTGTTGGGCTGTGAAATATGCCCTGACTTTAATGATTTGGAATATTTTATTAAGGACTGTAATAAATCTGGATCTAACTGTAATCGCAGAAGTTTTATTGAATATAGTAAATTGGAGTTTCCTGTTTGATGGTAATAAATATAAGGCAAAAGGACTATGGACCTAGAGCAATTGCAGGTGATCTGGTGGTTTCCCTAATACGTCTGATGAATTTACTAATCTAATTTTTGACTGGATTTGATGGATACTATTTCAAATATAATTATAAAGTCACTCGAGGGGGTTTTTTTAATAAAGAAGCAATTTTTTATTTAGGTGGGTAGACGCAAATGAAGATATTTTATATGCTGTTGGAAGATGTGAAGACAAGAAGATTAGCAACTGGTTTAATCTAGTATGAAGAATTTAAATGTTTGATATAGTTATTAAATGACGCTTTATCTGTATTGATAAATTAATAAGAGGTTTGATTGTTAATTTTTTTTAATTAAAAAAATTATTTATTTATTTTTTATTAAGTGTTTTAACTATAACTGGACCTTGATGGTTTAAAAGTGGAGGACGGAAGACTTTATATAGTATTTTATTTTAAATTTGGGGTTTTTTTGAATGAGGGTTTCTTTTTTTGTTGTTGGGTTTTTTTTCTTTGTTTTAAATGAAAGAAGTTATAAAATATCTTGTTATATTGAGTAATGATAGGTTTGATTAGGTAATACTTAATTGTTTTATTAACTGCTGTAATTATAAATGGAGATTAATTCTGTTGAATTAGATGGAATAAGAAGAAAGAAGACTTGCTTTCCTTTTATCTACTTGTTTAATGATTATGATTATGATAAGTGTGAAATGGAGTTTAATTTAGAGAATTTGAACTGTATTTTATCTTGTATTTGCTCTGGGAAGTCGGGGGGGTGGTTGGGGAGGGGGGAGAAAATGTATGTAAAACTTTTAAAACTTTTTCAAAAAAAAAAGTTTAGTACTTTGAGGGAAAGGGGAAGGTGAAAGAAAGGGGGGAAAGGTGCCGCCCTTCAATAAGACCAAAGAATTTGAAAGAATACAATAAATTTTGTAAATAAAAATAGTAACAGTTCACAAAGATTCCTAGGTGCAAATAGAAATACACATTATTTCCATAGCAGGGAAAATGAAGCAGGAATGGTTAAATTGAATACTTTATTTAAAGAGGAAAATATCTTCTTATTTGGATATCACTTCTGGAATTTGTGCTTGTGAAGAAAAAAAATGAAACTTTGATCTTGGTTTTGTTGATTAGAAAGATTTGGTGTTATAGAAATGGCTAGTTATATATTAATATGTAAAAGCAAAAAGTTAAGGTTGCAGTGTGTTTATCTTGCACTGTCCTAGAAAGAGTTGGAAGTCAATTCCCTCTTTCTTTCTTTTTCTCTTCCCCCTTGTATGTCAGCCTCTGCCTTTTCTGCTTTGGCTGCCATGGTAAGAGGAGGGGGGAGAGCTAGTTAGCATGGGCGGGGGAGCGTGCTGGAGAGAAACGAAAGTGAAACTTAAGCTACTGGGTTGCATCTTTGAAGCTGCTATCTGGTCAACAGTCGTGGCATTCCTGATTGATGACGCTGCCAGACGTGTGCTTCCACCTGACCCCTGGGAGACCTTTAGATTGGATGATTTACGTTGGACACTGGGAGGGGATGCTTTCTATCTGCAATTTTCCCACGTTTTGTCTCAGATTCTGCTTTTCCTTGGTTGCGATCACTTCATTTTCTAGTAAAAGTACCTTTCTCTATAAACAATGGAGTTTGAGTCATTCTTTCCTGGACTTTGAAGGAAGCATATCTGACATTGTATTTCACACCCGCCTTTTCCCATTCCCTTTTGTAGAAAGTTAGCACCCACCCCTCTCATAGAAGAATGTAATATTCTAGGAAATATTAAAAAGGCAGAATATTTCCCCTAAAAGAGAAATAGTAATCTTAAGGGACATAGAAACTCAGCCACAGCTGATATTTTGGTGCCAGCTTATCTGCAAGACAAAAGACGGGGGCATCTTATCTACAAGAAAAAAACCCTTCAGCTCCAGGGTGATAGGATTAGCTCTCGCTCAAGATCCAAACCAGGACAAAACCATTAAGCCATAATAGGAATTGCCCAAAGCTCCTCCTTTACATCACCCAGCAAGATTCAACCAAGCCTGGGACTCAAGACAACCTACAAAGTTACTCTTGCATGGCCCCATGGGAGTCTGACAATAATTTCTTTCACAGGAACAGGAAGCAAGTTCAAAGCCCAAGAGAGGGTATAAATCTCTCCCGCCCTCTCTCTCTCCCCCTCCTCCCCCCCTCTCTCTCCCTCCCTCCCTCCCTCCCATGTGCTTGATTGCCCAGGACCTCAAACCATGTGGTCCTGTCCACCATTAAACCATCTTTCCAATCAGCCTCCATGTTTCCAGTGTCTTTCTCCCTAGTTGGAACTGAATCCAGATGGACATTTCTTCCAACACTTTCCTTCCCTTAATTTCCTATTTTCTTTTCTTTTTTTGTATACAATAAAAAATAAAAAATGATTGAACCAGGGTTACAGTAGGCTGGAAATAGTTCGAGTTAGACTAAATGTCAATATTCTAGGACTGTGATGGAAAACCTCTGATGGCATGCGAGCCGTCACCCCAGTTCAGCTCCGCTGCACATGCACACATGCCTCTCACCAGCCAGCTGGTCTTTGCATCTCTGGGGGCACGTGCATGGCGGACTCATGAATGCATGGGGGGGCACATGTGGGGCCCCCCACACGTGCATTGCATTTTGGGAGTTCAGGCGCTTTGGGCACTCGGTCCAGAAAAGGTTACCCATCACTGTTCTAGGAAGTCATTTATATTCAGCATTAAGGTTGAAAGGCATCCAATCTGAGGATCAAGGTAGTGATCCTTAAGATATGCACCTTAAAAGTAACACTATTGTCAAAATTGTCTCAACTAAGCCACCCATAAAACCTCAAATCTGCATTCCCACCTTAGTTGCAGCTGTAGTGAAGCAAACTTGATTTGCATTTACAAAGCTTCAATTCTTATTAGGAGTTTACAGCCACTCTTTATGTGACAAATTCTGCCTCTCCACCTGTAACCATCAGTATTCTCGGGGATTGTAAAGATTTTCCCTCCAGTTCTAAGTCAATGTCCTCTCTAATGGGATTGGGTGTGATAAGCCCCACCATACTGTTAATTCCATGGTTTCTGGGACACCAGTTTCTTTACCTTGCTCCTGTTAGAAGAAAGGTGTGTTCAACTGCTGCCTGACAATAATAGCTATATAAAATCCCTGTTTGATAATACACCCCACTTTCGCAAATTTACAAAAGTGAAGTGGTACATTTTTAGGAATATTGTAAATGAATAATCTTTCCCTCTGTGCATATAATTTGATTGTGGATTTAGAGTAAAAAATAATACAAATTAAAGAAAAAGAATGGATAAGAAGTCCAAGAAAAATAAAGAGAAAAGTGAAAAGAAAAAGCAAAGAAACATATGAAGAAATGACTTCCAAACTTCATTACAAATTTAGATAAATTTAGTACAGGTAGTCCTTGACATACAGCCATTTTCTTAGTGACAGTTCAAAGTTACGCCAGCACAGAATTTCTGGATTCATTCTTCAAATATTTCCTTTAATATTTCCAATATTATAATGTAAATCCCAGTACTAACCAACACCAAAAGCTGACTTGTATATATTTTCCTTCTAATTAGAATATTTATACTCTTCCAGTGTCCAGTTTCTAAAATCATGGTTGGTTATCTTTATTATGAACCAATATAGCCAAATAACTCTGGTTACTATGAGAAATTATTTTTATAGTTGATTCCAAAATCTTATAATAAAAGTTCTTATTCCAAATTTAAGTGGGGCCTTAATCCATTAGTAACTTTCTTAGATTAAAGTCTTATTTAGCTTTTTGCTGCTTATTTCTTTAAATTACTAAACTTGTAATTAATTTTTCCTTTGTTCAGGTTTAAAGCTAAATTCACCCAGCAATTTTTCAAACTTCAAACTATAGGTAGTCCTCAATTTACAACCAGTAAACAGTTGCTTAGCAACTGTTCAAAATTACAATGGACCTCTCTGGGGGTACTTTGATGTTCTGATGGCTGTCTCCCTCATAGTTACATGACTGCACTTCAGGCGCTCAGCAGTTGTTCCACATTTATTGTCATTTGCAGCATTCCATAGTCACATGGATGCATTTTATGATAGTTTTGCCAAAAACCTGGCATTTACTTTTGATTTTCGACAAAATTATCCCGTATCAAATCATTGGTTTTCTTAACAACTGCAGTATTCATTTACTGATTGCTGCAATGATGCAATGTCATAAAATTAGGGCAGTCACATGAGTAACCTGATTTACAAGCATCATTACAACTGGCAGACCATTGTGGTCATAACATGAGGATTACTTGGTTTTTTAAAATTAGTTTATAATATAAAAGATAAAAATACAAAAGAAAATAGTAGGGAAGTAGGGGAGGAAAAAGGGAAGAGAAAAGGGGAAAAAGAAAGAAAAGGTATTGACTTCCAATTCCCTTTGGTGCAATAAAATAAGATAATAGCATCAAACCTCAACTTTTCACTTTTACATAGTAATATAAACTAATCATTTCTATAACAACAAACCTAATATGAGGACTACTTGTAATACCATATTTTTCAGACTATAAGACGCACCGGTGAAAAAGACACACCAAGATTTTGAAGAGGTAAAGTAAGAAAAAAAAGGTTTTTGCCCTCCCCTGCTCCCAGTTGCACCCTGCAGGCCTCCCAAACCCTCTGTGTGCCCCGTTTTTCACAAAAATGGGCCCATTTTTCACCCGTTTTTGTGAAAAATGGGGTGCACAGAGGGTTTGGGAGGCCTGCAGAGTGCTCCTGGGGGCTGGGGGAGGGCAAAAATGCCCCCGTTTTTGCAAAAAATGGCCCTGTTTTTCACAAAAATGGGGGCATTTTTGCCCCTCCCCAGCCCCAGGAGCACTCTGCAGGTCTCCCAAACCCTCTGTGCATCCTGCTTTTGTGAAAAATGTGCCCATTTTTCACAAAAATGGGACGAGTGGGGCCAGGCTTTGGGAGGCCAAAAATGGCTGTATTCAGTGTATAAGACACACCAACATTTCCACCCTTTTTTAGGAGGGAAAAAAGTGCATTTTATACTCTGAAAAATATGGAGGCTTTAAGATGATCTGTTGGAAACCAGACCACCAGGCCGCACAAGCAGCAAGCATGCACTGCTCTATTTGCAGAAGTGGTGGATGTGCATAAGAAGCTATCCTCTCACCCCACTGCCGCTGCTCCATGCAACCAGAAAGGTTGGGGGCCACTGTCCTATGCCACAGTTGTGAGCAAGATGGTTAATCCCTTTGTCTCTTAGCACTCAAACCCATAAAAAACCACTGTCCTCCAATCTCCTTTCAAGAAGCAGATGTCTGGGGCACATATGGATGATCTCCCATCCTCTTTTTATTCAGAGAGATTCTGAAGAGACAGTTTATTCACTGGTTTTTTTAGTCTTTTGCTGTGGTCATTTACTCCACATTGTGGAGACATCCTCAATTTGCCATACCTCCCCACTCCGTGAGACTGCTCATGAGGAAGGAGTCTTGCACCACTAAAAACAGGATAGCTTCTATTAAAGTGGAATAGCAAACATAAGCTCTCCATTGACAACAACTGCCTGTTAAGTTCCATTCCATGTGTCTTGACTTGTAAACTTCGCAACCTTGACTTTGAACTTGACTGACACATCTGCAACAAGCTTTGACCCTTGGACTCTGTCTGATGAGTCTCCAGCTTGGTGCTTCAGTTTGAAACTCTTGTATGTCCAGCTTGCTGAACTGTTGTCTCTGTATTGCCTATGTGTGTTTTTGCAAACCATATTTAGTAAAGAGAACAAAACCATCTCTTTGAATATTTGTGCATGCTTGTCTTGGGACTAAGTTCTTCATCTTTATCAAACCCTATCTGTACTTCCAACACAGCTACTCTAACAAACTTTTCTTGTAACTTTGGAAAGGAAGTGGTCCTAATCTTCCAATCAATTTATTATTTGTATTTATTTTTCCATTTTGAGTCATCATTTTCCATTTGTAAATCCATTAATTCCAAGGGAAACAACAGGAAAGAGGGGAAGGAGTAGAGAGAGAGGAAAGGAAAAGAGAGAAGAGGAGAGGAGAGGAGAAACTTTTTCCAATTTTCCATTTCCTTCTGCACTTTTTCCAAAGAACTTCATAGTTGTTTTTAAATAATTTCATGCTAATATTTCTTGATGCAGAGAAAGCATTTGATCGACTGAATTGACAATTTCTATTGAAATGCTCTTTTAAGCATTATACAGGGGTATATGAGCAGAAATAAATGTAGCATATGCTAACTTTCTTCCTCTCTGCACTTTCTTCTTAGCAGTAAAAATTATCAGAATTTACTAATTTGGTAACACTATCCAATAAATGTTGTTAATCTTTGGAAGGATATCCACTTGTTAGGAAAACTGTATGGTAATGATATTTTAAATTGGTTTTTTAATTATTAAAAGTTTTATAAAAGATACAAACATTTTCTCCTCCCCTCCCAGCCCCCCTCCCTCAACCACTCCCACCCTCTTGACCCTCCCCTCCCCCACCCCTTTCCCCTCTCCCTCCCTCCCCACCCCTTCCCCTGAACTTCCCAGGACAAGCACAGGGTATTACATTCACAAACATAGGACTAAAATATGCTAACATATATTAACTTAAAATTTTCCCTAGATCTTTAACTCCATATACCTCAAACCACTATAAACATAAACTATAAACTATAATTTAATTTGAATACTTCATTCATAAGCTATTTGGAGTTGGTTAGTCCGATTCTTGTTTTGAATATAGTCAATCCATCTTCTCCATTCCAATATATATCTTTCGTTTGAATGGTCTTTCAAATATGCAGAGATTTTTGCCATTTCTGCCAGATGCACTACTTTTAATGTCCATTCCTCGATGGTGGGTACATCTTCCTTCTTCTAGTACTGTGCCACTAGTAACCTAGCTGCTGTTATTAAATTTAATATCAATTTTGTTTCTATTACCGTACAGTCCATAACTATACCCAACCAAAAGAATTGTGGCGTAAATTTAATCTTTTTCTTTAAAATATTTTGAATAATCCACCATATTTTTATCCAAAAGGCCTTAATTTTCTTACATGTCCACCATATATGGTAATACGTAGCATCCTGACACTCACATCTCCAACACTTAGGTTGTAAATTTGGATACATACATGCTAGTATTTTTGGATCTAGATGCCATCTATAAAACATTTTGTAAAAATTCTCTCTTAAATTTTGGGCTTGTGTAAATTTTACATTTCTAACCCATATCTTATCCCACGTTTCCATCATTATTACCTCTCTTATATTTTGTGCCCATTTTATCATACAATCCTTCACTAGCTCCATTTCAGAATCTATTTCCACTAATGCATTATACAACCTTTTTATGTGCATTTGGCTTTTATCTCTTATTTGTTTTATCAAATTCTCATCCTGTTGCAAAATATCAATTTTTTGATCTCCATCTGGCCTGTAGCTGACCATACTGAAACCATGTTTTAATTACTCTTTCTTCTCTTAATTGTTGAATAGGTTTTAATTGAAATCTATTTCCCTCCTTATACAAAAGTTCCTTGTATGTAATCTCATCTTGTTTTTGTTCCACACTTATATTCTCTATCGCATGTCTGGGTACTGTCCAGATTGGTAACTTATCATTTAATTTATATTGATATTTTTTCCAGACTCGCAATAAAGCACTTCTTAATATGTGACTTTTAAAAATCGTGTCTACTTTTTTATCGTATAAAAAATAGGCATGCCAGCCGTAGACCGGACCGTATCCCTCTAAGTTTAATATCCTTTCCTCCGTTAAATTCACCCAATCACTAACTGCCGTTAAGGCAGCTGCGTCATAATACAATCCTAAATTAGTCATTTTAAGACCTCCCCTTTCTCGAGAATCTTGCATTATTCTCTGCTTTACACGTGGCTTCTTTCCTGCCCAAACAAAAGTATTTATACCCTTTTGCCACTGCTTCAAATTTTGGTCTTTCTTAAGTATAGGGATCATTTGGAAAAGAAATAAAAACCTTGGTAAAACATTCATCTTAACTGCAGCTATCCTTCCCAGCAAAGATAGTTGTAATTTTTTCCAACTTTCCATCTCTATCTGTATTTTTTGCCACAATGGTTCATAATTATATTGGTATAATTTCGTATTCATAGACAGGATATTAACCCCTAAATATTTAATCTTCTTTACTACTTCAAATCCTGTTACCATTTCCATCTCTTCTTTTTGATTTCTAGTCATATTTTTATATTTGTACATCATTAGAGACTAAATTGATTTTAAATCTAATATCGGCAGCTAGGCTGTTGGTTGCGCAACATTGGAAGAAGGACTCTTTGCCTACCATTGAAGATTGGATACTGAAAGTAACGAACTTGGCGGAAATGGCAAAAATTTCAGCGTACTTGAAAGACTATAAACAAGAGAGATAAATACTAGAATGGAGAAGATGGATTGATTATATACAAAATAAGTACCAGACAAGAAAATATCAAATAACTTATGAATGAATGTTAAACTTCAGATTTATTGTGATATTAATAGTGGAGTTAAGGTTCTAGGGGGGGATTTGATAGTTTAAGGTTAGTTAGATTAATTTAGTTTATGATTGGTATTGAAATACTCTGTACTCTGTTCTGGGAAGTCAGGGGGGAGGGGGGGAGGGGGTTGAGGGGTTGGGGGGGGTGGGGGGGGAGGGAAAAAGGGTGGGGGGAATACTGGGAGGGGGAAATTTTGTGTAAAACTTTTCAATAAAAAAAGAAAGAAAGAAATATTTGCACTGCAGGGACCTGGTTGTTTCTCCCCAAATATTCTAGTATATTAACAATATGTCTTACATTACTTTTCATTTGTCTCCCAGTTATAAAACCTGTTGATCATAATGTATCATTTGTTGCATAACTATCATTAATCTATTTGCTAACACTTTAGCAAAAATCTTATAATCTGTGTTTAGAAGTGATATAGGTCTATCATTTTTGGGATCTGTATGATCTTGACCCTCTTTTGGGATTAAAGAAATAAAAGCTGTCTTCCAAGATGGAGGAACCTCACCTCCCTGTTGTATGTTATTAAATAATTCCTTCAGTGGTTCCAGCATTTCCTCCTGTAAATTTTTATAATAAACAGCCATCAAGCCATGCATCCCAGGAGCTTTACCCACTTTCAATTGTTTTATTGCAAACACAATCTCCTCAGAAGTTATTAACTGGTTTAAACTATCCCTCTGCTCTTGTGAAATTATATGAATATTCTCATTCTGTAAATATCTATCTATATCTATATCTTGAATTTTATCAGCAACATACAATCTTGAATAAAACTCTAAAAAGGATTTCTTAATCAACTCTTTCCCTTTATATTTTATTTTCTCTATTATCCTTGATTTCTGTTTTTTTCTTAAGAAGTAAGCTAGCTACCTACCTGGTTTATTAGCATTACAAAAAGTATTATGTTTAGCATATTGTAAATTAGTTGTCACTTGGTCTGCTGTGGGGGTGAGTGTTATCTCAGTGTCTGGCAAACCAACGCTGTAAACAAACATCTACACAAGGTCCTAATCTCATCAAGAATGTAAAGACAGGATGTCTGGTAGAGACCCTATCTCAAATATGCAAGACCCGGCATGTAGCATTGTTTGACACAGGAAGAGCACGAGAGAGAAATGAGGCATTCACGTGAAAATCATGAGCCTTCTGTAACCAATCAGTACAAGTAAATGTTGATTAATGTTTTGCCATGGTAGCTGTAAAATGACAATAAAAGGGAGCCTTTGGAATGGAGTCGGGATGCCTTCCCCAAGGTGTCTTCCCACCGAAGGGCCTTCCTGTGAATCATCATCCTGCTTACGCGTCTTTCTTCATCGAAATAACAGTCTGCTATCAACATATTAAATTGCCCTTTCGATAAATTAATTATCTCTTTAATTTTCTTATCTGCTGGATTCATTATCAAAGCTTGTTCTTTTTTCTTTATCTCTTCTTCTAATACCTTCCCTTTTCCCCCCTGCTTCTTTCTAAATTTATTATTCAAATATATCAAAATACCTCGCATATATGCTTTACTCGCATCCCACACCATTTCCATAGGTGTACCCTTTTTCATATTTATAACAAAAAATTCTTTCATAAACTTCTTACATTCCTTTACATTTTCTTCATGTCTAAACAAATTTTCATTTAACCTCCAAGACCTCTTAGATCCCTTTGCATACTCCAATTCCACCCAAACTGGGCTATGATCTGTTAGTGTTCTTGGATAAATCTTTGTATTCTTCACCCTAGGAGAAAGATCATTAGTGATTAAAATAAAATCAATCCTTGAAAAGGATTGATGTCTATCAGAAAAGAAGGTAAAATCTTTTTCGATTGGATTTCTTTCGCGCCAAATATCCTTCAACTCCCAATCCTCCATCATGTCAAAAAAGGACTTTGGCAATCTTGCTCTTGTTAAAAAATTTTGCTTGGGTCCCTTCTTATCCTTTTTAATATCTAAAACTCCATTCCAATCCCCAAGTAAAATGAATGTTTTGTAATCCCATTGTATCAACTTTGAGTGTAGTAGTTTATAAAAATTATCCTGTTGTTGATTCAGCGCATAAACTCCAATTAAAAGTAATTTTTCTCCTTTCACCAAAAGTTCAATTGCTAAAAATCTTCCTTGATCATCTGCTTCAATTAATTTTGCAATTAAGTCTCTTTTCAAATATGTAACTGTACCATTTTTCTTCTCTGGTACTGCTGTCACATAATGTGTACCTAATCTTGTATTTATTAGATATTTTTGATCTTGTATTCTAATGTGAGTCTCTTGAGTCTAATGTGAGCCTTTAGTACATTGGCATAGAAATCTCTTGCTTTCCATATTGTATTAAGCCGATATCTTTCTCCAGAATAGTTCACCACTAATCCAGCTGGCACTTCCCATCTGTACTGTATCTGGCGACTTCTCAATTCATCCACCAGAAAGGAATACTCCCTTCTCCTGACCTTCTACTTGTAACTTGTTTTTAAAAGTAGCTTGTAAAATTTCATTACATAATCTCCTAGTGGTAAAATATATTACAATGTCCCTTGGTAGATGTTTCTGTCTGGCCACCCATGAATTAACACGATATATCTTTTTTTTATTGAAAAAGTTTTTAAAATTTTACATACATTTTCTCCCCCCTCCCCAACCACCCCCCCGACTTCCCAGAGCAAATACAAGATAAAATACAGCTCAAATTCTCTAAGTTAAACTCCATTTCACACTTATCATAATCCTAATCATTAAACAAGTAGATAAAAGGAAAGCAAGTCTTCTTTCTTCTTATTCCATCTAATTCAACACAATTAATCTCCATTTATAGTTACAGCAGTTAATAAAACAATTAAGTATTACCTAATCAAACCTATCATTACTCAATATAACTAATTAATACTTAACAAATTATTAAGTCTATACGATTTAACAAGATATTTTATAACTTCTTTCATTTAAAACAGAGAAAAAAAACCCGACAACAAAGAAAAACAAAGAAGCCCTCAATCAAAAAAACCCCCAAATTTAAAATAAAATACTATATAAAGTCTTCCGTCCTCCATTTTTAAACCATCAAGGTCCAGTTATAGTTAAAACACTTAATAAAAAAAAAAGATAATAAATTTTTTAATTAAAAAAAGAATATAACAATCAAACCTCTTATTAATTTATCAATACAGATAAAACATCATTTAATAACTATATCAAACATTTAAATTCTTCATACTAGATTAAACCAGTTGCTAATCTTCTTGTCTTCACATCTTCCAACAGCATATAGGATATCTTCATTTACGTCTACCCACCTAAATAAAAAATTGCTTCTTTATAAAAAAAAAACTCCCCGAGTGACTTTATAATTATATTTGTGATAATATCCATCAAATCCAGTCAAAAATTAGATTAGTAGATTCATCAGACGCATTAGGGAAACCACCAGATCACCTGCAATTGCTCTAGATCCATAGTCCTTTTGCCTTATATTTATTACCATCAAACAGGAAACTCCAGTTTACTATATTCAATAAAACTTCTACGATTACAGTTAGATCCAGATTTATCACAGTCCTTAATAAAATATTCCAAATCCTTCAAGTCAGGGCATATTTCACAGCCCAGCACACCAGCATTGCTGTGATCTGTTTATTCTTCTCAAAATATTCCAATACAGCTATAGATTGTCTCCTCATCGTTCATCACTTGGTTAACTGGCATTAAACTGCTGTCTACTTTTTTTTCCCCAAAAAATTCAATCTCTTTAAACATTTAAACAATACTTTTTAAGGACCATCATCTCATCAAGCAGGGTTATTTTCCATTTCTCTAGGCTTTCTTCTTTTCCTTTTTATGAACTTTCTTCTTAACTTTGATCCCTCTGCCTTTTTTAACTCCAGTAAAATTTTGCGGTTTTTGGGATTGGATATTATAAAATTTTTGCAGGAATGTAGCTTCTTCTGTAAACAGCTCTTTAAGTACAGATTGAATTTTATAAAAAAAATTCGTGTAGCCAAAATTTCATCAACTTCCAAAATTTCTTGTTCCTTATCCTGCTCAGCCTTCATCTTTCTCTCTTCTGTAAGATCTGCTATGATCTGTTGTTGTTTTTTTTCCTCTCCCAGCTCTTCATTCAATCCCCCACTGCTAGATTGCAACTCAGTATTTCCATGTATTTCATTGTTTCCAGCTTGAGAAGCTTGAAATATAGTATCAATTCTTTTCAATAAAGCAGAGGTAATTGAACTCAAAGCTTCCTCAAAGTCAGACCATTGAGAGTTAATTAACCCTCCTTTGCTTTCTTTGCTTTCAAAAAGACCAGCCATCTTGCCCCCCTTCTTCCTTCCCTCCCAGAAGGACGGGAAAAAAAAGGGGGGAAAAAAGAATTTCAAGAAGAAAAAAGGAAAAAAAAAACCTTTTAATTTGTGTTGCTGCTTGAGTTATTATTATTACATCCTTTCTTATTTCATCCACTTTTCAAAAAAGAGTTTTACGTTTCAAACAGGGGCTTATCAATAATTACTTTTAACTTTCACTTCTTCACGCCCCATTGAAACTCAAACGCCATCTTGCTTTCACTTTCCACTTAGGAAAAATCTTTTAAAGAAAGTAAATCCCTGGAGTTAAAAAAAAAAGAAAAAAATACTTGCTGTTTCCTTCGTGCAACTTGTGCTCCGCCAGCTTGGTTCAAGAAGTATTTGTTTAAAGTTGTTTAATGCGGTGGCCGCGGCATCTAGTTCTGACAGGGAAAAACTTCCCCGTCAGAGGCATCCCAGGTCCGGAGCTTTGACAGGCTTCACGGGGAGCTCTCATCTTCGAGCACCAGATTATTAGCAAAATCTGGTGCTCTTAGGGAGCTCTACCCCACCCGTCTGCTCTCCTTCCCCCCTTCTTCCTGGGGGGAAGGATTCCAAACCGCAAGACAGCCGATAGTCGCTGTTCTTGCGATTCTACGGAGTCTGGGGCTGGCGCTTCGCGAAGAAGCGTCTGGCGATGCCGGCGGCTCAACCGGAAGTCCTAACACGATATATCTTGTCTATCTGCCAGCCAAGATCGACTTTCTGCTCCCCCAATGCCTGCGCCAATGCCTCTGACATCATCTCTTTCAAATTCTCTTGTTTGTTCTCTTTCACCCCTCTTATTCTTAGGGCAAATTCCATATCTCTGTATTGCATCATTGTTACATCAGCTTCAGCCCTTTCAATTTTTTCCTGGGCTACCTCCAATATATTCTCCAAAATTTCATTAGATTGTCTTATCTCTTCTACTTTATCATCCAAAATTTCAATGTGACCTGCCAGTCCTTTAAATGCCAAAAGTATATCCTCCCTAATTTCCTGGTTCTGAATTGAAATCTCATCTGAAACTGATTGTATCTTCTCATCAATCACAATGGCAAGTTTATCCTGTGTAACCTTTAAAGCTTCTTGTAACATTTCTAACATTAAAGTCTGTGGCTCTGTTGGGGGAATAAGAACGTGCAATCTCGAAGTGTGGGCTGGAGAACTACCGGCAGTCCCAGACCCTTTATTAGGGACAGTCTTTACTGATTTTCAAGCCGTTTTCCGGTGTGGGTTGCTTTCCCCCTCCCTTTTTTCCCCTTTCTTTTTATTTTTGCCTACCAGCAGCCAAAAGAAAAGTTTCCACAAAACCAGAAAATCCTTTTCTTTTTCTGTTTATCTTAAATTAGTACTTTTGAAACTCCTCCTTCTTCTTTAACAAATTGACTTTCCAACAAAGAATAGAGGCTTTAAACGGAACTTTTCCTTAACTTTCACTTTCCACATCCTTTCAAGCCTCAATCGCCATTTTGTTTCCACTCTTCTTAATTAGTACTTCCGAAGGAGGCAATATGCATTGGAGTTAAGTCAGAATACTTGTAGTCTTGTCTCTCCTGGCTTGTCCCGCCTGCAGCAATTTCAAGTATCCAATTCAGTCCTTAATTGCAGATGTGGTCGCGGCGTCTTGCTCTGTATCCACAGAATCGTCCCTGGGTCCGGAGCTGCTTGGCAGGTTTCTAGGGAGCTCTCGCCCTTCGCGCCCCCAAATTTTCTCTGGGGCACTTGGGGAGCTCTCCCCTTTGCCCAGGGAGAGATTTTTCAAGCTGCCAGACAGCACTTTTCTGCCGTTCTGGCGGCTTTTATGGTGCCGAGGAACGGGCGCCCATGAACGGGCGTCTTCAATGCACCGCGGCGCCACCGGAAGTCATATTTTAAATTGTTGATTAGATGTCTATCCTACTTTTCCTCTACAAATCAAATACTTAGCAGTTTTGCCTCCCATTTTTCTCTTGAAGAAAAAATCCTGCAAGGATAGGCTGAGTTGAGAAGGGGAGACTGGCCCAAAGTCACCCAACAAGTTTCACAGCTGAGATGGACTTGAATGTGCATCTCTCTGGTTCTAGCTCAAACAAAGGGGAGAATTTCAATTAGTCATGAGTTTAATATGTACTGGTATGATTCACAAGTATATCAGAGGTGGTATTCAGCCAGTTTGCACTGGTTCGCGTGGACCGTTGGCAGAAATTTGGCCAAGGTCACTGAACCAGTAGAGATGGCTGGCTGGCTATGACCGGTCCCCTGGTCACTGCTCACTCACCCCGCCCACCAGATTCATTGCTGCCATGTTCTTCGCCCACGCGCATCCCATTGCCTTGCAAGTCCAATAGGATGTGCATGTGTGAAGAACGTGGCGATGGCAGCTTTTTCTGTGACCTCTGGTGCTTTTTGGCAGCCTGCAGCCAGTTGCCACAACCGCAAAGCGGCTCTCAAAGAGGCTCCTTTGCCATCCGCTTTCCAGCAGCGGTGGCTGGCTGGGGGCCGTCGAATACTCCAGTCAGCTTGCCTTTCGGACTCTGGACCAACTGCTGTGGAAGGTAAGCAGCTCAAACAAAGAGGCAGTGATGGGGGAGGAGGCGGGGCTAGGGCTGGGGCTGCTAAACGAGGGGAAACGGGGGCGTCTGGCAAAGGGAGGGCGGGGGTAGATAGGTGGAAATTCCAAAAATTTTCCTACCTTTTCCTGTGGGCATGGCTAGGTGGGGGGGGGGGTGTCATGTGACTGAGTGGGTGTGAGTGACATCAAGTTGGCCACACCCACTCAGTCACATGCCCCCCACCTAGCCATGCCCACCAAACTGGTAGCAATTTTTTTAAAAACCCACCACTGAAGCATATGCCCTTTTTGCATATGCAAAAAAAGCAATAAAATGTAGTTCCATTGATGGACTTTTAGTCCTGTTGTGTATGGTATGAATGAGTTACATCTAAATACAGTCATGTTTCAGCTTCCTTCTATCTATCCATCCATCTATCTATCTATCTATCTATCTATCTATCTGTTCTGCCCCAGTTACGGATCCCAAAGAACACAGCACACACAAACTCTGAACCAAACTTAGTTTACTCAAAAACACAGTTTTAGCAAATGCCGGCTGTTAATAAAGCATTCTTAACAGCCTGCCAGAATTCCATAGATAAGATATTCAGAGTCTTACTGGAGTTGGCAGAAAGCTCAGAAACAAGGTTTGCAGAGACATCCCAATGTGATGGTTAGCGAACTAAAGTTGTTTCCTGCAGCTTGTTACCAGCTGTATACTTTCTTAAATAGGCTAAGGGAGTGGCCAATTAGCCCAAGCCTTACTCTCTAGGAGACCTCCTCCTGAGGAACCACTCCTGCCTTTTGTGTGCCCGTGCATTGAGAAGAGGCTCCTCCTCTTCATCCTCTTCACTTAAAGGAGCCTCTGGAGGTTCTGAAGGCCCTGACTGAATCCCTGCCTCTGGCACCACCTCTTCTTCAGCCTCCTCACTGTCCGACTCGAGCGCCAGCTGCACAGGCTGCTGGCACAGCACCACACCAGCTTCCTCGTCATCGGGATCAGCAACAATCCACACAGGCTGCTGGCGGGCCACAACTCTATCTATCTATCTATCTATCTATCTATCTATCTATCTATCTATCTATTTATCTATCATCTATCATCAATCCATCTATCTATCATCTATCTATCTATTCATCCATCCATCCATCCATCCATCTATCTATCTATCTATCTATCATACTGTGCATGCATACAATTTATAGACCACTTGACTATCAATGACTGAGTGGCTTACAACAAAAAGCACAAAATAAAAAACACAAAAAAGAATCACCAACAGCTGCTCCCCTCCCAAGAACATATAACCAAAAACCATCCAACCAGTTCAACCTTCACATGACCCCAGAACTTGGGAAATTTATCATCTCTTTAATAGCTTCCTGAACATCATCAAGCTGGGACATTGATTAATAAATAGACTGACCCTGCACTAGAGAATAGAATTCTTTATTGGCCAACTATAATTGGACACACAAAGAATTTTCTACGGTGCATAAGCTCTCAATGTACATACAAGCAACAAGTGATAACTCATGATCATAATCATAAAATACAATCATCATAAATCATAAGATACAAACTCAGTGATAATCTTGGATACTAAATAAGCAAATAACATAAATCCTAATAGGATACTAAATAAAGGCAATCAACATAAACAACGAAGTTATAGTAATAAGAAGTTAAGGAAATAGGTAATAGAAAAGATGAAAAGATGAGAAGGTAATAAGGAATACAGCCCTACTAGGTGGTTTAACATCCTAGGGCAGAGACAGTGTTGTGGGAATTAGTTATTTAGCAGAATGATAGCATGGAGGAAAAAATTATCTTTGTGTCTGGTTGTTTTGGCATGCAATGTCCTATAGCTGTGATGGCGAATCTATGGCAAGTGTACCTGAAGTGGCATATGGAGCCATGTGGTCTGGCACACATGGTGTCACCTGTTTCTCTTCCGGGTTTCTGGAATGCATGCGCATGCGATGATCAGCTGGCCTTTGTGCGTGTAGCAGTGCTGGAAACTGGAAGAGATGGTCTTCCATTTTCCTGTATGAGAATGTGCACCAGCCAGTTGATCGTCACGTGTGCATGCACACCAGAAACTCAGAAGACTAGCTGGCCTGTGTGCATGCACACGCCGGAAACCAGAAGTTCATTTTTGAGCACGTGCATGCGCCCTGGACAGCTTCTCTTCCAGGTTGCAGCCCAGATGAGCACGCACACTCGGTGCCGAAAAGGTTCGCCATCACTGAACTACAGCATCATCTTGAGGGGAAAAGTTGAAACAGTTTATCTCCAGGATGTGAGGGGTCTGTAGAAATTTTCACAGCCCGCTTTCTGGCTTGTGCAGTATACAGGTCCTCAATGGAAGGCAAGCTAGTTGCAATTATTTTTTCTGCAGTTCTAACTATCTGTTGAAGTCTGTCTGTCTTGTTTGGTTGCTGTGCCAAACCAGACAGTTATAGAGGTATAAATGACAGACTCAATAATTCAGTTGTAGAACTGTATCAACAGCTCCTTGGGCAGTCTGAGCTTTATGAATTGGCGCAGGAAGAACATGATTACATTTTTATGTTAGGTGTCCATTTTAAGTCCCAAGAGTTTATAGAATCTAGAAATTCAAATATTGCTGGACATACCAAATTCCCGTAACTGTTCACTGTACAGTTTAGCCTCCAAATCCTTTATCATCTTTGTTTTTCTTCTCTGCACTCTTTCTAAGGTTTCAGCATTCCTTTTATATTGTGGTGACCAGAACTGGACACAGTATTCCAAATGTGTTCTTACCAAAACAGTATAAAGCAGTACTATAACTTCATGTGATCTTGATACTATCCATCTGTTGATGTAGCTTAGGATTGCATTGGGATTTTTTGGCAGTTGCAACACACTGCTGATTACAGATTACAGATTAACAGAGTTGGAAGGGACCTTGTAGGTCATCTAGTCCAACCCCCCACTCAAGCAGGAGACCTACACCATTTCTGACAAATGGCAGTCCAATCTTTTGTATGCTGGCTCATACTTAAGAGGTTATCCACTAGGACACCAAGATCCCTCTCATAGTCACTATTGTTGAGCCAGGCACCACCTGTTCTATACCTGTGCAATTGGTTTTTCCTAACTAAGTATAAGACTTTATTTTTCTTGCCACTGAATTGTATTTTGTCGGATAGGGCCCAGTGTTCAGGTTTGTCAGGATCCTTCTGGATCTTGAGTCTATCTTTTAAAGTCTTGACTATTCCATCCAGCTTGGTGCCATTTGCAAATTTTATCCCTCATCTATATCATTTATGAAGATTTTGAAGAGTACTGGGCCTAAAACAGAACAGTACCCCACTGTATACTTCCCTCCATTTAAATGTAATTCCATTTAGATGTCATTATGAGACTATTATAATATAATAAAGTATTCCAAATGGGCTGATTGATTTAGTGAATTTAATGAATAATCAAAAAGAAGAAAAATACATACCATAGTGATAAAAAGGAACTAAACTTTTAAAAATGAAGAAGAAAAATATCTATATAACATTAACACACATCTAACTCAGTTCTCAGATAGTCCTCAGTTGCCAACTGCAATTGGGGCTGGCAATTCTATTACTAGACATCTATTACTTTTGTTACGTGATGTGAACCATGCCAACTTATAACATCAGTTCCTGCTGCTTTCATTAAGCAAATCATTCTTAAGTGCAACATCATGTGGCATGATGTGCACCTTCTTGCTGCTTCCCCATTGATTTTGCTTGTTGGAAGTCACCTTTGAAGATTACAAATGGCAACCATACTGGATGACTGCAACATGCTGAGACCATCATAAATGCATGCCAGTTGCCAAGTGCCCAAATTGTGATCATTTGACTAGTTGTAAACTTACTTTTTCAGTATCATGATAACTTCAAATGGTCATTGAATTACCCCAGTCCATTAGTGAGGACTATCTTTATATTATTAAGTTTGAACCATAAGGAAACATACTAGATTTAGCATTTAGCATATAAATATAGTGTGTGTTTTAAATGATTATGCAACTCTCTTTATTTAATAATCTAAATTTTGGCTTGAAGTTAAAATTTCTGAGAAGTTGGTCTTTTGATTCTTCTACATTCAGTTTTTTTGTAAAAAGTACCTGTGGTTGCTTGACAAGAAAATCTTCTGAAGTGAGTTATTCAAAATTTTCAGCACTGAAAAAAGTGATGTGTTGTATCTACATAGTTACTTGAGCCACTGTTGACCCTCTTTCCTCTGTTTTCTCTGCTAAAATGTATTTTTTGAGGCTAAACTAAGTTGAACACAAGGCGAAATATCCACAGGAAGTTGGAAATGCCTTGTTATTTTATAATGGAATAAATTCCTGCTTAAATTATAGTTTTCTTTGGTATCCAGAGATAAATACAGGTAGTTCTCAAGTTACAACCACAATTTAGCCCAAATTTTATGTTGCTAAGTGAATCAGTTGTTAAGTGAGTTTGCCCCATTTTACGACTTTTCTTGCTACAGTTGTTAAGTGAATCATTGCATTTGTTAGTAACATAGTTGTTAAGTGAATCTGGATTCCCCATTGACTTTACTTGTCAAAAGGTCATCAAAGGGGATCACTTGACCCCAGGACACTGCAGCGATCATAAATATGAATTAGTTGCCAAACATCTGAATTTTTATCATGTGACCACGGGGATGCTGCAACACTTGTAACTATGAAAAATAGTCATAAGTCACTTTTTTCAGTGCCATTGTAACTTTGAACGGTCACTAAATGACTGTTGTAAGTTAAGGACTACCTGTAGATAGAATCTTTCTCTTTTTACAACACTGTAATATCTTAATTCGGGGTAAAGTCAGGGCGACTGGATGAAGCTGAACATTTACTGGCCGGAGGCCATTTCTGACACCATGCAGAGTTCACAGCAGATATTGAATAATTTTACTCTGATTTACTACTACATTAGTATACGAATACTCTTCCTAACACAGTTCACTCAAACAGCTGATAAGATGATAAAGTGCTTCCTGGAATGTACCAATGGAATGTATCAATTATGCTGAGTAGGGTTAGAGATTGCATAATCAAGAGCTACTGCATGAGAGGAAAAAATAGGATATGAATAACTGTCCAATTGGCAAATCCAAAACAAGGAAACACTTTTGGAAGAATCTCTTTCTTGAGCACCTGTAACGGTGACCTTGCAGGCGACATACTCTCACAATCTCCATATACATTCTTCACATTCCATTTCCTTCCCCTCAATTCATTGGCAAGTTGAAAAGCATTAGATTTGAAAGAAGCAAAGGAGTTCAATCCTGACCCTTTGAAGGAAAAAAGGCACCTGGAAAATATTAAACACAGATTAATTATTGTTGTTTAGGTGGTCTTAGCCTTCACTAATGTCTTTGGTCGCTTGGGGTATTTTGCATAAAACCTTTCTACTAACTTGTCTGTGCTAACATTTGGGCACCTACTCACTCTGCATCAGCTGAGAGATATCCTTTCCACTGCACTAAATATTATAATTTCCTCTTAAAGTATACTTGAGTCCAGTTTTCTCTTTATCTCATAGTGTTTCCATCACCACCACCATCACCAGAGGTGGTGACTTATCATTAACTTGGAGCCTTGGAAGGGCTTCAATAAGCTAAAGTGGAGGGAGGGCGGGGCTGACTTCACAGCGTTACGACGTGCTTCAGGGAAGATCCTGGGGTCATTGAAATCCCAGCTGCAGGGTGGCCCAAATTGGGTTTAAATCATCTTGAAGGGATGATAAACAAGGGGGTCACACTCTGTTGATCTCAGGGAGCCCACAAACTCCCTGATCGATTTGGAGAAAGTTCCTCATACTGACGGCTGGGAAAACGGCCATTGCATGCTGCTAGGAAGCTGGGGCAGTCACCAAAAGAGTGAGAAGATGGAAGGAAGGTGTGATCAATCTGGATGAGACATTTAAGATAGGAATCTTTAAACCAGTCATGAAATCTACTTACCTTCACTACCAGTTTGGGAACAGTAGCACATGCACACTATGCACGCCTCCTGTGCATGCACAGAGGGTAAAAAATGGGACATAATGAAGTCCTGGTGGGTGGGCGGAGCCTCCCACCACCAGCACTACTGCTTCGTGTGAGCTGGATAGATCCAGCTGGATTTCACCACTGCTTTAAACCCTTTGTTTAAGAAAAGCCCCCTGGGGGAAGCAGCAGTGGAAAGTGTGACTCAAAAGGAGGAGATGGGAGTGGGTTTTCCACCTCCAGAAGAAAAGCTGTGAGGAAGGCTTTTGGAGCCATTATAAAAAAGAAACAATAAGGATTTGTTGGAGGAGTTAAGCTGAAAACCAGACGGGACATCTTTTTAAATCAGGAACTATTGGTTAATGTAAAAGTGACTATACAAACTTTTTTTTTCTTATAAATTTCTCGTTTTCTACTTATATTGAGAAACAGTGTAAAGAGAAAGGAAGAGAAGAGAAAAGCAACAGTGCCACCTACAGGTGCTGTTTTGTGGGATTTTTTTCTTTCTCCTGTTTTTTCTTTTTTATATATATACTGTTTTTGGGATTTGGTGGGCCAATTTGGATTATAAATTGATACTTTATAAATCTGTGTCCCAGTGACATATTTGGATTAGGGTTGGAAGAACCTGAAGACAAGAAGCATTTTATAATCTGATAAAATCAGATTTGGATTATAAATAATATCTTTCCCTTGGATTATAATTGTACTGACTATTGGTGGATCACAAATAATAAAATACTGGAAAATGAAGAAAACAGCATCAGCACCATCCTCGGAGATGGCCTCCAGCCCAGCGGTCAGAGAACAATGGAGGCAATGCTTCAACAAGAGAAGACTAATGACTAAAGACTAAAGACAAGCCGCACAAACCGCACAAGTGGAAATAAAACTTATGATACAAGCCCTCCATGATGACTTGAATGAAAAAATAGGGAAAGTAGAAGAGAAAATAGAAAAGAAAATAGAAAAGTAGATGATAAATTAGGGAACCTACAACAAATAAGGGTGAAAAATGAACAACGTATACAAAATGTAGAAGAGAAAGCTGAATTGACAGAAAAAAGAGTGGGAGAGCTTGATTATAGACACAACAGCAAATCAAAATAAGGAAAAGACAATTATATCTTTGGAGATGGATTGAGCACATTATTATTTAAGATTTCAGAATATGGAAGAAGAAAAAGGATAAAACTTAGCTGAAATAATGGCAGATTTGCTGGCAGAAGCGTTGCTGGGAGAAGATGCTGGCCAACATTGATGAAATATTTCGAGTGCATACTAGACATGCGATGAGAAATAAACTTCCTAGAGAGGTCCATGTCAGATTTACAAAGAAAGCAATAAAAACAGAAATTTTGCAGAGAGCGAGAGACAATACTTTGAAATATAAAGGGAAAGAAATAGTAGGGTTAAAACAAATCCTGAGAAGAGAATACCAGCTCTTGACAAAATGCTTAATCAAAAAAGGAATGAACTTTAGATGGCTGATTCCAGAGGGAATATTGGTGACATGGCACAAAGACATAGATTGGATTCAGTAGAGAAGGCGAAACAATTTTATGATCAGTTTTGGGGACCACAAGAGGAAGAGAGATTGAGAGAGGAAAGAGAGGTTAGACGTGAAGAGGAACCTACTGAAGAAAGATACATACACAGTGGTGGGTTGCCCCCAGTTCGGACCGGTTCACAAGAACCGGTAGTAAAATTGGCAGGAGGCCCTGCCCACCGCCCTGGATGTCATCATCGGCGATCTGCTCATGCGGAGAAGCAAGGCGCACGTGCAAGCGAAGTGAGCACAATCCCGTTGTGAACGGGCGTAATCCCGTTGTGATCTCGTACGCAATCCCATTGTGAACCGGTAGTAAAGGTAAGTAGAACCCACCCCTGGACATACAACAAAAGGAAGATGCAAGAGAAAGGAGGAAATAGCAATAAGTGAAGGAGCAAGGGCAAAAGAAGTAAGATAGAAAAGAGCAACTAGAACAGCAAATCCCATTTATAAGTAAACACCCTGGAAGAAGAAATAAAGTTAATGTCAATTAATATAAATGGACTGAATTCAGCTATAAAAAGGAATAAACCTTTAACAAATTAGAAAAATTAAAATTGGACATAATTTGTTTACAAGAAGTTCATATTAAAAAGCAACATAAAAGAATATTGGAATACTCAAAAATTGGGAAGTTATATGCCTCTCTCACACAACAAAATATGAGGCGTGTAGCACTTTATTTTAAAGAGAAAATAAAAGCTAAACAAATTTTCATGGATGAGGAAGGCAGGATCTTAATGGTGGAGATAATAATGAACTATAAACAAATGCTTCTAATGGCAATATATACATCAAATGATAATCAAGAGGATTTTTATTGTAAATTACATAAGAAAATAATAGAATTGAAACATATGCATTGTAAGAGACTTTAATGCAATTGGAGATGTGGACTCCGACTATAAATCTAGTAAAATAAACAAAAAAGCAAGGAAAAGACTCCCAAGAACCTTTTTTAAAATGGTGGAAGAACTAGGTATTCAAGATGCTTGGCGGGGAGCATACCCCAAGAAAACTCAATGTATGTTTTATTCAAACAGACATTTATCCTGGTCCAGAATAGACTTGGTGTGGATGTCAACTGAGCTAATAGCTAATATACAAGAAATAAATATTCAGACAAATATCTGGGCAGATCTCAACCCAATAAAAGTTATATGAAAGGGATAAAAAAAGAAGTGAAGATGGACAATAAATCAAACAATATTGAAAGAAAAGGAATATACCATATTTTTCGGAGTATAAGATGCTCCGGACTATAAGACACATCTATCTTTTTTTGTGAGGAAAACAAGAAAAAGAAATCTGCCTCTGCCTCCAAGCAATTTTGCCTCATTGTAGCAAACAGCAAACAGCCTGCTTTACTTTCATTTTTGTTTTCAGCATAGTGTGATTAGCACAAGAAAAAAACCTGCTCCCAGCAATTTACCTTCTTGAAGAAAGCAACAGAGGCCCGTGCAGCAATAGGCAATGGCAATCCCTGCAGCCTGAAATAGCTGAGAGTTGGGAGGCCGATCCAACGGACAATCAACGTGCTAATTAGTCTGTGCTTTCTTCTTGCTGCTTGCTGCAAGGAGGTAAATTGCTGGGAGGCAGAGGCCATAAGGTGGGGACCAGTGGGTGGGCGAGGCTACATTTGGTGTATAAGATGCACCCAAATTTTCACCCCCTTTTAGGGGTGTGTGTGAAAGGTGCATCTTGTACTCCAAAAAATACGGTATACAATTTATGGAAAGAAAAATGGAATTCTTCAAAGAGAATAGAAAAGAAGAAATATCATTACAGAATGTATGGGATTACAGCAAAGGCTTATATTAGAGCAGGGATCCTCAAACTACAGCCCGCAGGCCAGATATGGCCTGCCAATGCAAAGCATCCGGCCCGTGGAGTGGTGGAATTAAGCCCCACCTCCTTACGGTCGGCCTTATCTTTCAGCAAGCATCCACTCCAGCCATACTTCTTTCACCGATTGAGCTGCACTTCTGATCACACAGCTGCTGCTGAAGGTAAGGCCGAAGGGTGTGGGGGAGGGCCAGTGAGGGGTGATATTGCTGGTGCAGCTTGAAAAGCTTGCAAAAGTACTACCTTAATTTAAAAGTCTTTGAAAACAATTTAAATGGAATCTTTTTCACAATTTGAATGGGGGAGGGGGTTCTTGCCTTCTCTGAGCTTGCAAAAGTGCTGCCTTAAATTAAAAGTCTTTTTCACAGCCATGTGAACCAGTGTAGGGGAGGGGCTGCTTTTAAAGTAGCACTTTAAAAGTGGGTGGGTGGGGGATATGTCCATGTCTCATAGCTTTTTTCAAAACCAGCTGAAGTTGGCTAACACTAATTCAAATGCAACTGCAGTATAATGCCTGAAGGAGAATTCACCCACTGCTTTGATTTTGCCATATATAAAGTACATCCACCAAATTGGTTGATGAACAAATTTGGTAGATATTCATGTGTGTGTATAGACATGCATAAGTGTGGCAAAAAACAAATCAGTTTCTGAATTCTCCTCCAGGCTTAAAACATCTTTAGCCCTGTAATCCCAAATAATTCAAAAAAGGAGGATGGTCTCCTATCCATTCCCTGGCTGCCTCCCCTGCTGGCAGGCACTCACAGGTCATCTGAAACATAGGATCAGGAGTTATTCTGAAGGAAATACTGTTTGTTTTATTCTTTTTTTAATGGCCTATTTTAAGGAGCCTGAAGCTGCTGTTGTAATGAAGTTAGGCAAGTGGCAAGAAAATTTGCACTCTTTTTCCCTTTTTTTGGGGGGGGGGCGTCTTAAGTAAATAGATTCCTTGGGTTGAGCAAGTACAGCAAGGACAAAGGCAAAATGGACTGCTAATGTCAGGGTTCCAAGGAACACCCTCAACAAATTGGCCACACCCACCCAGTCACATGACCACTTAGCCATGCCCACCCAGCCGGTCCAGTCCCCCAACAATGTGAGGGACTGAGGAATCGGTCCCCTGTTCAAAAAGTTTGAGGACCCCTGTATTAGAGGATTAACCATAACATATGTGGGAAAGAGAAATAAAAAAAGGAGCTAAGTGCGAAAGAAATTAGAAGAGGAGCATAGGAGGTTAGAGATAGAATTACAAAAAGAGCCACAAAAAAAGAATATAAAAAAATCAAATGGATTTTAAAAACTGAGTTGAATTTAATAAATAAAGAAGAGCTAGCACAAAAAGTTAGAAGTTTGAAACAAAACTTTTTTGAAAATGCAAATAAACCAGGAAGATGGCTGGCATATAGACTGAAAAAGGAGGAAGAAAAGAAACCGATTTATCAATTAACAGATGAGGAAGGGACATTTTACTATCGGAATGATGATAAAAAGAAAATAATTCATGATTACTATGAGAAGTTATATAAGCAAGAGATAACTTCAGAAGAAAAAATAAAACAATACTTAGAAAAAGCTGAACCAGAAACACAGTACCAGAAACAATTAAAATAGCTTTAGAAGAAAGAATAATGATGATGGAGCTAACAGAAGCAATCAAAAAACAAAAAAAATGGCAAAACACCAGGCCCAGATGGGCTATCAGCAGAGCTTTACAAAATACTACAAGATATTTTAGGTAATTCAATGTTGGAAGTATTCAATGAACTACTGTTAGAGGTGAAAATACCGAACTCTTGGATAGAAGCATATATTACTCTCATATCAAAAGAAGATACAGATCTGCAACAGATAAAAAAACTATAGCCTGATATCGTTATTGAATGTGGACTATAAGATATTTGCTTCAATAATAGTAGAAAGACTAAAGAGATTCTTGAATCAATTTATACATACAGATCAGAACAGTTTTTTACCAAGGAGACAAATCAAAGATAATATAAAGATAATCTTAAATACACTGGACTACTATGAAGCACATCCAGAGAAGCAAATAGCTTTGATTTTTCTTGATGCACAGAAGGCGTTTGATAATGTGAACTGGCAGTTTATGCTGATGCAATTAAAAGTCATGGATTTGGGGGAGAGGTTTATTAAGATGATTAAGACAATATACTATAAACAAACTGCAAAGGTAATAATAAATGGTGACATGACAGAAAAGGTTAGAATAATGAAGGGCACAAGGCAGGAATGTCCTCTGTTCCTGTTATTAAGTCATAAGTTTTTGTCAAGCATATATAAGATAACAGGTAAAAGGATAAACATAATTTGAATACATGAAAGGAGTAAGTAAAAAGGAATATTAGGACAGGGACGGTAGGCACGCTGGTGTACTTATGCACGCCCCTTACAGACCTCTTAAGAATGGGGTGAAGTCAACAGTAGACAGTTTAAAGTTAACATTTTGGGGGTTTGGGGAAGAAACTACAGAGTCAGGTAGTGCATTCCAGGCATTGACCACTCTGTTATTGAAGTCATATTTTCTGCAATCAAGTTTGGAATGGTTTACCTTGAGTTTGTATCTATTATTTGCTCGTGTATTGTTGTGGTTGAAGCTGAAGTAGTCATTGACAGGAAGTACATTGAGCCAGATAATTTTATGTACTATGCTTAGGTCAGATTGAAGTCGGCATAGTTCTAAGTTGTCTAAGCCCAAAATTTGAAGTCTGGTGGCATAAGGTATTTTATTGTGGTTAGAGGAATGGAGGACTCTTCTCGTAAAATATCTCTGGACTCTCTTGATTGTTTTTATGTCCGATATGCAGTGCGAGTTCCAGACAGATGAGCTGTATTCAAGAATTGGTCTAGCAAATGTTTTGTATGCTCTAGTTAGTAGTACAACATTACCAGAGAAGAAGCTACGCAAGATTAAGTTAACAACTCTTAATGACTTTTTGGCAATGTTGTTACAGTGGACTCGGGCACTTAGATCATTAGAAATGAGTACTCCAAGGTCCTTGACAGGGTCATCTACAAGGTCATGTCCATCTAATTTGTATTTTATGTTTTGATTTTTGATTTTTTTTTTTTGCCAATGTGCAAGACAGAGCATTTGTTGGTTGATATTTGGAGTTGCCATTTGTTAGACCAATCTGATAAGGTCTTTTTGAAGGGTGGTTGCATTGTCAGTGGTGTTGAATAGTTTAACATCACCAGCGAAGAGAACATAGTTGCTTTTAATATGATCACAAAGGTCATTTATGTAAAGTATGAAGAGTGTTGGACCTAAGACACTTCCTTGAGGAACACCACTATTAACATGTACAGGATTTGATAGAGCGCTTCCTATTTTGACCACTTGTCTGTTTGACAGGAAGGCAGCTATCCATTTATGTAGGAATCCAGAAATGCCATAGGATTTTAGTTTTAGAAATAATTTGTCATGTAACACTGAATCAAAAGCTTTACAGAAGTTGGGTATTTTAGAAGACATCAGATACGTGAAGCTTTGCTTTTGAATTGAGAGAGGATTAAAAAATATCATTATTTGAAGATTCCAGTCTGAGTATCTACAATTGAAGCTTTCTCATATCCAGTGATATTCAAAAGGGAACAAATCGTTAGATATAGTGAATTATTGGATGAAAAGGGTGAACTTAAATTAAAGCAAGATTTAGAAGATCAGGGATTTAAGATGGATTGGTTTTCATATATGCAAATATTTTCAAGATATCGAGAAGGTCTCAAACAAGAAGGTTTTCATAGAGTTTTGACTACCTTAGATAAGATATTGATGGGCTCTGATGATCATGTAATTAAAAAGTTATATGGATACTTGCTAGAGGCAAAATTGGAAGAAGAACAAGTTAAAGAGTCAATGATAGCATGGGGGGAAAATTTTGGTTATGGTATTGATTTAGAGAAATGGCAAAAATTGTGGTCACATAATTATAAAATGACAATGTCTACAGCATATAAAAAGAATTTGTATAAGATGTTTTACAGGTGGCATCTACCCCCGACGAGGCTAGCCAGAATGTTCAAGAACAAATTGGAGAAGTGCTGGAAGTGTCATCAGACCCCAGGATCTTATTACCATATGTGGTGGACATGCATAGAAGCAAAAAGATTTTGGACTAAGATACACACATGGTTGGAAAAAATGACAGAGACATATTGATTTTAAACCAGAGATATTTTTATTAGGGATCTTACCAGAGATATTTAACAAAGAATTACAATACTTAATTGTGAATATATTAACAGCGGCTAGAATCGTATTTGCAAAAAACTGGAAAGGAGAGAAGATGATTACTGATGAAGAAATATAATGTCGAATATAGCCGTATTTAGTAACAGGAGGAATTCAGGTATTTTATTTACAAGGCTTCTTGCATTAAGTAGCTTGCATTTAAGGTCGGTAATAGTTGTTATAGAGGAAGTTTGGGGTGTGCGTGCCTAATTTTGGATGATGGGGAGTTGGATGGAGGAGGATTGGGTGTTAGGATGTGGGTTATGGGACTTTCTTTTGATACAGTTGGCAGGATAGTTGATGTATAAGTCAGTATGTCCTTGTTCTTGACGTCTTTTAAGTTCTGATCGGAGTTCACGGGAGCGGATTCTTTGCAATATGGATAAGTCTGGATGTGAGCGAAGTTTGTTTTGGACATTGGTTTTGGCAATTGAATTTATTGTATGTATGAATATGTATTTGATGGACTCATTTTTGCAAATAACTCTGCAAAATCATGGAGCTACCGAGCCATCGTTGTATTTGAACTCAGGGCCATCTCTTGAAATTTCGATGATGTCATCAGGGGAGATGTTTGGTTTATTGGAGTTTCTTATAATGTTGCAAATCTTTGTGATATCATCAGATTCGTCGTTGTCATCCAGTCCAAATAAAATAGCGTTTGGACATTTTTGTTCACGTTCAATGGCGTCTTTGATAAGTAAGGATATATTATTTGGTGGGTTTGAATTATTTGCTGGGTTGATGGTTATTTGTGGTTGAGTTTGAGGTGGTTGTTGTTGAGTTGAGGTATTATTTTGAGATAGTGGATATTGAATTGAAGTAGTATTTTGAGAATTTAAGTATTTATTTATCATTTCTATTTTTTTTTTCAAGAGATGTTAGACATGCTTGTAAACTTGCTTGTAAACTTGTTTTTAAAATTGTTTCTAAACGTATTACTAAGCTTGCATCTATGGCGTCAATGGATGTAGACGGGACATTTTGAATGTCTAGTTTAGGGAAACATGATGGACAGTAACAAGTAAATGTATTTGATGCTTGTATGAAATTTGCTATTTGTTTGGTTAATCTTAAGCAAGTGAAATGAGCGTAATTGTCACATGTATGGCATTTAATGATATCTTCATCATTATTGATAGTTGCAGAACATTTAAAGCATGTACAGAAGTCGTCTAGGTCATTGTTGGTAGAGATGTATTTTTGGGGGGAGGTTTTGGTAGTGGCTTTTTTGGATCTTTTGCTTGGCATGGTGGATTTGATTTGTAGATGTATAATCTGTTATTTGCTGCTATGGATTACTTAATCTCTTATTTGTTGATAATCTGTGATACACTAATCAATAACAATAATTATTCAATATGATAGGCAATTAATTAATTAAAGCTGAATGAATAACAGTAATTAATTAATCAGTTAGACAATGAATCAATTTATATAAAATAGTAATCTGCTAGACAATCAATTAATAAACTAGACAATGCTAAAGCAACTAGACAAATAATACTAAAATAAAAAGTAACTATTAATTAGTTATTCTAAACACTAAATCAGTAATCAGTGAATCAATTTGGTTAACCAATATTATTGAAAGACAATAATGAAAGGGTGGGGTAGTGGTGGTTTTAAAGGTTGCAGCAGCGTCAGTTTAAAAAGGTAGCATTTATAGGAGCATTAGCAGCATCGGTTTAAAAGGTAGCAGCAGATGAAAAATCAGCAGAAGTCTGTTTCCCAATGCTTTTCACTCTCCTGCTTTGTTTTGAAATCCCAATGCTTTTCGCTCATCTGCTTTGTTTTGAAAATCAACAGCAGCCCACTTTCCACTGTTTTTTGCTAGCCTGCTTTGCCGTTCTCCTCTCCTCATGCCGTTCTCCTGTGATCGGGTGCTCCAGAGCTTCTCAGTGATATTTACAAAGCTTCATGAAGCCCCATGGTAACTTTTTTGAGGTAGGGATGCGGTGGGTGAATCTTTTTCAGCTGATCAACGATTTTCAGCTATTTTTAGTTATTAGGCGATTTTCTTGAGGTAAGGATCTGGTGGACGCTTCAGAGCGATGGCCTCACCATCCTACCTGGACATTGCCATCTTGTTGTTATTATTTGTGTTGACGTTAGAAGTTTTAAACAGAAACATTAGACAGGACAAGGAGATAAGAGGTATGGAAATAAAAAAGGAAGAATATAAATTACAAGTGTTTGCAGACGACTTGGTTTTTATTTTAGAAGATCCACAAGATATAGGGCTAAAACTGTTAAAGAGAATAGAAGAGTATGGTGAAGTGGCAGGGCTGAAAATAAATAAAGAAAAGACTAACATTTTAGTGAAGAATATTACAGAAAAACAAAAAAAGAGCTAATGAAGACATTAGGTATTCAGATCACAAAAAAAGTAAAATATTTAGGGATTCAATTAACACTGAGATGTGTAACGATTAAGGAAGATAATTACTGTAAATTGATACAACTAATTAAGACAAATTTGGAAAATTGGAAAGGCTTGCAATTGTCATTAATAGGAAGAATAGCTACAATTAAGATGAATGTATTACTGAGGTTATTATATTTATTTCTAACAATTCTGATAAGATTGGAGAAAAAATATTTTGAAAACCTAAATAAAAAAATAACAAAATATATTTGGCAGGGGGAAAAAAGCAAGAATTAATTTAAAAAATGTTACAGGATGTGAGAAGTAGAGGAGGTTTGGATTACCAAATTGGGAATTATATTACCATGCAGGTTAACATGGATGAAAGAATGGATTGCACTGAGAAATACAAGATTATTGACACTGGAGGGAAGTGATTTGCAATTGGGATGGCATGCCTTTTTATGGGATGGGAAGAATAAAATACATGGTTACTTTCACAGACAGTATATAAGAAATGCCTTATTGTTAGTATGGGAGACAGTTAGAGAACAATAATAAAGATATCAGTCTGGCTTTCCATGATGGAAGCACGAATACACCCAAATATTGTTAACATGGAAAATATTGTCAGATATAAAGATATTTTGACTGAAACAGGGAAGCTCAAAAACAAGCAAAAATTAGAAAAACGGGATCGATATGGCTTGGTATACACAGCTGCAGATACAATCTAGGTATGAAAGAGATGCTAAATTAGATGGTTTTTATATGGAGTTGACAGAATTAGATAAGATGCTAACAAGAACAGAAGAGAGGATGAGTATTACTGAGTATTAAATTAGAAGAAGAACAAGTGAAGGAAACAATGATAGCCTGGGCAAAAAACTTTGGTTATACGATAGAACTAGTAAAATGGCAGCAATTATGGGATAGAAATTACAAACCAACAATGTCAACTGCATATAAAGAGAATTTGCATAAGATGTTTTACAGATGCATTTGCCAGCGGCAAGATTGGTGAAGATGTTTGAAGATAAATCAGCTAAATGTTGGAAATATCATCAGACACTTGACTTATATTATCATATGTGGTGGACATGTGTATCCAGTAAAAATATTGGATAAAAATATGTACATGGTTGGAAAAGATGATACAATAACATATTGATTTGAAACCTGAAATATTTCTGTTGGGGATCTTACCAGCAACTTATAGTAAAGAAAATGTATATTTGATTATTCATGTAATAACCGCAGCTAGAATTGTATTTGCACAAAATTGGAAAAGTAAAGAGATTCCTACAGAGGAGAATATAAGGAAAATATTAGAATGTACAGAAATGAATAGATTTACATTGGCAATTAAAGAACAAACTGGTTATTATGCGATATGGAAAACATTTTATTGATGGTTAGAAGACAAATATAAAAATTAGAAATAAAAGAGATTTGACCGGAAGCATCACTGCGAGACAGTCGGGGACTAGCGGACTCTAATGAGCCTTGCAAAATCCCGGGCTGACAAACTGTTGTCGAGGGGTCTTCGGACCAGATCTGTCCTGTAGGGACGGAGAAGAAGGAGAGGCACCTCGGACAACCAAGAGAAACAGGCAAGTTCCTCGGAGATCAGAGGAAATTCTTTGACTTGGTGGCAGGGGCAGCAGCCATTGTGGCCGCCATAAAGCTGGAGCAACCAGACCAAGTTCTGAGCAGGAGCAGTGATTTGGACAGAGTACTGATGCCGGGTGAGTGATTGCCAGCTCACAGGTTAAAAAGAAATATTGTTAAATTGTTAAAAGATGCCCCAGTGAAGAAACAGCAGCTAATGGGTGTGAGGGAATGTGAATGAAGGAAGAAGAACAAAGCAGAAGTTTAAAGTGTCAAAGCCCAAAACAAAACTTGACTTTTGGACTAGAATGGATGGAGATAATTAAAATATTAGAAGAAAAAACCAATAATAGATGTGAAGAGGATTGAAAAGATTTTTTTTTTTACCATTTAAGGAAGAATAAAGGAAAACTTTAAAGCCCTGTAACAGAAGATTCTTTTTCTAAAAATTGGATTTAGAACTGGATTTTAAATTGGATTTTGGGAAACATAGAATTAAGAAGAAAAAGATAGAAATTGGCAAATACTGATAATGTGGATTTAATAAATATAATGGATGCTTTCTTAATTTGTTGATCAGAATTGTGGATTAGAGAGAGACATCTACAGGCAGAAAAAAACATTACAATGCTTAACTTGTATTTTGGGGAAAAAACGTTTTAAAGTGATAAGAACAGTGGGAACTTTTGAGGAGGATGTGTTTGCTTGCAAACTGTTTGACCTCGATAACAAAAGAAGGTAGATTGTAATAAAGCTTAAAATTGGAATAACAACTCAGAAACAAGATGGTGCAGGAATTAATTGAAATGATTGAATTGAATGAGGAGGCAAGATGGTGGATCAGGCAGGAGGCAAGTAGGAGGCTCTCTACTCCTAACCAAACTTAAACTGACTTATTTTATCTACTAACTGCTTTTAAGGCTTCTGTTTTAGTCTTCAAATTTTCCAGTTTTAAATTTTTTATATCTTTGAAATTTTATGCAACCTGGCCACCAATCTACCTTCAGCTGTACCTCAGCTATAGTAGCTGTACTTTTAACAATTTTTAACAACCTGAGCTGGGCTCAGTTTTGGGAGTGCTTTGTTGCCGTTTTTTTTTTGTTGCTGTTATTTAGGATTAATTGCTTTAGCTTGGAAGCCGAGTACTGCCTAGCTTTGATCTGACCTCTTCTTCTGTTTGACTTATTTTATTTTTAACTACCATTTTTCTTATTCTACTTATTTTATTATTTTTACTTACTTCCTGCTCCTCCTCGCTCTGCCGGGAGGGTAGGATCCTTGCCTTACTCGTGAGGACTTCTGTTGTTATTTGCACCAGGGCTTGCTTCCTCTTGACTCCTCTTCCTCTGGACCTGGACTTGTCTCAGAAACTAGATTTTTCACTATATTACATAATGAAGGCAAGGAAAAGGACCAGATCCCTTACTGACCTGGCTCCCCAACCTTCTCTGAAGCAATCCAAGATTGAGGACTTTGCTTTAATTCGACCTCCCTGCCTGGAAACTCTAGCTCCTTTTCATCTGACTGCTGATGATTGTCGTGATCCTCCGTTGGTCAAGGATGTCGTCCCCCGAGCTGAGAACAAAGGCTCTTCAAAAACTACGGTCCCCACTCAACCTTCAAATGAACCTACCCTTATAGAACTCTTGGCCCAGCAATGTTTTCTGGTTGCAGAAACAACAGCGAATATACAATTACAGCTTGATAAAATAATAAGTACCTTAGATTGCCTAGTTTCCTCGATTACCGATGGTTGCCCTGGACAGACTGCTTGGCAGCCTGATGCAGTGACAGGGCCTTCCCTGTCAGGCCCCAGTAAAAGTACTATTTGGGATGGCCCTGCCAGTGGGTTGAACTTTACACCTCTGGGCACAAGAAGCCACCTGGTTTTACAGCCAAGACAGGTGACCCTTAATATTAATCCCATTAATGGCAATTTGCCTTATTGGGGCTCAATACAGCTGGCAAGGGGTCATATACTACAGTTACTGGGGTTGACTGCTGATGATTTGAAGAAGGTTGAACTTTTACCCTCCCCTGTATATTGCACCAGAGTGTTACTCAATTTTGATAACCCTTGCACCCCGAAACTACTCTTCAGGAGAAGATCTCTACTAAGCTCTTTTGGCATTGTGCCAAGTAGAGTCTTCAAAGATATGTTGATTAAGCCACTTTTAAGAAACTGACAATGTGTGACCATCAGGAGACCTATAGCCCCAAAAAGACTCTTATCAGCACATACTAATGTGCCAATTTTGAATGCCACCCCTGATACTAGACAATCTTAAATACTCATCCATTCCTGTAAGACCTCCTGATGGCATCTTCGCAGATGGTACCCTGACTGTTCTTCCTACAGCCGGTCAAATCTACCCCCCTTAGCGAGGCCCATCTCATCAGGAAGTTTGCCACGATTTAATCAGCTGGGAAGAAATGGCCCCAAAGGAAGCGACACCAGCCCAGGGCTTCCAAGGCTCCTCAGTGATTAAGCCTCAGGCCAGTGCCTCTGGGATTCCATCCATCCATGAAACCAAGACAATTTCTGGAATCAGGAGGAGATACAGCTTTTCGACTCCTTTTGTGCACTTCCACAACCAGAAAGGGCCCAAATTATAAAGCGCCTGACTGCAGTTAAATCCAAGCTTTGGAGTCTTTCACTACCTGACAAGGATCCCCTTGGACCCCAGGGAGCCCGCATTGATTTATCAGAGGCAGTTCCCTCGGCCCTCCCTCCAGAATGTCCAATTCGTAAATTTGAAGACCCAGGGCTATTCCAAACCCCATCTGTTGATGTCACTGAATGCTTGCCAGGTAAGCAACCAACGAACGATAGAAGCACAAACTGGACTGCGTTCAGAGCCCTTCAGCCTCATGAACAAGGTTCGCCTCCCTTCCACTCTTCCCTGCCTTTATCTCCCAAGAGGGTGACACTTCCATCTAATAACGGCTGTATTTTTTCAGATCTGAAGGGCTCTCTGGAAAAAATTAATTATACAGAATGACTAGCAAACCCAGCATCCCCCCCTTGCACACTTAGATGCCTCTCATGGAACATAGCAGGTTGGGGGAGAAGGTGCGGCACCACGGATTTTATCAACTATATTCAGTCATTCGATGTGGTCCTGCTTCAGGAGACCTGGGCATGCGATAAGATATCCCTTACAGGGTTTACGGCCATTTCTTTGGCTGCTACCAAACAATCTATGATGGGAAGACCTAAGGGTGGTTTAGCTTGCCTGGTCTCTACCTCCCTGAAAGTGGAGACAGTGGAGCTGCCCCCTGTGGGTCTTTAGCTATGGCATTCCTAATTAAGAGAGGACACAGTAAAATGTTAGTGTTCAACGTTTACCTTCCCCCGACGGTGAGGCAAGCCGACATTAAGGCTCAATGGGGCGAACTGGAGAGCTATATTACTTGTACAGAAACCAAATTTCCAGCGCTGTACATCTTTATAGGGGGCGACTTTAATGCCCGACTGGGAGGCCAAATTCCCCCATCGATTGAGA
This sequence comes from Ptyas mucosa, assembly GCA_012654045.1. Lineage (NCBI taxonomy): Eukaryota > Metazoa > Chordata > Lepidosauria > Squamata > Colubridae > Ptyas > Ptyas mucosa. Next base: position 8,906,767 of record WNWU01000048.1, read on the forward strand.
CACTCTACTCCCAAGAAATCTGCCAGGCCATAGGACACCAGATTTCAGCCAGGCATTCTAAGGATGAGCTAACAAATTTTGCTGGCGTTCAACTAGCCCTCTTAGCATCCCAACATAATAAGACAATCCTTAATGGGAGCACCCCAGGTGATCTAGCGGGTGAATTTACTTTCAGTTCCTTACAGGAGAGTAGTGTTATTGATTTTGTGCTGGTTTCCCAGCCACTAAGACAGGCAGTCCATGTTTTTTTTGTGGACTGCATCACGGAGAGCGACCACTACCCCCTGGTCACAATCATTGGGCTCTTTACAAATATACATCTACCTAAGGGCCCTCAAATACTGGATCCTTATGTGGCCTCTTATGCAAGGAGGATCAAATGGTCTTCCAAGACTGAAAGAAAGTTTCACTCTCTATTATCATCTCCAGAGTGTCTTAGCCTATACAATCAGGCCTTAACATGCAGTGACTCAGCGGCAATCCCGACCTTCGAATCATTAATTAACAGTATCCAAAGGGAACTAGGAGCTGACCGTAGGCCAAGTGGCTCACATCGTCCAAGAAGCAATCCCTGGTTCGATGAAGAATGTGTGCTGCTCAGGAACAGGATTAGACAGGTTTACCTGTTCTATCGTAATCGAGGGGATAAACGCCTACCCGAGGACTACTATCGCCTGAAGCGGAAGTATAAAGGACTAATTGTTAAGAAAAAGAGGGTGAAAGAAAAAGAGAAGTGGGACCTACTTCTCCTCTCTATCCAGCAGAAGAACACTCGACTATTTTGGCAAATTGTCTCCAGTTCGCTACCTGGTCATCAAGAACTCCCTCTCTGTTGTATTTCCAACAGAGATTGGGAAAGCCATTTTGGGTCAATCTTCCAGGCTTCAATAGTCATGACCGGACTCGGACCACAACTGCCCCCTGCAATTCCAGACTGGCACCCCGTGGCTCATGCTGAGATCAATGAGCTTATCTCTGAACTCAAGTCAGGCAAAGCTCCTGGCTCTGATGCTATACCCCCTGATCTGCTAAAATCTAATCCCAAGTGGTGGACCCCTCTTTTAGCAACACTCTTCACCCATATCAATACCTCTGGCAGGATTCCTACCTCCTGGAGTCTAGCAATTATTGTTCCTATTTTTAAGTGAAGAAATAGGAACAACCCAGCCGATTATCGTCCTATAAGTTTGCTCTCCATCATTGGAAAATTGTATGCTAAATATCTCCAACGCAGACTCCTCACCTGGGTCGAGGAGTCCAACATCATTGGTGCTGAACAGATTGGGTTCAAAGCAGGCTGTGCCACATTGGACCACTGCTTTCTCTTAGCGCAACTGGTTGACAAATATGCCACCATACCAGGTGGTAAACTTTTTACTGCTTTTATCGATCTAAAGGCTGCGTTTGATTCAATCCCAAGGGAATTGTTGTGGTCAAAATTGCTCAAAAGTTCCATCAATAAACGTCTTTTGTTCCTAATTAGATCCCTATATAATCAGACTTCTAGTCAGGTCAGGTGCAGTTTGCAGGGAGAACTCTCAAATCCCATCCCGATAAAGAGTGGAGTAAGGCAGGGCTGTGTCCTGGCTCCTCTTCTGTTTAACTTATTCTTATCTGACTTGGCCTTTTACATTGGACGTACTGAGTCTCATGCCCCAAAGTTGTCAACTACGAAGATCCCTCTTCTCCTTTATGCTGATGACGCGGTCCTCCTATCTCTGATGAGGCTTGGCCTGAAAAGGCTTCTTTCTGCATTTGGGTCCTACTGTGCTGAGAATCACTTGTCCATTAATTACGACAAATCGAAAGTATTGGTGTTCTCTAGAGCCCGGAAGCTACATAACTGGGCTATCAAGGGCAATGCTGTTGGGATTTCCGGTGGCACCACGAGCTTTGACGACGCCCCGACATGGGCGCCCGCTCCGTGGATCTGTAAAAGCCTCCCGAACAGCTGGCCAACGCTGTCAGGAGACTTGAAAAGGCTCTCCCTGGGCAAAAGGGAGAGTGAAGAGCAGGCTGGTGGGAGTAGAGTTCTCCAAAGCCCCCTAGAGAAAAGTCTAGGGTGCGAAGTGTGGGAACTCCCCAGAAATCAGCCAAGCAGCTCCGGACCAGGAACACCTCTGCTGATAGCAGAACCAGAAGCCGTGACCACCCCAGCAACTCAATTTTAAAGTACTTCATGGTAATATAATTTTAAGAATTTTTTTTAAAGAAAATCTTAAGAGCTGGCTAAGCAATGCAGGAGGAGAGTAATGAAAGAGGAAAAATCTTTAACTCCGTTTGAAACAAAGGAAAAATGGTGCCTGAGGGCGTGGAGGAAATTTACAAGTGAAGGTGATCGTTAGTGCTTGTTAGCATTTGTTAACACTTGCAACAGAGACAGAGCTACCAGATTATATTGCAAAGTGGAAAAGCAACAGAAAAGAATTGGATATTGACTTTAAACAAGTTTGATGCATAGACGGTATGGTTAATATATGGATTTTGCTTGATAGTTGAATAAGTACAAGTTGAAATATGGCTGATATTAGACCTGCTGGAGTACTGCTTAGTGAATCAGAAAATTCCCAAGGCGTGATTGCAGAAATTTTTCAATAACTTTTGGACTTTCTTACTCCTAACATTTTGGCTTTAATTGAAAGAACTTCTCAAAAAATTAACTGGGGGAACAATAATGATTCCATGGAGGAACTGGAGGAGCAAGACGAAATCAAACAGAACAGAGTGGAAGAAATACAGCCTGTTGGGATTGAACAGCAGGAAGGAACAATGGAATCAGAGAGTCTGCCAGACATTTCCACTCAGCCTACAGAAGAGTTAAAATTGGATTTATCGCTACAAGCCGAGAAACTATTTGGCAAAAAATTGTGGTCTTACAAACAAAGGGGTAAACTGTTGGATTTTGCAAGCAAGAAGGGGCAAAAGGGGGGCTTTAAGCCCAAGCCAAAGAAAAAGTCTATTAAAAGAAATCGAATTTTCATGATTCATCAATCTCAAATCAAGGTTAAGGAATTTTTAAAAATGAAAGGAGGCACAGGAGTAATATTGAAAGAATTATGGAACAGAAAGGATTGGAAGAAATATAAGAAAAAGTAGAGAAAGCCTAATCAAACTGGTAGTTTTTAAAGGTTATTCTAAAGCAAGGATATTTTATACACAAAAATGATAACTTTTTAAATGTTTGAAGGTACTATAATGGTTATTTTAAAAATTTGAAGGATATTTTTCAGAAAGTTTTCAACTTATAATAGGGGTTAAGCCTTATTGATGATTTTACGAGATATAAAGTTTAAGGTTTTTAAAATGTTTAATTTTAATAAAAAGGATGGATAATAATTTTAGTTTTATACTAGAAATGTTGAAAATGAATAGTGTTTGTGTTGAATTTATATTAATAGAATTGTAAAGGTTATTTTAAAGCAAGGATATTTTATACATAGAAATGATAACTTTTTAAATGCTTGAAGGCACTATAATGGTTATTTAAAAACTTGAAGGACACTTTTCGGAAAGTTTTCAATTTATATTAGTAGAAATGGTTTAAACCCTATTGATGATTTCACGAGATAAAAAGTTTAAGGTTTTTAAAATGTTTAATTTTAACAAAAAAGGATGGATAACAACTTTAGTTTTATTATAGAAATGTTGAAAATGAATAATGTTTGTGTTGAATTTATATTAATAGAAATGATCTTAGATTAAAAAAGTTTAGGGTTTTGTCTTTTTAAAATGTATAACTTTAACAAGTAAAAAGGATGAATAATAACGATGGTTTTACTATAGATGTTGAAAAAGAATGTGCTGGAGAATTTGGGAAGGATATTTGTTTAGGTTTTTCTTCTTTTTTCTTCTTGCTTTAATGTTTGTAATATTTTTAGGGAGGTTGATGAACTTAAATAAGGGGAGTTAAAGGAGTTATGGGAAATGTTGAACTTTACAGTGTGTTAGCATATTTTAACATATGTTTGTCAATTGCAATACCCTGTTTTTGCTTTGGGAAATCTAGGGTGGGGGGGGGTTGGATGGGTTGGGAAAAAGAAGCTATAATGATGTAAATCTGTTTAAAAATGTGATGAGGGAGGGGGGTTGGGAAGGGGGGATTGGGGGGGGGGGGGAGAAAATGTTTGGAATTTTTTTTTTTGTAAAACTTTTCAATTAAAAAAGAAAGGGCAATGCTGTTAAGCAGGTTTTCCATTTTAAGTATTTAGGCATTCATTTTCAGAACACCGGTGCTTGGACTAGACATCGAACCCAGGTGCTGAATTCAGCCTCTTGTAGCCACCAGCAGATTTTAAGATTTTTCTATACCCAAGGTGGCCAATTTATTCCTTCTGCTCTGCATATTTATAAAGCCAAAAGCCTGGCCCAAACTCTTTACGGAATTCCTATATGGATTCAGGGCTTCAAGGAGTGTATTGAAAGAACCCAGGCTGCTTTTTAAAGGAAACTTTTGGGTCTCCCTCCCTGTGTTGGCTTTGCTCCGATGTACCTGGAACTGGGCATTCGATCAGTCGAATGCATGGCGTGGATCAACACCTTTAAATGGTGGTTCCGGGCGCTCTTTTTGGCAGCCCCTGGTAGTTACCTCTCCCTGGTGTTAGCTGACCCCTATACTTCTCGATGGGAGAGGGAACTGATGAAGAAACTCCATCTGTTAGGCTTTTCGGGGGATGCCATGGGAGACTATGGCCTTAAAGACACCCAATCTAGGGTAGTCCAACGGCTTGTGGATATAGACCTGCAATATCTGAGAGCTAGAGCTAATAAAACCTGCTCCCCTCTGATCTTTAGCCAATTTAATAACTATGGTCTGAGGATGGCTTCATATTTCTATACTCTAACCATCCCTAAGTATAGAAGAGTCTTCTCCCTTGCCCGTTTTAACGTCTTGCCTTCAGCATTGCTGGACGGACGATTCAAGAGGCTCCCGATGGGCGAGCGGCTATGTCCCTGTGGTAGTGCGGAGGTCGAGACTGTGGAGCATGTCCTTCTACACTGCCCAATGTACAACGTAGGCAGAACTAATTTGATGTCCCTCTTAGAGACAGATCTCTGTGGGCCCAATGCTAGTGATTTGGCCTTGTACTGTTTAGGGGATGGCTCCTCATACACTACCTCTCAGGTCTCAAAAAATTTTTTAAGAGCCGTAACCATTAGAGGAGAGCGCTGTGGCCCCCCCTTGACCGGGGCTTCTGGTGGCCGGCTGTTCGTGATGTTGCTTTCTCTATGTTTTTCTGTAGTTATGCTTGCATTTTGGTCTGTGACCGTAAATAAAGTTATATATATATATAATTGAAATGATTAAAAGGATGCGTATATCACTCAAAGTGGAATTAAATGAAATGATTACAATGATGCATGGAAAACCTAAACCTGATGAACTAGAAATTGTGTTAGAACATACCCAAGTGGAGAAAGAAACTATGAATGAGAAGCAAGAAAGTGACACTGAAGAGAAAGACAAAGACATTGACTATGAAAAATCATATGATTATGTGGGGAGTAACAAGGAAAAAAAGAGGAGAACTGGGAGAAAAGGGATAAGATTAGGAATAAAGGTGAACTTTAAAGATTACATTGGGATTAACAATGACAAAAATAGAGAGGGTGGAAAGAGACAAGGAGAGAGAAAAGGGGAGAAGAGAAAAAATATAAAAAATTCAAATGATTACACTGGGATTAACAGTGGGAAAATAAGAAAGATAAAAAGGGGAAGGAGGAGACCAGTTGGAAATACAGGGCAAATTAGGAGAGTAAAGGAGTTTAAAATTAGGGGGGGGGGGGGGGAAAAAGAAAAAAAATAAGAAAATGGGATGAAGGGAGAAAGGGAGAAAAGAGTAGCTGTTGGAAAGGAAAAAGAAAAATATGTTTTTGATATTTAGAATTATAAATGGATTTAAGTTTTATAAATGAATTTTAGTAAGTTCAATATATGAGATTGTAATACTTGGAATGCTTTTAATTGTAATAATGGAATTTAGCTAAAGCAATTGAAATTATAGTGTATTGCAAAAAGAGATTAATGGATTATTAAATAAGAGAAGAAGGGAAAAGTTGAAAATTAACTAAGATTTATAAGCATAAATGAATTGTAGTAAATTTAATATATGAGATTGTAATACGTGGAATGTCTTTAATTGTAATTATGGAATTCAGCTAAAGCATTTGAAATTATATTGTATTGGGAAATTAAGTTTGTTTAATGTTTAATAAGAAGAGATTAAGATACTGTTGGCAATAATTGAAATTAACTTTTAAGGGGGAAATATTACTAATTATGATTTATGGTTTACTATGAAAAGATGTAGATAATATATATATATTTGAAAAAAATGGAAAATTGGGTTTACTTTAAAAAACAATGGGAATTGAGAATTAGAAACAAATTATTTTAATGTTATATATTTAAGTGAATTGTAGTAAGATATTTGATTGTAGTATTTGGATAAGTTGATAAAGGAAAGAAATGGAAAAGAGGGGAGGAAATCAGTTATGTGGTGAAAAGGGAGAAATGTGAAGATATTTGAACAGGATGATTTAGAATTAGGGTTAGATATTAGAAAAATGATTGATTTTAAATTAAAGGGTTTGATTTAAGGGTTGGAGAAAGCAATGAGAGGAGGAGAAAAAAATTGATTAGAGATTGGGGTGAATGGTAATATTGGTTATATATCTGAAGAAACAAGAAAAGAAAAGAAAAATTAGAGAGAAAGAATATTATAGCAAAAAGTGAAATATATAAATTGCGTTGGTGATAACTAAAAGCTGTAAAAATTTGTGACTTGGCCAATACTTTGTTCAGAAAAAATACATTGTTTGTTTGTTTGGGTATGTTTGTTAAAAAATAAAAAAAAACTTTTTTAAAAAAAAGTAGAAATAAAAGTAGATGAGTAAAAAATAGAAAATAGAAAGTAGTTAATAGAGTTAAACAAATTAAGAAGAGGTTGTAAAGTATTATATATTTAATGTATTGGTATTAAGTTAAGAATAGATTAAATAATGAAATGATTGTAAATTTTAACTATTATTGCACAAACATTGGTACCCAGATGACACACTGTTTAATGGAAGATGGATTATTTGTACTAAAATTATATATATATAATTATATTGTACACACACACATATACATAGATATATAAATACATACACACACACACACACACACACACACACACACACACACACACACACAAGCTACAGTGGAACACTGTATTGGGCATCTGAGAGAGTGCATTGGTGAGGAAATTCTCCCCCTCTGGCAAATATTGAAGGGTGAAGTTGAACCAATTAAAGTACTGCACCCATCTCACTTGCTTAGGGGACATCTTCCTTGGAGTTCTTAAGGCTTATAGGTTCTTGTAGTCAGTCCACACTTTGAATGGAATCTTACAGCCTTCTAGGAATTGCCTCCAAGTCAGCAGCTCCCATTGAACAGCATATGTTTCCTTCTCCCACACCACCCAACACCTTTCAGTATCGATCAGCTTCCAGGAAGTGTACGTGCAGGGTTTGCATTTTTGGGAGCAAAACAGTCCCCACCACCACATCGCTTGCATTGGCTTGTATTACAAATGGTTCCTCCGGATTTGGGTGCTTAAGTGTGGGCCCTGCTGCAAAAAGCCTTTTAAGCTTTTCAAAAGCTGCTTGGCATTCTATAGTCCAGGTGAGATGCTGGCTTGGTTTAGGCTTCACTCCACTTGTTTTTAATAGTTCGATTATAGGCAGGGCTATCTATGGGAATGAGGGAATGAATTGGTGGTAGAAGTTGATGAAGCCTAGGAAGCTCTGCAGTGGCTTTCTGGTGTGAGAGGCTTCCTACTCCAGAATGGCCTTCATTTTTCCAGGGTCCATCTCCCCCCCCCCTCACTGGACATGCAGTAGCCCAAATAGTCTAAACTAGTTTTGTGGAAGTCACACTTGGATAGTTTAACATTGAGTTTAGCTTTCAATAGTTTTCTTAGCATCTCCCAAACTAATTTCACATGATCTTCCATTGTCTCAGAATAAATGAGGGTATCTTTCAGGTACACCAATACCTTGTTATTCAAATGCTCATGCAGCACTTTGTTGATCAGTTGCATGAACACCATGGGTGCTCCCTGCAACCCAAAAGGCATCACTCAGAATTGGAAACACCCTAAGGGACACTTGGAAGTGGTTTTCCACTCACTACCTCCTTTTATTCTTACTCGGTAATATGCTTCTCTCAAGTCCAGCACCTTTGGCTAGGTAACCCAGCTTCATGAAGCAGAGGGGGTACATGTTTTCCACACAGACAACATTAATTCCCCCCAAAATCCACACATCAAAGACCCATCTTTTTGAAGAGCATTGGGGCTGCCATCCTAGATTTTGCTGGTTGGATGAAACCTCTAGCTAGGTTTTTATCCACAAAATTCCTGAGCTTCTCCATCTCTCTCAGCGTCATTGAATACATCTTTGGCTTAGGTAATTTTGCCTCTGGCAGTATCTCAATGACATAGTCAGTGTGGTGATGAGGAGGGAGTATGTCTGATTCCTGCTCAGTGAATGCTTCCACTAGGTCTTGGTATTCCTTTGGGATGGTAACTCCCCCCCCCCCCGGGCACCTTCAGTTAATGAGTTGACAGACTCTATCTTTCCCCTCCCCACCAGCAGGTTTTCACTGCCTCTGCACTTCACCTCTATGCAGTCTGCTGCCCTACTCCTCTAGTGCCAGTTGTCTTTCCAGCGGAACCACTGGGTTCCACCTCTGCAGCCATGTGAACCCCAATACCATTGTCTCTGCCATTTTGGGGTTACTATGAAATGTATAGTTTCCTCGTGGCTTCCTGATCTCAGGGTTACTGATTCGATTAGACCCATGGCTGATAGGCCCTCAGTAAGGGAGCCATTGACTTGGTCAAACTTCATAGGTTGCCTCAATTTTTTAAGTCTTAGTCCCATCTTTTCTATAGTTTGCAAGCTAACCAAACAACCCGAGTCTACCAGGGCCATAAAAACCACTCTCACCTCTGAGTGGGGCACTAGCATTTTCCCCCGGGCAGTCAAACGGTTCCACTTACCATCGGATCACCCTCCCCCTCACTGTCGCTCTCAAAAAAGACCAGGTTGGGGTTGCTGGATGTCAGAGTTCCCTCCCCCTCCATGACCTGCTGCACCACCCATGTATTCTCCTTTCTCTTCCACAGTGCCTTTTTAGCCTTTGGCTGGCCTGGGCCCCTCGTTGCCAACATGGGTTGTGGGTCCAGGCAGTTGGCTACTTGATGGCCATCTTTTCCACATCGGAAGCAGGCTCCAGATAGGTACTGTGGGTTCTCCCTAGGGGTGACAGGAAGGGCTGTTGATCCATTGCACATTGGTGGGCAACTCTCCTGGCCTCATCTGGGGTGACCCTCATGTGCTGTGTGCTGCTGGTACTCCAACAAGTCTAGCTCCACTGTGATTGCTACCTGGTATCATGCCCCGAGGTTGTCTCGAATCCCTCGGGGTAGGCAGTTTTGGTATAGCTCCTTATTTAGTCCATCTCAGAAGTGGTAGACCAGTAAGCATTCCGGCCAACTTCTCAGCTTCCCAGCCAGACTATGGAACTTCTGAATGTATTTGGGTACTGGCTGGCTCCCCTGCCTTATGGCATGGATCCCGGATTCTGCTCAGTTGACCCGGGCAGGGTCTCCAACCTGGTTCAAAGTTCATCCAGGAGAACATCTGCATCCCCAGCTCAGGCATTCCTTCATTGTGGGGGTACATCATCCACACTACTGCCTTGTCCTCTAGGTTTGAAGTGATGGCTTTCATGCAGGCAGCTTCATCTGGGTACATTGCCCCACTGCTCCAGATAATTCCATCCCTGGTTCAGGAAGTAAGCTAGTTTCTCTGGCCGCCCGTTAAACACAGCTTTTAGAGGTAGGGGCTCCTGAATATCCCGAACTAGCACATAGCCCGGTGGCAGCCCCCCCCCCCTGGGGGCAATGGTGGGATTCAGCCGGTTCGCACCTATTCGGGAGAACTGTTTGGATTTTTTTTTCTTTGCTGGTATTAGGGGCTTGACTTTCTTAAAGGGGAAGGGTTGTTTTAAGCTTTTTACATTCCTTTAGTGGCTCCTGGCACTGTCCTTTTGGGGTGTACTTCCAAGAGGCAGGATGCAAACTTGGCACTTTGTCTGACTTTTTTTACTGCATTTCTGGGGGCATGTGATCTTTCCTTAAATCTGGATGGTTCCCTTAGGATATCTTGTGAGGTGAGTGAGACCAGCTGGTATCTTTAAGGGGTGCAAATGGATCTAAGGATTGTTTTTCCTGGGTGTGAAAGGGTGCTTTGCCAGTTCACTGAGCACAGTGAACTTCTTCTGATTCTTCAGTCATCCAGGTCATGGCTGCCCCAAAGGTTCTTTTTCAAGAGGCAACTGGACTTTCTGGAAACCAAGACAAAGGAGTGTCTTGCATTGCTTTGGAATGGCCAAGACACATGATTGCTCACTGATAGTAAGATTTTTTTTAAAAAAGGAGGTAGGGATGTGGATCCTCTAATTTGTTTTAGTTTTCTCTCATGATAATGAGGCTTAGTAACATGGCACCAGGCTTGACATTTATTTAGATATCTGTGGCATGTACTAATTTTATTGTGATCCTGACAAGCTTGGGAGGCTTGAACCTGGGTCCCCTATATAATTTGTTAATTTGTCTATTTAGCTCAGTATTTTGTAACCCAAATATGCCCACCCACTTTCTAGAGAGCTTAAATAACTTCTCTGCTAAAGAGTTTCACTTTATGAGCAAGAGTTGACTGCTGATAGTTACCATTGCATTTTAACTATTTTAATTCCTCAAGGTGCTTTGGCATCCTGCCTGATTTGTAACTCTGGCTTGCAGATATTTCTAGTCTAATGATTGGTATTTAGGGCAGTTTTTTTTGCAAGCAAAGCTTTTTGTATTTTTGTACAGGTAATCCTTGACTTACAACAGTTCATTTAGTGACCATTCAAAGTTACAGTGGCACTGAAAAAAGTGACTTATGACCATTTTTCACACTTATGACCGTTGCAGCATCCCCATGGTCACAAGAGGCTGGGCGAGGTGAAGTGCCCCTTGACATGAGTGACGTTGAGTTGGCCATGCTCACCCAGTCACATGCCCACCCAGCCACACCTACCCAGCTTGTCATTAGGGCATAGAACTAGTTGTTAAATTATTTGAATCCCACCACTGCTGGATGCTTGAGTCTGCAGGGATCCCCTGGGCTTGCCTCGCAGCTGTGGGAGGGGGAATGACAGCCCTGCTGGGGGAGCCTCAACTCCTTGGACGATACTCCCCACTTCACTCTTTGGAGTGGAGAAAGGGAGGGGTTGCCAACGCTTGGCCTGTCCCAAGTCCCACTCCTGGGATTGACAGATTCACCAGTGCTGCTCCCCAGTTCTTCATTCTGACAAATTTCTCACGCAGGTGCTCCATAGATGAGCTACAGCATGCTGTCAAGAATTTCCACTTCCCAGTCTGCAGCCCTCCAGGCTTTCCATTTGCTTCTTTGAGTCAAGGCAAATCCAGATGGAATCAAGGGGAACTCCAACTTGGCTGCCTTCTGTACTCTACTCAGCCATTGCGCCTTCAGGTCAGGGCAAATGGATCCAGTCATGATCGCCTCCTCACACACCAGGGGCTGCTCCATTTTCTCTGCTCTCACTTTGGATCGGGTTACCACTGTCTGCACCCGGCAACTGCTTGGGCGATTACTGGTGCATCTCAGGAAAGGAGCGATCCAGGCATCACTGTGGCATCAGCTTTTCGCTCTGTTCTGGACATCATTAGGTCACAGCTTTCTCAGGGTTATCTGAGTAGGCTGAGTTAAGAGAGCTGGTTTAATGTCAACTGTCCAATTAGTGAGGCCAAAACAAGGAAACACTCTCAGGAGAATTGAATTCTCAAAAGTAAAACTTTATTGGATACACCATGTTAGTACCGAAAAAATAAAACCAGCTCTGGTTTCCTGTGCAAATGCTTGCCCTTTAAATAATACTTTCTCCTTCTCCTCACACTTGGTTGATCACTCAGTTATGAGTCTTTTGTTATGAGAACAGTCTATCTCTTTCTTGAGCACCTGCAGTGGTGACCTTACGGGCTCCATGATCTCACAATCTCTGCATACATTCTCCACAGTTCATTTCCCTCCACCCAGTTCATTGGCAAGTTGAAAAGCATTAGGTTTGAAAGAAGCAAAGTGGTTCAATCCTGACATGCAGACCCCTTGAAGGAAAAGGGCACTGGGGAAAAAAATCTTGGCTAGAACTATTGCTTCAATTCTAGGTTTTTCTGTGTAAGGCAGTTTCTCAATATCAGGTAATTCTTCCAGTCTTTCACTGGTTACTGAAGTCTGATGGCTGATTTCTCATTGGATCTGAAGTTGAGATTTAATGGCCCAGCAGTGAAATAGGTGGTAGCATTATGATATTCTGTGAATACTGGGCAAAGGTGCTTGTGCAAGTAGTAGAAGCAATGGTTTTAGCTCAAAATGGTATCCTCTTTTGTTCCTGAGGAGGTGGCTTGTATTTATGAATGAATTCTTAACATTGTACTTCAAACTGTCCTTTATGCTGGGGATAAACATAGAGCTTGGAATCTTAGGAGTGGAAGGTACTCAGGAGACTTCTATTCCAATCTTGTGCTCAAGGCAGGAGCCTTATACCATCCCAGTCAAATGACTGTCTAGTCTATTTTTTATAATCTCTAGCAATGGAGCACCCACAACTGCTGGCAAGTTATTCCATTGATATTGTTTTTAATGTCAGAAAAATTCTCCTTATCTGTAGATTGTATCTCTCTTTGACAAACTTCCACTCATTACTTCTTGTCCTGCCCTCTGGTGCTTTGGAAAACAAGTCAATCCCCTCTTCTTTATGACAGCCCCTTAAGTACTGAAAGACAGTTACCATGACCCCCCTGATTCTTCTCTTTGATAAGAAATATACATACTTAGGCCCTTCAACCAGTCATCGTATGATTTAGCCTCCAGACCCTTTATCATCTTTATTGCTCTTCTCTGCACATTTTTCCAGGGTGTCAACATCTTTTTTGTATTGTGATGACAAGGAAAAGCCAGGCAAAGGGTGGAAAAACTGGAGCTACTTGTGCTGGTTAGGGCTTGATCAGACATAGATCCTGTAGCATTCACCTTCAGTCCTTTTCTCATGGATCTTTTCTTTTTCCTGCTTCAGAACTGCCTGCCAACCACTTTTCTCCAGCCCTGCAGCAAAGTGTGAAAACTGCAAAGGGACTGTTACGGTTGCTCAGGGCAACAGGAATTTATGATCAGCTTTGCATCATAATGTTCCAAAGGGGAACATTTTGTGCTGAAGAGTTCTCCTCAAGATTTCTCCCAGCAGCCTGGCTTGGGCCTTAGTTGCTGTAGGCTACGGGAGCTGAAAAAAGCATTGTGTGAATTGCTGGGAGCAAGAAACAAATGAGAAAACTGAAGAGTGCTGAAGACTTCTCCCCAAGACTTCTCCCAGCAGTCAAACAGAGGTTCGGGCCTCTGTTATTGTAGGCTACAGGAGCTGAAAGCAGCGTTATGCGAATTGCTGGAGCAAGCAAGGAATAAGAAAGCTGTAGTCTGTAGCAACCCTCCATTCATCTGCTTCCTCCCATTTTTCCAAAGCTTTGCACAAAGAAAGTCTGGAGAAAACAGCTTCAAACTCTGAATTTATTTATTTATTAAATTTATATGCTGCCCATCTCATTCTGAAAAGCAACTCTGGATAGCTTACAATTATAATCATAAAAAATTTTTAAAAATAAAATTACAAAAACTATAAAACAAGAAGCAAAAAAAGGCAAGATCAATAAGGCGGTAGCATCTTCTCAGTTAATACATCAACAATCTCCAGTGTTGAGTATCCCCCTCAATTTCTTATACAGTGTGTGACACTTTTGCTTGGTAGATCTTCAAGATTCTTAGATAGATCCGAAAGGAAATCCAAGATGAAGACAAAGGTCAAGTTATCTTCACACTTGAATTTGGGCCATAGACTTATATTCCGCTTTATAGTGCTTTACAGCCCTAAGCGGTTTTACAGAGTCAGCATATTGCCCCAACAGTTTGGGTTCTCATTTTACCCACCTAGGAAGGATGGAAGGCTGAGTCAACTTTGAGCCTGGTGGGATTTGAACTGCCAAATTTCAGGCACCCAGTAGTCAGCAGAAGTGGCCTGCAGTACTGCACTCTAACCACTGCGCCACCAAGGCTCTTGGATCTACATGGATCTGAGCAAAACCTGCAAGGCTGAAAGAGAATCTGGCCCCACTAAAGAGAATCTGAAAGACAGTCCCAAATGCAGCAAAATTTGTCTCACTGTGGTTTCATGTCAGTGGACATGAAGACCCTCCCAGGAGACTAAATGCAGAGAATAAAATGACCAAACTATGTCACTAGTAAAATAAGGTGATCAGACGTCCCACTTTTGGCGGGACAGTCCCAATTTTCAACAATTTGTCCCGCGTCCTGCGGCGTTTTAAAAAAGTCCCGATTGGCGGGAGAACGGGTTTGCTTACCCTGCCCATTCCCAATCTATTGCTGCTTCCTGAGTCCCAGCTGATGGCTAGAGGGAAAAAAAAACTGTTTAAATTCTTGCCGCGGGGCTTCAAAGGGCCGCCCTACAGCTGATCAGTGTTAAAAGAAAACAAATGAGTAGACTGGTGCCTGCAAAAATAGAAAAAACAGCCCCTTTCAGCATAGGTTAATTACCATAAGTTGATTAGCTCGACCTCCCGGCTCTCAGCTGATTTGCTCTCAGCTGTTTTGGCTAGCTGCAAAGAGTGCTGCTGGAGCACATTTTTTTTTCTCCTTGTGCAATTCAACCTGAAAACGAAACCAAAACTAAAGCAAGTTGTTGGCTTTGCTGTTTACTTGCAACGTTGGAAAGACAGATTTCTTTTCTTTTTCCTCATCAAAAAAGGTAGGTGCAAACAATGGGAAATTTATGGCAAATGGCAAAAGAGGAGAGTTCAAGATTTTAAAACACAAAAGAAAAAAAAGCTCTATTTAACAAGGGAATTGTAATAATTGAGAAACTATTCATTGTATATTGTGTTGAAAGCAGAAATGGTTAATTTGTGGTTTGGAGGAATATATGGGGGAAATTATTTGGTTTATTATTATTGGTAAATATAATTAATTGATTTGTAAGAAATTGGATTGCATGGAAATAATTGGAATATTCATGTTCATATTGATTAATATACAAAAAGATAGTTATATAACTAATTGATTTATATTAAAATGTTGAATTTGTATTAAACAACTGTAATATTACATAATTAGCCAATGTGAGGATGGATATAAAAATAGATGACAATGGGAAGGGGTATAATATAGAATAGAAGGGAAAAATTGAATTTGATTAAGATTAGAGATGAGGATGAAGGGTAATATTGGTTTTTTTAAAAAATAGATGAGGAATAAATATGGCAAAAAGGAAATATAGAAATTGTAAATTTAATTGAAATGACTAAACACTGTTTAAATTTGTGAACCAACCAAATACTCTGTTCAAAGAAAATACATTGTATGTTTGTATGTGTGTTTCTAATTATTGCTATTTATTCATATTTGTTCTCTTTTATTCTTTAAAGTTTAACAATTCATTCTTTATCTTAATATCTTTATACTTGTTTGGGGTTGCCTTTCTTCCCTTTCATCTTTTTTATTGTACAGCAATCTTTCTCCTCAAACCTACCACCTCTCTCTTTTCTACTCAGAGGGCTGAAAAAGTTATTTTTGACTGGTCCTTGCACTTTTTTTTTTATTGAAAAAGTTTTAAAAGTTTTACATACATTTTCTCCCCCCTCCCCAACCACCCCCCCCGACTTCCCAGAGCGAATACAAAATAAAATACAGCTTAAATTCTCTAAATTAAACTCCATTTCACACTCATTATAATCATGATCATTAAACAAATAGATAAAAGGAAAGCAAGTCTTCTTTCTCCTTATTCCATCTAATTCAACAAAATTAATATCCATTTATAATTACAGCAATTAATAAAACAATTAAATATTACCTAATCCAACCTATCATTACTCAATTTAGCTAATTGTTACTTAACAATTTATTAGGTCTATACAATTTAACAAAATATTTTATAACTTCTGTCATTTAAAACAAAACAACAACAACAACAAAAAAAGGAAACCCTCATTCAAAAAACCCCAGATTTTTTAAAAAAATACTATATAAATTCTTCTGTCCTCCACTTTTAAACCATCAAGGTCCAATTATAATTAAAACACTTAATAAGAAATAATAATAATAATAATTTTTAATTAATAATCAAACCTCTTATTAATTTATCAATACATATTAAAAAATCAACTAAGAACATCATTTAAAAACTTTATCAATCATTTAAATTCTTCATACTAGATTGAACCAATTGCTAATCTTCTTGTCTTCACATCTTCCAACAGCATATAAGATATCTTCATTTGCGTCTACCCACCTAAATAAAAATTGCTTCTTTATATAAAAAAAAGCCCCCCGAGTGACTTTGTAATTATATTTGAAATGGTATCCATCAAATCCAGTCAAAAATTAGATTAATAAATTCATCAAACGTATTAGGGAAACCACCAGATCAACTGCAATTGCCCTAGGTCCATAATCCTTTTGCCTTATATTCATTACCATCAAGCAGGAGACTTCAATTTGCTATATTCAATAAGACTTCTGCGATTGCAATTAAGTCCAAATTTGTTACAGTCCTTAATAAAATAATCCAAATCATTCAAATCAGGGCATATTTCACAGCCCAACACACCAGCATTGCTGTGATCTGTTTATTCTTCTCAAATATTCCAATACAGCTGTAGGTTGCCTCCTCATCGTCGCTCATCGCTTAGTTAACTGGCATTAAACTGCTGTCTGTTTTTTTTTCTTTTTCCAAAAAGTTCAAAATCTTTAAACAGTTAAACAATACTTTTTAAGGACCATCATTTCATCAAGCAGGGTTATTTTCCATTTCTCCAGTCTTTCTTCTTTTCCTTTTTACGAACTTTCTTCTTAACTTTGATCCCTCCACCTTTTTTAATTCCAGTAAAATTTTGCGGTTTTTGGGATTGCATATTATAAAATTTTTGCAGAATTGTAGCTTCTTCTGGAAACAACTCTTTAAATGCAGATTGAGTTTTATAAAAAAAAATTCGTGGAACCAAAATTTCATCAGCTTGCAAAATTTCTTGCTCCTTATTAGCATTCATCTTTCTCTCCTCAGTAAAAACTGCTATGATCTGTTGTTGTTTTTCTACATCTTCCAACTCTTCATTCAATCCCCCAGGAAGGGGGACTTCCGGTGGGACTACGACATTGCTGGACACTTCTTTTTGAAGTGCCAGCCCAGGGTTTCGTAGAACTGCAAGAACAGCGACTATCGGCTGTCTTGCGGTTTGAAAACTTTCCCCCTGGTATGAGGGGGGAAGGTGAGTAGACGGGTGGGGTAGAGCTCCCTGAGACTGCCAGATTTTACCCATAATCTGGTGCTCAAAGATGAGAGCTCCCCGTTAAGCCTGTCAGTACTCCGGACCCTGGATGCCTCTGCTTTGCAGAGCTAGATGTCGTTACCATCCCAGCAACCAACTTTAAACAGATATTTTTTCAATCAAGCTGGTGGAGCACAAGCAGTATGAATGAAACAGCAAGTATTTTTTTTTCTTTTAACTCCAAAGATTTACTTTCTTTAAAAGATTCTTCCTAAGCTGAAAGTGAAAGCAAGATGGCGTTTCTTTCTTGAAACTCCTTTTTTCCCCCCTTTTTTTCCTGTCCTTCTGGGAAGGAAGAAGGGGGGCAAGATGGCTGGTCTTTTTGAAAGCAAAGAAAGCAAAGGAGGGTTAATTAACCCTCAATGGTCTGATTTTGAGGAAGCTTTGAGTTCAATTACCTCTGCTTTATTGAAAAGAATTGATACTATATTTCAAGCTTCTCAAGCTGGAAACAATGAAATACATGGAAATACTGAGTTGGTCCTCGCACTTTTGACCAGTCCTCAAACTTATGACTGTCCTCACATTTTACCATGGTGAAGAGAAGCAGTTATGAAATGAGTGACAAGTTTGTTAAGAATGCTACAATGGGCATAAATGAATGACCAGTCATAAGTGCGAAGACTGTCAGAAATCACTTTTTTCAGGCCTCTGGGTAGTCCTTTTGTGCACATGGAATACTCAGAGGGCTGAAAAATTTATTTTTGACTGGTCCTCGCACTTTTGAGCAGTCCTCGAACTTACGACTGTCCTCACATTTTACATTTTTGCCCTATCTTATCAGCATGGTGAAGAGAAGCAGCTGTGAAATGAGTGACATGGTTGTTAAGAATGCACGGGCATAAATGTGAGGATGGTCATAAGTGTGAGGACCAGTCAGAAGTGCGAGGACCTATCAGAAATGACTTTTTTCAGCCCTCTGAGTAGTCCCTATAGCAGTGATGGCGAACCTTTTTGGTATTGCATGCCAAAAGTCTAAGCGCACGTGTGCTGTTGCTCTCCCGCGTGCCGGAACCCATAATGCAATGCGCACCCCCATTTACGCATGTGTGCACAACAACTCCCATGCTTCCTCTACACATGCGCCCACACTGTGCATGCATGCCCCCCCAATGTGCCCCCCCCCCACTTTTTCCAAGTGGGCCGGCATACTTCTTACCAGAGGACAACTAGGTACCGGCCGTTCCCTGGTGAGACAGCTGTTCCCATGGCGCTGCCAAGATGGCTTGGCTAATGATCAGGCAACTCCAAAGTTTCCTGCTAAACGTGTTCATTCTTCTTTCCCTGTTTAAAAGAGCCGCATTTGTAGGGGGGAGAGTTCTGGCTAAAGAGCTGTGCTTTAGCTGTGCTAAAGAGCTGCCTCCTGTCTTCCACGATCTCCAAAGTTCCTCCCCCCATGGAATCCTAGCATTTTCCTGCCTTCCACGATCTCCAAAGTTCCTCCCCCATGGAATCCTAGCGTTTTCCTACCTTCCACGATCTCCAAAGTTCCTCCCCCCATGGAATCCTAGCGTTTTCCTGCCTTCCATGATCTCCAAAGTTCCTCTCCCCATGGAATCCTAGCTTTTTCCTGCCTTCCACGATCTCCAAAGTTCCTCCCCTGATTGAGTGCCTCCTGCCTTCCGTGCCTCCTCAGATTTTTGCAGTTTCTCCCCCCATCGCGTGCTAGCTTTCTCCTGCTTTTCTGCCAGGGAGAGGCATGAGATCGAGGAAGGCCCTGCTTCTGTTCATCCGCGGCAGAGACTAGAAGATCAGCTGGCCGATTGGAGGTGCGCACATGTGTGGTGGACCTGGGCTGGGCTGACGGCTGGCATGCCAGCAGAAAGGGCTCTGCGTGCCACCTGTGGCACGCATGCCATAGGTTCGCCATCACGGCCCTATAGAATAAAATAATACTATACATAATTTTTATTTATTTATTATATTTTTAAATTGTACTTACGTTGAAATTTAAAAAAATATATTACAGTACTATTTTTGCGTACTATGAAAATTTTTGTTGCTCCACATATACCAAAATTTTAATCAAGCCCCCCTCCCCCACCTCCGTCAATGGTGTCCCTCTTTACCAATGTTAAAATCTAGTCACCTTATAGTAAAAGCTTCACAGGAGGGTAATACCACAAAGCAAATAGCAGGCGAGCATCAGAGCCCATAAAAAATAGTGTTACCCTCTTGGGCCTCCAGATATTTTATTTATTTATTTCTATTATATTTTTCCTAGAAAATTGTAAGGCCACCCAACTCTACAACAGCTCTGGGACAGAGCTGTTTCTTTTCTTCCTAGCATTTTTGTGGAAGTGCAGGGTTTGCTTTTTCCCCCATATCAACCAAGTCTTGAGCCACTGGCTGCAACAGGAATTAACTAACTAGCTTATTAGGCAAGCCTGATGTTGTAAGCTGAGAAAAAGTTGACTGGCTCCAAATCGCCCAGGTGATGGGAACTAGAATATGCTGACTCTGCCTGATAATCTAAGCAGGGCAGAAGCTATATAGAAGGCCATATAGAAAGATACTGCAAAATCCCCATTCCCTCCCCACTCTGGGGCCAGCCACAGGTGGTATTTGCCAGTTCTGTGTACTACTCAAAATTTCTGCTACCGGTTCTCCAGAACCTGTCAGAACCTGCTGAATAGCACCCCCGGTTTGGGATTAAAGTAATGGGTTAGTTTAGCATAGCCAACCACATTTTTATATTAGTTTGTGGTCACCTTATAGTACAAATAAGTAGCTAGCAGGTGTTTTTATCACTGAAGGATCCCAGATGGTATAATAACATGAAATATAGGGGAGCACCACATAGATATGGAAGTTCTTGTGTGAGAGAGTGATTAGAAATCCCCCCCTTTAACAATAAGCTTATTTTAAAATTTAATGCCAGCATTGGGGGACATTTCCTGTATTTCACTGGTTATCATAAAAATAAGGGCATTATTGTGTGATTAAGTAATATTAAGTATATTAATAAGTAATGTTTCATTCAGTTTTATAATACTATATATAGAGAGTAATAAATGTTGCATTCAGACTTGTAATACTCTATATAACACAGTGTTTTTCAATCTTGGCAGCTTGAAGTTGTGTGGTTCCAACTCCCAGAATTCCTTAGCCAGCCATGAAATCTGGGAGTTGAAATCCATACATTTTCTTTTTCTTTTTTAATTTTTTTTATTATTTTTACAACACAATATAACAATACAAGACATACAACATTTATAAATGCGCTCTCTTTACACCTATTGCATGGTGATCTTTGTTATTTACAATTTCCCCTTCTTTCTCTTTATATTATTCCGAGTTACTACTTGTCCCCGACATTTTAATTACTATATATACAATATATTTCTCACATTCGTATCTATTTCCTATTTTTTATGCTTTAACATATCCTTTCTTTCTTTTTTAACATTTCTATCTTTCCCCTCTAATTTTCTTCTTCAATTTTCCTTCCCTCCAACCACTTATACCATTTGCACCAAGTCCTGTAGTTTTCTGTATCCTCTTTTTCTTTAGTTCTTTTGTCAGTTTGTCCATCTCGGCACATTCCAAGATTTTTTTTATTAGCTCTTCTTCAGATGGTACATTTTCTTTCTTCCAATTCTGGGCATAGACTATATGAGTGGCAGTTGAAATATGTAATATTAAATATTTTATTTCCTTCGTAAATTTTTCTGTGAATATCCCTAGTAGGAATGTCTCAGGTTTTCCATTTATCGGTTGTTGTATTATTTTCTCTAGCCACTTTTTGATTTTGGCCCAAAAATTTTTTGCCGCTGGACATGTCCACCAAAGATGGTAATATGTTCCATAATTGTTTTTACACTTGAAAATCCATACATTTTCAAGCTGCCACGGTTGAGAAACATTGCTATAACCTGGTGTCTTAATCTCATCTTTTTGAAGGGCTGACACCACTGTATCATCTCACTTTGAGTGCCCCATTGATGTGATATTCCAATCATTGCAAAATATGGTGACTGACTTGCTATTCAGAAACCATAACAACAGTAACAAAAGAGGAAGATGTAAAATGATTCTCTAATTCAGTGAGCAGAAGAAAAGCAACAAAGAAGATTAGGAGACTGGAGGCTAAAACATATGAAGAATGGTTGCAGGAATTAGGTATGTCTGCTTTAATGAAAAGAAGAACTAGGGGTGATATGATAGCAGTATTCCAATATCTAAGGTTCTCAGAACTGCTCAAAATTTCTACTACCGGTTCTCCAGAACCTGTCAGAACCTGCTGGATTTCACCCGTGGTGGAATGGCTTATCTTCAGAAGTTGTGGGTCCTCTATTACTGGAGGTTTCTAATAAGAGATTTGACAACCATTTGTCTGAAATGGTATAGGATCTCCTTCTTGAGCAGGTGGTTTGACCAGAAGACTTCCAAGATCCCTTCTAACTCTGTTATTCTCCTGCAAGGTACCAGGAGTGGCAAAGAAAGGGTTGAATTGTCTGTTTCCTGTTGAGACCAAGCTATTTGTTTCTTTTAGACACGCCTCCTGCCTCCACCTTCCTGCCCCAGTTTCGGCTCGGTCTTAACCTGAACGAGACGTTTCAAAACATTCCTGGTCACTTCTGATCTTCAGGATCGTGAGCTTTATAATTTTTTCTCCTTTTCTGTTGATTTTAAAAATTAAGAGGTGGCTGGCTTTTAAAGCTGCAGCTTGCCGCCTCATATTAGCGATCAGCTCTTAAGATAAGAGGCAGGCTTGCAGTTGCCAGTAGCTGATCGCTAGGAGCAGGAAACTGGTGGGATCGTCGGTTTTCCTTCCTGGGGCCATTATCGGCTTGAATTGAGGCAGAGGGGAGAACGAAGTTTCCCAGGCCTCAGAAGCCCAGCATTTGAGCAGATTGCTCACTTTGGACCCAGGGAAGAGCTTCAGATTCTCAGTTTCCACAGCAGAGTGGGGTGAGTCCTTGGGGGCCCATTTTCTTCACTGGAGCAAGAGGGAGTCCCTGCCTAATTTTGGCTAGGCATACTGAGTGGCAGTGGCCTCAGGAGAGGCATGGAGTCCCTACCCAGCAGCTGCTGGGCATACCTAAGAGCCACAGCCTCAGTGGAGGCCATTGGAGTCCCTGCTTAGTCTCGGCTAGGCACAGTGAGATTTCCCTGCTAGCCTGATTGGCTTTAAGCCCCTGCCTGGTCTTGGCTAGGTATACTGATTGCAGGAGGTTTTGGGCTACAGGAGTCTGCAAACAGTTTGTAACTGCTGCATTTTTCAAATTGCAAAATGGTGGGAAGAGTTGCTGGGCATAGAGCCAAGAAGCAAGGTTCCAGTAATCCGAATCTGGCAACTAATGTTGCAATGCTTCCAGAGACCACTTCTCAAACTGGGGCCCAAGGGAAGCAAAAGCATTCCAAAGCTTCTGAAAAATATGCCAGCAGAAAGACATAAGGCTCTGGAAAAACAATTTCACAGAGCAGAGAAAGATCAATCCCAACACACCCATTCTAGGAAAAAACTCGCCCAGTTTTTTCTTCCTCTGAGAGATTGCTGACTATTCAGCCTGTAATTGCTCTGCCCTTGTCACCAGAGGGTGCAAGTGAGGCTTCCTTTAACTTGTCTCCTAATACTAATGATTCTCTTGTGCGAGATTCTGTTTTTTGCCCAGCTTCTGTGGCTGTTGCTGCTGCTGCTGCTGCTACTGCTGCTACTGCAACTCAACATTCCGCTCCTTGAAGAGAAGTGTCAGTGACATTTACACCGACTGCAGCTGTTTTGAGACAAGGTGAGGCCTATACTTCTGATTTACCTGCTGATCTCAAATTGCTCATTGCGCAAACTGTTTCTCAGGCAATTGAGGATAAATTGAGCAGTATCCCCAGGCCTGTAGCCCCTCCAGTGGAGGATCTCACCAGTCTTCCTCATGGAGAGCATTTATCAAGAGACCTGTCTTACAGGCAGGAGTCCCAATCGCAAGATGAATCTTCTGATGGTGAGGATTCACTTATACAAGAGGGGAGTCTAGGAGAGGTGAATTTGTCAGAGGATGAAGGGTTAACACCCGATGTGTCGGCTTTTTCCAGCCTCTTTTCTCCTGCCATGTTTAAATCTCTTCTGCACAAGGCATATGTGACAGCAGGGATGGGGTTAGATCCCTCTCTCAGTTCACAAGGACCTACAAATCCCAGTGACCTCCTTTTCTCCAAGCCAGCCACTGTACAGGAGGATGTTCCAGCTCCACAGTTGTTCATTGATGTGGTGCAACAACAATGGGCGCTATCAGCATCCTTCCCAACACCTGGCAGTCTTGACTGTCGGTTTTACCAGCTGGCGCCAGCATTGGAAAATCAACTGTTTTTCCCATGGTAGATTCACCAGTGGCATCTCTGGTCTCCCCGTCATTGGTATCTGGCGATATAGCAGAGGGACTGAAACCAGAGGATAAAAAGTGGAATTGACATTGTGCAAGGCACACCAGTCCTCAGCCTGGGTGATTAAGGCCACATCTGCAGCCTCATTTTTTAATCGCACTTCGTTACTGTGGTTGCAGCAGATGCAACAGAGGGTTCCACCCAGTGAAACCAGGCTCCACCAGGACCTGAATAAATTGATTGCAGCAACACAATTTTCTGCAGGTGCAACATTAGCTGCGGCTAAGTATGCTTCTCGATCTTTGGCCTCCTCCATCACATTGAGGAGGATGCTCTGGCTCTGCAATTGGCAGACGGATGTCAAGTCCAAATGGCTGGCCTCGGCTCCTTATACAGCTACATGGAGGCTCTGAAGCCTGTACTAGTTGAGAATAAGGATAAGAGAAAGGTCCTGCCATCCTCCCTTAAGAGGGGCAAGAGGCGCACGACTCCATATTATCGCAGGTCGTCATATCAGCCTGATTCCAGTTCTTCCTTTCAACAGTCTCAATGACCTTTTCCTCAATGTTCTGACCGCCAAACGGATAGGACAGGGTTTCGCACCCAGCCTAGGCAGACCCTCCAGAGCAAATGGTCCTTTTGAGGGGCAGGAGGTCGCGCCTTTCGTAGACCATGATTACCTGCCAAACGCACCCATTGGTGGCCAATTGGCTCTTTTTGCGCCCCAATGGGAGATGATCATGAGTGACCTTTGGATCCTCAATACAGTGAGGCTCGGCCTCAGTTTGGACTTCCTCTCCCTTCTTCCAAATCACTTTGTCAGCTGCTTGGTATCCCGAAGCAGCAAAAAAGAAAGTCTCCTAGAAGCCGCCATCTAGCATTTGCTGGAAATCCAAGCAATCGAGGTGGTTCCGGAGGGCCAGAGAGGTCAGGGTTTTTACTCCACCCTGTTTATGGTTCCAAAGTCTTCGGGGGGATGGAGAGCAATTCTAAATCTAAAAAAATTAAATTTGCATCTGGTCTACAAAAGGTTCAAAATGAATTCCCTAACCATCATCCTAGAGGGAATTTGGAGGGTGACTTCCTGGCATCCATTGACCTTACAGAGGCTTACCTCCATGTGCCAATCCTCCTGGCACATCATCAGTATTTCTGCTTCTGCTTCAAACAGTCTCACTACCAATACAGGGCCTTGCCCTTCAAATAAGCATTGGTGCCCCGGGCCTTTATCAAGGTTCTGGCGGCATTAGCAGCTTATCTACAATCAATTCCTATTTGTCTACAATGCTATTTGGACGACATTCTTGTGCAAGCGTCCTCCTTTGATGAGACCAGGGAGACGTTGCAGACAACAATCACCATTTTATGATAGCACAGATTCTCCATGAACTTTCCAAAGAGTCAGCTGGTTCTGGCCACGAGACTCTTACACTTGGGGCAGAAATTGACACCAGGCTGGGACGGGTCTTCCTTTCCCAAGACCGCAAGCACAATCTGACATCCCTGCTCAGATTGGTAAGAGCAGAGTGTTGGGTCCCCATTGCCCTATTAGCATGACTGTTGGGGATGTTTGTGTCACGCATCTCGATAGTGCCTTGGGCTCGGCTGCACGCAAGAACCCTTCAATGATCAGGCAACAGCAGCTCTCGGACCAAGGTATTTGTTCCCCCAGGAGTGTTGCTCTCCCTCAAGTGGTGGATGTCTCCAGCACTGGACAAGGGCTGTCTCTTCCGGGAGCCCAGTCGCATCATGATAACATCAGATGCCAGCCTCTTTGGCTGGGGGGGCTCATCTTCAGGGCCACATGGCTCAGGGCCACTGGACCCCAGTGGACCTGACCCACAACATCAATTGGCTGGAGCTTCAGGTGGCACCCCTTGTCCTTCGCCACTTCAAGACTTTAGTACAGGGCCAACACGTTCTCATCCTTATGGACAACGTCACGGCCAAGCCACACATAAACCATCAAGGAGGCACTCATTTCAAGAGCCTCATGATGGAAGTGGAGCTCCTGGGGAGGTGGGCAGAAAAGCATTTGCTTTCCCTCAAAGCGGAGCATATCGCAGGGGCGGCAAACACTCAGGCAGATTGCCTAAGGCGGTCCACAATAGACAACGCAGAACGGCAGTTACACCCCACATTCATCCTGGAACTGACAACCAGATTCTGTCAGCCAGTAGTAGACCTGTTTGCCTCCCAGCAAAATGCTTAGCTTCCCAGGTATTGCACCAGGTTCCCGTCACAAGGGGCGGAGGCAGGGGTGGGTTCTACTTACCTTTACTACCGGTTCGTAGTGGGGACACACACGCTCACTACGCTCACACAGAAGCCTCTGCACATATGCAGAAGCATTTTGATGATGTCGGGACAGTGGGCAGAGCCTCCCGCCGGTTTTACTACCGGTTCTATAGAACCGGTGCGAACCGGGGGCAACCCACCACTGGGCGGAGGGGACCAACTCCTTATGTAGTCCTTGGCCAAGCGGCCTATTTTATGCCTTTCCACCTCTTCCGCTGATCCCAGGTGTCGTTTGGAAGATAATTCAGGAGAGGGCAGAACTCCTCCTGGTTGCCCCTCACTGGCCCAGGCACCCATGGTTTGCGGACCTGGTGGGCCTTTCAGTCTCCCGGCCCTGAAGGATTCCTCAGGAGCAGATATCACTCAGCCAAGGTGCCTTGCAACATCTGAAGCTCCAGTGGCTCAACTTAACCATCTGGCACTTGAGTGGGGACTCCTGTGGAAGCATGGGGTCTCTTCCAGGGTCATTGTAACCGTCCAGGCCTCTCGCAAATCTTCTACGAATCATATTTACGATTCCACATGGGCAGCATTTCTCACCTGGTGTGGGGCTAGGGATCTCGACCCCACCTCTGTTACAGTTTCACATGTTTTAGATTTTTTGCAGGACGGATTGGACAAAGGTCTGTCCCACAACACGCTCCGCAGGAAGATTGCAGCGCTGTCCACGGTCTTGCGGTGTGGGAAGAGAACATAATTGGCTCATGACCTCATTCTTAAGCAATTTATTAAGGGAGTTGCTAACCTCCAGCCTCCGGTTGTCCATCGATACCCCACATCGGATTTACCCTGAGTTCGTCAGGCCCTTATATCAGCCCCGTTCGAACCTCTACGTACCGTGAGCTTGCACCTCTTAACATTTAAGGTGGCGTTTTTGGTGGCTATCACTTCCGCCAGGCCCATTTCCGAACTGGCCGTTCTTTCAGTGCGTCAGGATTTGTGTATTTTCCATGCTAATAGGGTTGTGCTCCAGATGGATCCATCATTCATACCTAAAGTGAACTCTAAGTTCCATAGAGCTCAGAAGGTTATCTTGCCTGATTTCTGCCCAGGACCTTCCCATGTCCTGGAGCGACGATGGCTCACTTTAGATGTTAGGAGGGCTCTTAAGATTTATATTAAGAGAACATCCCAGTCTTGCTGGACGGAAGCTCTTTTTGTGTCCTTCCATCTCTCATCTACAGGTGCCAAGGGTACCCCATCTACCATAGGCCATTGGCTGCAGGCTTGCATTGCAATGGCCTACCAGGTTCAAGACTTACCATCCCCTAGGGGGGTTATGGCCCATTCCACCCGCAGTGCTGCCTCTTCTGCAGCATGGGCTACGCAAGCCTCTATTGAGGACATCTGCAGAGCCGCCACATGGGCTTCCCCTTCACCCTTTATTTGTCATTATAAGATAGATATCTATGCCACGGCTGAGGCATCGTTTGGACGAAGGGTGTTACAACGTCTTCATGGGGAGGCTTCAGGCTCTGGCCAAGCGGCTTCCCACCTGTAAATAGGGAGAGGCTTTGGTAACTCCCATTCTTGGCCACTCCTGGGACCTTGCAGGAGAATGGGCGTTGGTCTTACCGTAATACGCCCTTTCTCTGCGTCATCCCAGGAGTGGCCAAGCCCCACCTTGCTTCGCTTGGCCTGTGGTCCGGGAACTAATGCATACATGGTCTTTACAGCCAAGTCCTTGCCGAAACTGGGGCAGGAAGGTGGAGGCAGGAGGCATGGCTAAAAGAAACAGACAGCTCGGTCTCAACAGGAAACAGATGATTCAACCCATTCTTGGCCAATCCTGGGACGATGCAGAGAAAGGACGTATTACGGTACGCCCATTCTGTTTTTCTGTTATCTGTGTTCATTTTAGGAATGAACAATTGCAAATCCTAGTCATTTTCAGAAGAGAAACAACTAAGAAATTGTCCTTAGCAATGAGGCGATAAGGTTTTTATGTTTTATGGGATTGACAAATCCCGATAGAGTAAATATGAGCAGCAAAAATCCAGACAACCAGTAAAAGGCAGCTAAGAATGAATGATTTGAGTAACTTTTTACTGTTATCTAGATAGTTCCAAGAAATGGAATAAAGGAAAATATACGTTGGGCACTTTTTCTATTTCTTGGACTGAGCTGCTCCTTTATGGCAACAGTTTAAAATGTTTTAATTTCCACTAGAAAAGAAGAAAAGAATTATCAATTCAGACAACAACCGAAAGAACAAAGAACAACATATGGAGTTACTTCTGAGTAATTCTTTATAGTTATTTGCCTACAAACAGAAATCTTGTTCATATTTAAGTGATTGCCCACTAGGACTCCAAGATCACTCTCACAGTTACTGCTATTGAGCCACATTTCACCTAATCTTTTTTTTTTAAATAAGTTTTATTTTTAAAAAATCCCTTTCATCATACATATTTTATGAACAGAGTGCTGACCGGGTCACATCTTATACATAATCAAAATCATCATTATATCTTAATCCTTTATCACAAATTAATCATTTTTCTTCATTTCTTATTGTTTCAACTTCTGCTACATTATTTTTTTCCCAAAATTTTTTATCATTTTCAATTTTATATTTGAATGACATCACTTTATGCCTTATATTTTTTTCTCAATTACAATTGCTCCAGTTATTTACCATTTTTCTTCACTTCCGGAAGTGTCTCTCTGATTCCTTCTTCCCAATCATTAGCATTAAAATATTCATCCGAATTTACATTATCAAAATTAATTATATTATTAAATTCCTTATTTTCACCTTTCCATCTGCTGTAGTTTATCACAAACATATTCTATTCCTTCTTCTTTACAGAAATAATCGCTTTCATGATTTCAACAGTTATTCTCTTTACAATTAGCATTTTAAATGTTCATTTTAATTTACATTGTTAACAAAATTAATAATATTGTCAATTTACTTATTATCACTTTTCTATCTGTTAATATTTAATGTAGACAAGTTCTATTCATTCATCTTTATCATATATATCTATATATAATATATATATATCTATATATTATATCACTTATAATCATTTCATGCCATATCTTATTTTTTTCAACTTTTACCATATTATTCTCACATATTTTCCCCATTTCATTCAATGCTTTCATCTAACTAAAATCACAATATATCCTATAATTCTTCTCTCTTACCAATTCAATATTTAAAATTCCATTCTAGTTTTAAAAACTATCAAAACACTATTATTTTTATATTGTCTACTTTCCATTCCCATTCATTAATCTATCTTATATATATTTACTAACATTTGCCTCATCATCCGTCATCTTTAACCATAATCTCTCAATCTTTTTAGCATCCCCTTTTCTAGCACTTTTTTGCCCAATCCTTTATCTCACTCTAACTTCTCAATTCTCTTTTTTTTCTTTTTATATATATTACATTTCAACTTCTGGCTTCCTTTTAACTTTTTTTGTTGTGTTGTTTAAACTTCCCTCACTATAGTTTTCCCTTGTCTCTTTCTGATTTTCCCCCCTTTCATCTCTGCTCTTTTTACATTCCCAGAGGATCTATTTTTTAATACTTTCTCTTCAACATTATTAATTTCTTGTTTCTCATCTAAATTTCCCTCTTCCAGCTCCTCTTCATTTTCTTTTTCTGAAAATTTAAATGAATGTTCTGTTTCTTTTTTTGCCTATTAAAGTTTCATGCATACTTTTAAGCATCAAAAGTAACTCTTCATTTTGTGACAATTTAAAAAATTATTAATACCTCCCCAATTATATATCTGTGCAATTAGCCAAAATGTAAAGTCTGTGTAATTTTCTTATATCTCTTCTTTTCTTCATGAAATATTCCTTTGTTCTTCAAAATTAAATATTCTTATTAATTATTGTCCAAATTCAACAACAATCAAATCCAATTGTGAAGCTATCTTCCAGTAGGGAAGGGAAATGAAACCAACACCCTAATGAAAAACACAGTCACTCCTTAAATATTTTCAGTGTCCAAATTATCTTCTTCTATATGGCCAAGGTCGAAATTTCCAGCTGCTTTCTGTTTTATCTATTTGAATAGAGTATAACAGTACTTTTTCTTCTCTCCAGCAGATGACACTCTCCATTTCTACTCATTACAAAATAGTCTATTAAATCAAATTATTTATCAGAATATTCAGTCATTCTTTAAAATCTCTTGTAAATTGTTATCTTTCTTCCAAAAATCATTTATTCCCTTTTTGAAATATTTTGCTTTTTCCAATTTTCCAAATCCAAAACTTCCTCTTAGATTCTTTGTTTTATTTGTTTGTTTGTTTGTTTGTTTGTTTGTTTGTTTATTTATTTATTTATTTATTTATTTATTTATTTATTTATTTGATTTATATACCGCCCTTCTCCCTGAGGACTCAGGGCGGTGAACAGCCAGAATTAAAAACATACAATACAAATATTAAGAATTAAAAATACATATAAATTTGGCTCCAATTTTGAAAATAACAAACCAATTTAAGAATGTCTAAAATTACTTCCTAAGCCAGCCCGGCTTGTTGGAAAAAGTAGGTTTTAAGGGCACGGCGGAAGGCACTGAGGTCTTGAGTTCTCCTTATCTCAGGGGGCAGCTGGTTCCAGAGGGTAGGTGCCCCCACAGAGAAGGCCCCTGGGGGTCACCAGCCTACATTGTTTGGCTGATGGCACCCTGAGGAGGCCCTCTCTGTGGGAGTGCACGGGTCGGTGGGAGGTCATTTGTGGCAGTAGGCGGTCTCGCAGATAACTAGGCCCTATGCCAATGAGCGCTTTAAAGGTGATAACCAACACCTTGAAGTGCACCCGGAAGACCACCGGGAGCCAGTGCAGCTTGCGCAGGAGCGGTGTTACATGGGAGCGCCATGTTGCTCCCGTCACTACCCGTGCGGCTGCATTCTGGACCAGTTGGAGCCTCCGGGTGCTCCTCAAGGGGAGCCCCATGTAGGGAGCGTTGCAGTAGTCAAGGCGAGAGGTGACAAGGGCATGAGTGACTGTGCACAGGGAATCCTGATCAAGAAAGGGCCGCAACTGGCGAATCAGGCGAACCTGACAAAAGGTCCCCCTGGTCACAGCCGTCAGATGATCCTCCAAGGACAGCTGCCTATCCAGGAGGACTCCCAGATTGCGAGCCCTTTCCGTGGGGGCCAAAGACTCGCCCCCAATAGTCAGTGATGGAGTCAACTGACTATATCGGGATGCCGGGAGCCACAGCCACTCAGTCTTGGAAGGGTTGAGCTTGAGTCTGTTCTTCCCCATCCAGATCCACACAGCCTCCAGGCACTGGGACATCACTTCAAGGGCACCATTGGGGTGGACATGTACAGCTGGGTGTCATCAGTGTACTGATGGTATCTCACCCCAAAACCACAGATGATCTCACCCAGCGGCTTCACATAAATGTTGAACAAAAGGGGCGAGAGGACCGATCCCTGTGGCACTCCACAGATAAGAGGCCTCGAGGTCGACCTCTGCCCCCCTGCCAACACAAACTGTGACCGGTCAGAGAGGAAGGAGGAGAACCACTGTAACATGGTGCCTTCCACCTCCAACTCTTCCAACTGATGCAGCATGATACCATGGTCGATGGTATCAAAAGCCGCTGAGAGATCTAACAGGACCAGAACAGAGGAGCACCCCCTGTCCCGAGCCCTCCAGAGATCATCAACCAACGCAACCAATGCCGTTTCTGTGCTGTGCCCAGACCTGAAACCTGACTGGAATGGATCTAGATAAGATGTTTCCTCCAGGAATTGTGGAAACTGTTGCATGACCACACTCTCAACAACCTTCGCCATAAAGCGAAGGTTGGAGACAGGACGATAGTTAGGCAATATTGGCAGATCCAGGCACGGCTTCTTGAGGAGGGGCCTCACCACCGCCTCTTTCAAGGCAGTGGGGAAGTGGCCCTCACTCAATGAAGCGTTGATAACACCCTGGAGCCAGCCTCGTGTAACCTCCCGGGAAGCCAGTACCAACCAGGAGGGACATGGGTCCAGTAAACATGTGGCCGCACTAAGTCTCCCCAAAATCCTGTCCACATCATCGGGGGTCACAGAGTCAAACTCTCCCCAGATAATATTCTCAAGACTATTACTTGTCGCCCTGCCTTGATCTACCCAGTCGGAGTCCAAATCCCCCCGGGTCTGAGCAATTTTGTCATACAGGTATTGTCCAAAATCCTTCGCCCTGCCTTCCAAGGGATCCTCCCACACTCCCGGATGGAGCAGGGAGTGGGTCACCCTAAACAGGGCGGCTGGACGATTCCCTGATGACGCAATAGAGGTGGAAAAGTAATTAAACTTTGCCGCCTTTGTCGCCACTAGGCAGGTCTTCTATGCGACCTTACCAGTGTTCGATCAGATTCAGTGAGACTGGCCCTCCAACCGCTCTCCAGGCGTCTTTTCCGGCGCTTTGTTTCCCTCAGCTCCTCGGTAAACCAAGGGGCCGCGCGAGATCGGCACCGGGTCAGAGGCTGCAGAGGCACGACTCAGTCCAAGGCTCCACCAGCCGCCCGATCCCAGGCGGCTGCCAGGTCCTCGGCTGAGCCGTGTGCCAGATCCTCAGGAAATGGCCCAAGCTCCATCTGGAACCTATCAGGATCCATCAAGCGCCTGGGGCGGATCCATCTAATTGGGTATTACAGCCCACACTTTCTCTTTTTTCTGTGTGTGTGTGTGTTTTTCCCCAAATGCCAGATTGCCACTAGTACAGTTCCGGAATTGTTTTAAGACTTCAATTTCCATTATTTTTTAATTGAAAGTTTTACAACAATTATTATCTCCCTCCATCCCCCCCTCCCTTCCCCCCCTCCCTAAACCCCCCTCCACCCACCCACCCCGACTTCCCAGAGCAAAATACAGAGTATTGCATATAACAATCACAAACTAAATTGATCTAACTTCAACTATGTTAACAGATCCCCCATAGAACCATAACTCTGCTACAGATAATATACATCTAAAGTTTACATTCATCCATAAGCTATTTGGTATATGTATCTTTCTTAAGTAATGTCCTTCAGATAAGCTGAAATCTTCTCCATTTCTGCCAAGTTCGTTACTTTCAGTATCCACTCATCAATAGTAGGCAAAAAGTCCTTCTTCCAATATTGCGCCACCAGCAATCTAGCTGCCAATATTAAGTTTAAGATCAATTTAGTCTCTATTGTAGTACAACCTGTTGTAATGCCCAACGAAAACAATTGTGGAGTAAATTTCAACCTTTTTTAAAAGACATTCTGCATCACCCACCAAATTTTTATCCAAAAGGCTTTAATTTTCTTACAGGTCCACCAAATATGAAAATAAGTAGCATCATCACAGTCACATCTCCAACATTTAGCTTGCACATTTGGATACATACATGATAATTTTTTAGGATCTAAATGCCATCTATAAAACATTTTATAAAAATTTTCCCTCAAGTTTTGTGCTTGTGTAAATTTAACATTTCTAACCCAGATCTTTTCCCAAGTTTCCAACTTTACCGGTTCTTGAAAATTTTGTGCCCATTTTATCATACAGTCTTTTACCAGTTCCGTTTCTGAATCTATTTCCAATAAAACATTATATAACCTTTTAATATGCATTTGACTTTGGTCTCTAATCTGTTTTACCAAATTTTCCTCATTTTGCATTAAACCAACTTTTTGATCTTCCCTCCATTTAGCTTGGAGCTGACCATATTGAAACCAAGTATAAATTATACCTTCTTCTTTCAATACGTCTAAAGATTTCAACTGCAATTTACCCCTTTCCATAAAAAGGAGCTCTTTATAAGTAACCACCTCCTGTTTCTGCTCTGTACTTATATTTTCTATTGCATGTCTAGGATTTGCCAAATTGGGATTCTGTAATTTAACTTATATTGATACTTTTTCCATACCTTCAGTAAGGCATTTCTAAGTATATGACCTTTAAAGGCCTTATCCACCTTTTTTTCATATAACAAATAAGCATGCCATCCATATAATAAATCATAACCTTCTATATTTAAAGTTCTCTCTTCAGTTAAATTGAACCAATCACTAATTAGTGTTAAAACAGCTGCTTCATAATACAATCTTAAGTTTGGCATCTTGAGACCTCCTCTCTCACGTACATCCTGTATAATTTTCATTTTTATTCTTGGCTTTTTCCCATCCCAAATAAACGTATTAACCCCTTTTTGCCAATCCCTCAAATTTCCATCTTTCTTAAGCACTGGTATCATTTGAAACAAAAATAAAAACCTAGGTAATACATTCATCTTTATTGCTGCTATCCTACCCAGTAAAGATAACTGTAGCTTTTTCCAAGTTTCCATTTCTCTCTGAATTTTTTGCCAAAGCACCTCATAGTTATTTTTGAAAAGTTTTGTATTTGAAGCTGCAATATAAATTCCAAGATATTTAACTTTTTTAACTATTTCAAACCCCGTTATTCTTCCTAATTCTTCACATTGAGATACAGACATATTTTTAGTTATCAACTTTGTTTTATGCTGATTTACCTTAAAACCAAATACTTTACCATATTGAGACAAAATATCCAACATAGATGTGATTGATTCAATCGGTTGAGATAAAGTAACAACCAAGTCATCTGCAAACGCTCTTAGACTATAGTCTTGCTGTCTAATTACAATTCCCTTTAGCTTATTCGAATCACGTATCCTGTTCAGCAAGACTTCTAGAGTCAAAATAAACAACAATGGAGACAGGGGAAACCCTGTCTTGTTCCTTTCTCAATTTTAAAAGACTTTGTTAAACCTCCATTAATTACTATTTGTGCAGTTTGTTCCTCATATATTGCCCTAATTGATTGTATAAAATGATCTCCGAAGTGCATTTTTTCTATTATCTTAAACAAAAACTGCCAATTCAATCGATCAAATGCCTTCTCTGCATCCAAGAACACAAATGCTGCAGGGACTTGGTTGTTTTTTTCCAAATATTCCAATAAATTTACAACTTGCCTAACATTGTATTTCATTTGTCTCCCTTGTATAAACCCTGACTGATCATTATGAATTAATTGTTGCATGACTGGCATTAATCTATTTGCTAATATCTTTGCAAAAAATTTATAATCAGTATTCAAAAGTGATATTGGCCTAAAGTTTTCTGGCTTAACACAATTTTGATCTTCTTTTGGGATCAGTGACACAAAAGCTGTCCTCCAAGATGGCGGAACTCCCCCCCCCCAATTGAATTTTACTAAATAAAATTCTAAGCGGTTCTACCATTTCATCTTGTAAATTCTTATAATAAACAGCTGTTCATCCATCTGTCCCCGGAGTTTTACCTAATTTTAACTGTTTAATAGCTGCAACAATCTCCTCAGAAGTTATTGAGCAATTCAGCCCTTCTCTCTGTTCCACTGTTAAATCAGGAGTATTCTTATCTTTTAAGTACTTATCTATATCTATACCTTGAATTGGATCCCCTGAATATAACTTTGAATAAAATTCTAAAAAAGCATTTTTAATCATATTCTGTTGATATACTTCCTTACCTCTAAATTCAATCTTTTCAATAACTCTTGATCTTTGTTTTTTTCTCAACGTATAAGCCAACCATCTACCCGGTTTATTAGCATTGCAAAATGTGTTATATTTAGCATATTGTAAACTAGTCGCCACTTGGTCAGCCATAAGCATATTAAATTGCTGTCGCAATATATTAATTGTCTCCCTAAGTTTCTTGTCTCCTGGAGTAGCCACGAGTAATTGTTCTTTCTTTTTGATTTCCTCCTCTATCTCTTTCCGTTTCTGTTGTTGTTTCACTCTATATTTATTATTCATATGTATTAAAACTCCCCTCATGTAAGCCTTACTTGCATCCCATCTCCATAGATGTACCTTTATACATATTATAGCAAAAAAATCTTTCATTTGTTTTTTAAGTTCATTCACATTTTCTTTATATCTAAATAAATTTTCATTTAATCTCCAAGACCTTCTTTCTCCCCTTTTCTGTTCTAATTCCACCCAAACTGGACTATGATCCGTTAAAGTTCTTGGACATATCTTCACCTTCTTCACCCTAGAAAGGAAATCATTTGTAGTTAATATAAAATCAATTCTAGAAAAAGATTGATGTCTGTCAGAAAAAAAAGTAAAATCTGCATCATCCGCATTCCGTACTCTCCAAATATCTCTTAGTTCCATATCTTCCATCATTTCAAAAAAAGATTTGGGTAATTTTGAGCGTGCTGATGTTGTAGACAGACATCTTTTATCTTTCCTAATATCTATCACGCCATTCCAATCACCCATCATTAAAAAAGATCTATAGTCCCATTGTAATATCTTGTTATGCAAAAATTTATAAAATTTATCCTGTTGTTGGTTAGGGGCATAAATTCCAATTAAAAGCATCTTTCCATTCTGAGTCAGTAGTTCAATTGCAATATATCTACCTTGAGTGTCTGCTTCAATTAACCTAACTGGTATACCCTTCTTGACATATATAATGAGGCCATTTTTCTTTTCAGTTGTTGATGCAATAAAATGAGAACCTAATCTTGAATTTATCAAATATTTTTGGTCTAATGTTCTGATATGCGTTTCTTGCAAGCAAATAACATCATTCTTAAATTGTTTTAAATAATGAAATATCTTTTTTCTTTTTTGTGGTGAATTTAAACCATTAACATTCCAAGATAAGAATTTAGTTGCCATCTTTGGCCCCACGAAGCCTAGTGAGCATACCCTGAAGATCTTTTTCAATCTTACTCTTAGGCCTTGCTCTTCCCATTGCTTCTGTTTTTTGAACCATTTGGGCTGCTGCTTGAAACTGTTGCTCCTTCAATTTTTCTTGAAGTCTGTAAGTTGCTCGTGTTACTCACTGCTCTCCTGGATCCTCCAATTGCTTAGGTGGACCTGATTGCCCAGTTTGGATTAAATCCTCCTCCAAACCAATTCCTCCGGCTGTAACTTCTGCATAAGTTTGAACCTGCTTTCCTTCTATCTCTTGTTGGGAGATCTCCTTCTTTTTTCCTTTCTACCTTCTCCAGATGAGGGCGGGTATCCAGCCTTTAAAACATTAACATAAAAGTCCTTTGCCTTCCAAGGTGAGTTTAAATGATATTTCTCACCTCCATAATTCACTGTTAAACCAATTGGAACATCCCATCTGTATTGAATTTGTCGATTTCTCAACTCATTGACCAAAAATCCAAAGTTTTTTCTATCTCTCAACATCTTGGAGGGAATTTCTTTCAAAACAATTATTTCTTTTCCATCTGCTTGAAGCTTATTTTTGTATGAGGCTTGTAAGATATCATTTCTAATCCTCCTGGATGTGAAGTAAATCACCACATCTCTTGGCAACTGTTTTTGTCTTGCCACCCAGGAGTTAACCCTGTAAATTTTGTCAATCTGAATTGCAATATGTTCTGGCCTTTCTTCAATTATCACTGATAGGGCTTCAGCACAAATATCTCTTAAGTTTTCTCAACTATTTTCTTTCAGCTCTCTCAGCCTCAAAGCAAATTCCATTGATCTGTATTGCATCATAATTAGTTCTTCATCCACCTTTTCTGTTTTGGCCCCAATCTCTCCAACTTTATTTTCCAAATTCAGATTAGCTTCATTGAGTTCTTCTACTCTATCCTCCAATTCTGTCTCCGAGCGGTGGCATGCTCCGACCCCCAATGCTCCTCTCGTTCCCCAGGTAGCTCAGATTCTCAGGCCCTTGACCTTCGGTTGATGTTGTGCAATGCCAGATCCGTTGTAAATAAGGCCCCCCTTATTTGTGATCTTATTCAGGATAGGGGAGCGGATCTGGCAGGAATCACGGAAACCTGGTTGGGCCAAGAGGGAGGAGTCCCCCTCGTTGAAATATGCCCTCCTGGCTTCTGTGCATTTCATCAACCAAGGTCACAGGGAAGGGGCAGGGGGGTAGCAGCTATCATAAAAGAAGGACTTAATCCAAAGGAGGTCACTGTTCCTCAGACTGCTGGATGCGAGTCCCTCCTGGTGAAGTGGGGTCATAGGGTACAGGTGGGTTTGCTGATCATGTACCTGGCTCCCTGCCACGTGGCAACAACCCTGCCCGAACTGCTCAACGTTATAGCCGGGGTGGCGGTTGATACCCCGAGGCTTATGGTCATGGGGGATTTTAACCTGCCATCCATCGGTGAAGCGTCTGAGGCAGCGAGGGAGTTCATGGCTTCCATGACGGCTATGAACCTGACCCAATTAGTGCATGACCCCACTCACATTGAGGGAAACACTCTAGACTTGATTTTTGTCTCTGGTCAGTGTTCGAATGATCTTGATATCGGGGATATAGTAACTGAACCCTTGTCATGGTCAGATCATTCCCTCCTTCGTTTTGACCTTCGAACCGCTACACCTCGTTGCAGGGAGGCAGAATGAAATGGTTCCGCCCCAGGCGCCTGATGGACCCAGAGCAGTTCCAGACGGAACTTGGGCCATTTCCTGAATCTCTGACTCACGGCTCGACCGAGGACCTGGTGGCCGCTTGGGACAGGGCGGCTGCCAGAGCCTTGAATCGAGTCGTGCCTTTGCGGCCTCTGACCCAATGCCGATCTCGCTTAGCTCCTTGGTTCACTGAGAAGCTGAGGGAGATGAAACGTCAGAAAAGACGCCTAGAGAGTGATTGGAGGACCAGCCGAACTGAATCTGACCGAACACTGATAAGATCTCACATTAAGACTTATCTAGTGGCGATAAAAGCGGCAAAGTATAACTATTTTTCCGCTCTTATTGCATCATCAGATAACCGCCCGGCTACACTGTTTAGGGCAGTGCTTCTCAAATAGTGGGGCGCGCCTCCCGGGGGGGCGCGAGGCTCCATAAAAGGGGGCGCGTTTGACCTCGGCAAACACTGTCATAACAAGCTAAGCCCCGTGTTTATGTCTCTGTATTTAATCAGAGAACAATGGGAGCATCTGATTGGCTGTCCAAAACTCTTGTGACATGAGCCTGTCGGAGCCATCTTTAGTGTGGGACGTCCGTCCACACTTACTTTGTTGCCCGACTGATGTGCACCCAATTGATGCTCAAATGACTGACAATGACCTTCTCCTGTGAAACATAACGCTGCCCCAATTAATCAAACTTGCTAAAGAAATCGGGCTATCGCTGCTGACATTTGCATCGATAGTGAGCATTAAGCCAGTACATGTGACTGCGCATGCTCCTCCCTTTCAAGGAGAACAGACCTTTTTCTAATAATGATACTATTTTTTTAATAATGATACTATTTACAGTTGCGCGGGGGGCGCGAAAAATGTTTTCTTCTTCCTAGGGGGGCATGACAGAAAATAATTGAGAAGCACTGGTTTAGGGTGACACGCTCTCTGTTACTTCAGGAAGCACGGGATGACCCCTTGGCAGGTAGAGCCGAGGACTTTGTACACTATCTGTATGATAAAATCACTCAGATTCGAGAACATCTGGACTCTGACATAGTAGATTCAGGGGAAGGGATGGAGGCAGGTCTTGAGAATATTATCTGGGAAGAGTTTGACTCTGTGACTCTCGAAAACGTGGACAGGATACTAGGGAGACTGAATGCTACCACATGTTTATTGGACCCGTGTCCCTCCTGGTTGGTACTGGCTGCCCGGGAGTTCACACGAGGCTGGCTCCAGGGAATCATAAATGCTTTTCTGAGTGAAGGTGTTTTTCCTACTGCCTTGAAAGAGGCAGTGGTGAGACCTCTCCTCAAGAAGCCTTCCCTGGACCCGGCAGTATTGGCTAATTACCGTTCAGTCTCCAACCTTCGCTTTGTTGTGAAGGTTGTTGAGAGTGTGGTGGCACGACAGCTCCCTCAGTACTTGGATGAATTGGCTTATCTGGATCCGTTCCAGTCTGGCTTCAGGCCTGGATACAGCACAGAAACGGCATTGGTTGCATTGGTAGATGATCTCTGGAGAGCTCGGGACAGAGGCTGCTCCTCTATCCTGGTCCTATTAGACCTCTCAGCGGCTTTTGATACCATCGACCATGGTATCATGCTGCATCAGTTGGAGGGGCTGGGAGTGGGGGGCACCGTACTACGATGGTTCTCCTCCTTTCTCTCTAACCGATCGCAGACTGTGTTGACGGGAGGACAGAGGTCGACCCCAAGGCCTCTTGTTTGCGGGGTGCCACAAGGGTCGGTTCTTTCACCCCTCCTGTTCAACATTTATGTGAAGCCACTGGGTGAGATAATCAGTGGCTTCGGGGTGAAGTACCACCAGTACGCTGATGACACCCAGCTGTACATCTCCATCCCGAACCACCGCAATGATGCTCTTGAAGTGATGTCCCGGTGCCTGGAGGCTGTACGGATCTGGATGGGGAGAAACAGACTCAGACTAAACCCATCCAAGACCGAGTGGCTGTGGTTTCTGTCATCCCGATATAGTCAGTTGGCACCATCACTGACTATTGGGGGAGAGTCATTGGCCCCCACAGAGAGGGCTCGCAACTTAGGTGTCCTCCTGGACTCACAGCTGTCCTTAGAAGAACATCTGACAGTTGTGGCCAGGAGAGCTTTTTATCAGGTTCGCCTGATATGCCAGTTGCGTCCCTTTCTG
The DNA here is from genome assembly GCA_012654045.1 of Ptyas mucosa. Classification (NCBI taxonomy): domain Eukaryota; kingdom Metazoa; phylum Chordata; class Lepidosauria; order Squamata; family Colubridae; genus Ptyas; species Ptyas mucosa. Next base: position 8,947,412 of record WNWU01000048.1, read on the forward strand.
GATCGGGATTTGTTAACGACAGTTACTCATGCCCTTGTCTCTTCCTGCATGGACTACTGCAATGCTCTCTACATGGGGCTCCCCTGAGGAGCACCCGGAGGCTTCAGTTGGTCCAGAATGCGGCCGCGCGGGTTGTTATGGGAGCGACATGGCATTCCCATGTGGCTCCCCTGCTACGCGAGCTGCACTGGCTCCCTGTGGTCTTCCGGGTGCGCTTCAAGGTTTCGGTTACCATCTTTAAAGCGCTCCATGGCTTAGGACCGGGATACCTACGAGACCACCTTCTGTCACCAATAACCTCCCACAGACCAGTACGCTCCCATAGAGAGGGACTTCTCAGGGTACCGTCGGTCAAACAGTGTCAGCTGGCGGCCCCCAGGGGGAGAGCCTTCTCTGTGGGAGCACCTACCATCTGGAATGAGCTGCCCTCAGAGATTCGGATAATCTCGGATCTTCGTACATTCCGCCGTGCCCTCAAAACATTTCTTTTCAAGCAGGCCGGCCTGACCTAGCCTCGTCTAAAAACTACTTTAAATTTTATATCCTGAATCTGCCCCAGAAACTTGAAATGATCTAATTCAATACTATATCCGAACCTAACTATTTAATTATATTTTAAATCGGTTTTTTCAATTCCTTTATTACATGTATATTTCGTTCAACTGTACACTGCCCTGAGTCCTTCGGGAGTAGGGCGGTATATAAATTTAATAATAATAATAAAAAATAAAAAAATTCAACAATGGATTTTGACAATCCTGAAACAGCTGCAATAATATCTTCTCTTATTTCATCATGTTTTGTTCCACAACATCTTTAATTGCTTTTATTTCTTCTGCAAATTCTTTAAATTTTCCATCTATAATTGTTGTTTGATCATTCATGGCTGCAGTTTGACTAAGCATAGCTTCCCTTATGAACTCCTTAAGATCTTTCAGGGAGGTCTCCTGACTCTGTGTTTCCATCGGATGTTGTACTTTCTGTATCACCACTGGAGAACCTCCTCCCCCCTTGGGAGCCACTGTTTTAACTTGTTTAGCAGCCATCTTTAATCAGCAAAAGAAAAGGAAAAAAAGAAAAAAATCTTTTCTTATTATTCTAAACTTGCCAAAACCTCTTTGCCCAATACTTCCAATAGTTTACAATTTATCAAATAAAATAGTCCCTCTTCTATTTTCAACAAGTTCACAATCCGGCAGCTGTATCTTTAAAAGCGCAATTCACAAAAGACACTTTCATTTCCTACTTTCACTTTCACAGCCAGTTCAAAAGCTCCATCTTTAAGCCTCCATTCAAAAAGTTTCCATTCACAACAAAGTAACCTTGGACCTAGGTATAGATACTTGCAAATAATTGTCCCTCTGCTTCCACTCCATCTGCTACTGTAATCAATTGATTCCTTTTGAAGGCAGAGTTGGTCACGACGTCTGGCTCTGTGCAAACAGAGTCGTCCCAGACTCAGAGCTTCAGCGGGCGAAAAGGGGGGCTCTCACCCTCCAAGCCCCTGGAATTAATCCAGGGACTTTCGGGGAGCTCTACCCACGCCCACCGGCTCTCCCACCTTCTTCTCCCGAAGGTGGGGATTAGAAGCCGTCAGACAGCTGATTAATGCTGTCAAAACGGCTTTACGAAATCACGGGGCTGGCGGTCTAAGGAAGACCGTCCACAACAACGGCGGTGCCAACCGGAAGTTCCAAAATAGTCTATTAAATCAAATTATTTATCAGAATATTCAGTCATTTTTTAAAATCTCTTGTAAATTGTTATCTTTCTTCCAAAAATTATTTATTCCCTTTTTGAAATATTTTGTTTTTTCCAATTTTCCAAATCCAAAACTTCCTCTTAGATTCTTTGTATTACAGCCCACACTTTCTCTTTTTTCTGTATGTGTGTGTGTTTTTTTCCCCAAATGCCAGATTGCCACTAGTCCAAGTTCCGGAATTGTTTTAAGACTTCAATTTCCATTTTTCTTAGTATAAATTGGCAGTTATCTCACCCAGCTCTAGCACTCTGTCCAAACGCCACTCCTGCTCAATTCTTCTGTTTGGTTGTCCCAGCTTCGAAGCGGCCACCATAAAATGGCCCCCGCCCCCACTGCAGCTTTGGGAGAGCTGTTTCTCTTCCAGCGAGGAAATTGCCAATTCTTCATGGTCCATGAAATGACTCTCCTTTCTTCACTGTCCCTACAAGATGGCTATGGGTTGAAAGCCTCCCGGGAACGGTTTGTCTGGCTGGATTTCATGCGGCTCATCGGAGCCTGCTATTTTCCAGTCCATTCCCACTGCGACGTCAACCAGAAATCCCACATTTCACCTAATCTGTACATAACATCGTAGGGTTGGAAGGGACCTTGGAGCTCTCCTAGTCCAACCCCCTTATACCATCCTGAAGAAATGGTTGTCCTATCTTTTCTTGAAAACCTCCAGCAATGGAGCACCCACAAGGCCATACTAAATAAATGAGTGACACTTCATAATAAGATATGTTTGTTTTTTCTTGCCTAGGCATAAAACTTTCCCTACATTGAATTTCATTTTGTTAGATGGGGCCCAATGTTCAAATATGTCAAAATCCATCTGGATCTTAAGCCTAACTTCTGGGGTATTGGCTATTTCTGCCAGCTTGGTATTGTTTGCAAATTTGACAAATTCCCCTTCTATTTCCCATTCTGTTTGTGAAGATATTGAAGAGTCTCAGCCTAAAACAGAACTGTGGGGTACCCCACTGCTTACTTTCCTCCATTTAGATGTAGTTCCATTAAGAACTACATGTTGAGTGTGGTTTTCCACCAGTTAAAAATCCATCTGGTGGTGATGCTGTCTATCCCACATTTTTCTAGCTTACCAAGAAACAGATTGTGCTTAATTTTGTCAAATGCCTTACTGATAACCAAGTATACTATGTCCACAGTATTTCGCTGGTCCACTAATTTAGTTGTTTTGTCAAATAATGAAATAAGATTTGTTTGGCATGATCTTTTTTGACAAACCCCTGTTGGCTTCTGGTTATAACTCTATTTGCTTCTAGGTATTCACATATTTGTTGCTTTAATATTTTTAAAGATTTTTCAGAATCTTCCCAGGTATTAATGTCAAGCTAATTGGTGTGGTTTCCCAGATCTGTTTCCCCCCCTTTTTTGAAGATGGAACCACATCAGCTCTTTTCCAGTTCTCTGGTAGTTCCTTGGTGCTCAAGGATCTTTGAAAGATATTGTCAGATCCACCAGCTTTGGCTTAGCATCTTGCCGATATTCTACCATCAGTTGGGGATGGGAGGGAAACAAATGGGCAATAAAGCTGTATACTTTTACTATGGGAAATTGGAAGGGGGGAATTGACAGGGTTTTTTTGTTTTTTTTAAATTTGATTTATATGCCGCCCTTCTCCGGAGACTCAGGGCGGCTTACAATGCGCTAAGCAATAGCCTTCATACTTTTGTATATTTATACAAAGTCAGCTTATTGCCCCCACAAACTGGGTCCTCAATTTACCTACCTTAGAAAGGATGGAAGGCTGAGTCAACCTTGAGCCTTGGTGAGATTCGAACCTGCAATAATTGCAGGCAGCTGATGTTAATAACAGGGCTTTAGACCACTGTACTATCCAAGGCTCTTGGAAGTTGAGGAAGAACAGAGTGTTTGGAATCCAGTTTGTGCTTGCACACTGGCATCTTCAAGACATTTTGCCCTAAGAGTGGAATTTCACCAACCCAAACACCCCAGTGCTTGCAAAACATGTTGAGAGTGCCCGATTGGCTACACACAGATAGACAATGGGGGGGTGGGGGTGGGGTCTATGGAAAACCAGGGGTTTAATTCTGTATTGGTGTGCAGGAATTTTAGATTCCCCTTGACTTTACTGCAATCAGCATCTCTTAGTAAAAGTACCTTTTCACTTTAACCACATGGAGTCAAGAGTTTTACTTCCCTAAGGGATCAGATTGGGGCAGATGTGACAGGTGGACAGGTGTTTCCTTATCACTTTCTTGCCTACTTTAATTTGTATTCCTAATTTGTCTTTTACAGTTCTCTTTTAGTAGGTTGGGCTATTTTTTCTTTTTACGTGAAGGCAGATGCAAAAAAGGAATTAAGCAGCTCTGCTTTCTCTCTGCTTTCCATCATTCCCATTAGTGGACCAATTGTTTCCTTGATTTTTTCTTTGCTTTTTATATATTTAAAGAAACATGCTATATTATTTTTGACATTTGTTGTAAATCTTAGCTTTCCTGACTTCATTTTTGAAGATTTGGGATATATGCTGGCATTTGCCTTAATTATATGTGCCTTCCAGTGCTTTGGAAAATAGGTTGGTCCCAGTTTGATTTCAAAAATTTTTATTACCGGTTCTGTGGGAATGGCTTGGTGGGCGTGGTGTGGCTTTGTGAGTGTGGCTTTGTGGGTGTGGCAGGGGAAGGATACTGTAAAATCTCCATTCCCACCTCACTCCAGGGGAAGGTTACTGCAAAATCCCCATTTCCTCCCAATCAGCTGGGACTCTCCAGAACTGGTCAGAACCTGCTGAAATCCACCTCTGGTTGGCCCCCTATTCTTTGTGGCAGTTCCTCAAATATTGAAACACTGTTACTATTTTTATTGTTTACCGTGGATCTCACTCTCTTCTTTTTAAAAAAATAATTTTTATTATTATTTTTCTTTAAAAACAAGCACAGAAACAAACACAAAACATAAATTTCCATTTTATGACAGTTTCATATCGGTGTTCTTTTAAAATTCACATTTCCCCCCTCCCCGCCTTTACATATATTTATATTTGTGGTTCCCTTGTTCCTTATTTATGTATGTATTTCTTTATCTGTTATACATATTATTGTATCTATATATTACTTTACATATATTGTCTGTTTAGTGGCATATTAGTAATCCTTCTTACTTGCTGTTCCTGACCTCTAGCCATTTATACCATTTATTCCATATTAAATAATATTCCGTTTCATCTTTTTCTTTTAACTTTCGTCAATTTGTCCATCTCTGCACAATCCAAGACTTTCCTTATCACCTCTTCCTCTTTTGGTATAGTGTTACTTTTCCAATTCTGTGCATATGTTATCCTGGCTGCCGTTATAATATGTAAAATTAAATATTGTATTTCTTTTGTATAGTTTCTGGAGAGTATTCCCAATTAAAAATAGTTCTGGTTTCCAGTCTATATGGTGTTCAGTTATCTCTTCAAGAAACTTTTAGTGTCTTTAGTGTCTTTTAGATTTTAGTCCAATATTTTTTTGCAGATGCACACGTCCACCATAAATGATAATATGTTCCATAAGATTTCTTACATTTCCAGCAAATCGGTGTCGTATTTGGAAACATCTTGGCAAGTCTCGCCAGTGGGAGATGCCATCTATAAAATATCTTGTACTGATTTTCCTTGTAAGCCACTGACATTGTCAATTTCACATTTGTTTCCCACAATTTTTCCCATTTCTCCAGTTCTATACTGTACCCAAAATTTTTTGCCCAGCTTATCATTGTCTCTTTGACTACCTCATCTTCTATCTTATATCTCAATAAATATTTGTATATTTTGCTAATTAGTTTTTCTTCCGTGCCCTGTAAAATTCTAATTCCTGCTGCTCATTTTGAAATTCGCATAGTTTTATATCCTTTCTATATTTGAACTGAATTTGCGTGTATGTTGACCAGTCTATAGCTATACCCTGGTCTTCTAATTCTTGTTTGGTTTTCAAATTTCCCTGTTCCTTTATCAAATCTTTATATCTTATTACTTTATCTATGTCTGTTAAATTTGGATATTTCAGGGCTTCTATTGTGGACAACCAATTTGGAATTTTTGTATAGTGATTTTTAAATTTTTTTGCCAGGTCTGTAATAAGGCACTCCTAATTATATGTCTCTGGAAATAACTGTGTGATTTATGTTTTTCATCCCATAGAAACACATGCGATCCCAATTGTAGATCGTGTCCTTCTACGGCCAAGACCCTCTTATTTTTTTAGTTCAATCCAATCTTTTTTTTTAAATAAACACTTTATTAAACTTTTATTAGATTAAAAACATAAAAAAATATTTCACTCAACAACAGCTAATTGTGGTGTTTTTCTTGTGACAATAATTCGTGCATTATTTACAAAAATTAAATTGTGCGTATTTACATTCTTATTTTATCTATTACTTATACTTAATAACTATCTATCTTCAATCTATCTCCGTTCTATCCAGTTATACCACTGTTCCTACACATTGTAAAATATCGATGTGTCTTTATCTTTTCAACTCAGCATTAATTTGTCCATTTCTGCACAATTCATAATTTTTTGTATGACCAGTTTCTCTGCAGGTGTACATGGCTGTTTCCAACATTGAGCGTAGGCAATCCTGGCAGCGGTTAATATGTGTAGTACTAGATATTTTGTGCCCTTCACACACACACACACACACACACACACACACACACATATTGAAGATCCCCAATAGGAAGAGTTCCGATTCTAAGTCTAATTGTTCATTAGAAATTTCCTGTAGCCAATCTTTAATTTTAAGCCAATATTTTCGAGCCTCAGGACAGAACCACCACATATGGTAGTATGTTCCCTCTTTTTTTTACATTTCCAACATATGGGGCTCATTTTAGGGTACATTTTCGCTGTAAGGGTAAGGGTAAGTGCCACCTGTAGAACATTTTATATGCGTTTTCTTTATATGCTGCTGATTTTGTTATGGTTTCTGTTCCATATGTTCTCCCAATCTGATAATTTTATGTTGTGTCCAATATTTTGACCCCATGCAACCATGCATCCTTTCATTACTTCTTCCTCCAGTTCTACTTTCAAAAGGTATTTGTAAATTTTAGTAATATTTTTTTTTGTCTGGTCCTAATAAAATTTTGTCTAGTTGTTGTGGTTTAAGATATATACCATAATCTTTTATATCTTGTTTACCGTATATACTCGAGTATAAGCCGACCCAAATATAAGCCGAGACCCCCAATTTTACCACAAAAAACTGGGAAAACTTATTGACTCGAGTATAAGCCGGGGGTGGGAAATGCAGCGGCCACTGGTAAATTTCAAAATAAAAAAAGACTGGTCAAAAGTGCAAGGACCTGTCAGAAATCACTTTTTTCAGCCCTCTGGGTAGTCCTTTTGTGCATATGGACTACTCAGAGGGCTGAAAAAGTAATTTTTGACTGGTCCTCGCACTTGTGACCAGTCCTCGAACTTACGACTGTCCTCACATTTTACATTTTTGCCCTATCTTATCACCACGGTGAAGAGAAGCAGCTGTGAAATGAGTGACATGATTGTTAAGAATGCTACAATGGGCATAAATGATGACCAGTCATAAGTGCAAAGACCGGTCAAAAGTGCGAGGACCTGTCAGAAATCACTTTTTTCAGCCCTCTGGGTAGTCCTTTTGTGCATATGCACTACTCAGAGGGCTGAAAAAGTAATTTTTGACTGGTCCTCGCATTTGTGACCAGTCCTCGAACTTACGACTGTCCTCACATTTTACGTTTTTGCCCTATCTTATCACCATTTCTCTCTTCCCCCTCTTTCTCATTCTTTCTCTCTCCCCCCCCCTCTCTCTCTCCCCCACTCTCTCTCTCATTCTCTTTCTCCCCCCTTTCTCAAAGAGAGAGGTGGTAGGTTTGAGGAGAAAGATTGCTGTACAATAAAAAAGATGAAAGGGAAGAAAACCAACCCCAAATAAATATAAAGATATTAAGATAAAGAATGAATTGTTAAACTTTAAAGAATAAAAGAGAACAAATATGAATAAATAGCAATAATTAGAAACACACATACAAACATACAATGTATTTTCTTTGAACAGAGTATTTGGCCGGTTCACAAATTTAAACAGTGTTTAGTCATTTCACTTAAATTTACAATTTCTATATTTCCTTTTTGCCATATTTATTCCTCATCTATTTTTTTAAAAAACCAATATTACCCTTCTTCCTCATCTCTAATCTTAATCAAATTCAATTTTTCACTTCTATTCTATATTATACCCCTTCCCATTGTCATCTATTTTTATATCTACCCTCACATTGGTTAATTATGTAATATTACAATTGTTTAATACAAATTCAACATTTTAATATAAATCAATTAGTTATATAACTATCTTTTTTTTATATTAATCAATATGAACATGAATATTCCAATTATTTCCATGCAATCCAATTTCTTACAAATCAATTACCGGTAATTATATTTACCAATAATAATAAACCAAATAATTTCCCCCATATATTCTTCCAAACCACAACTTAACTATTTCTGCTTTCAACACAATATACAATTAATAGTATCTCAATTATTACAATTCCCTAGTTAAATAGAGCTTTTTCTTTTGTGTTTTAAAATCTTGAACTCTCCTCTTTTGCCATTTGCCATAAATTTCCCATTGTTTGCACCTACTTTTTTTGATGAGGAAAAAGAAATCTGCCTTTCCAACGTTGCAAGCAAAAGAAAAAGAAATCTCTCTCTGTCTCATTTTGTCACGTTGCAGCAAAGACCCTGCTTTAGTTTCAGTTTCGCTTTTTTAGCATAGCTGGGAGGGGGAGGGAAAATGCTCCAGCAATTTACCTCTTTGCAGCTAGCTAGCAACAGAGCCCCGGTAAAACAGCTGAGAGTCGGGAGGCTCTTCAAATCAACTTATGGTAATTAACCTATACTGATGCTGAAAGGGGCTGTTTTTTCTATTTTTGCAGACAGGGGTCTACTCATTTGTTTTCTTTTAAAAAGACATTTTTTTTCGTGACTTGAATATAAGCCGAGGGGGGCTTTTTCAGCCTGAAAAACGTGCTGAAAAACTCGGCTTATATTCAAGTATATACGGTATATCAGTTTTGTAATTGGAGATAAGCCTACCAGTCACTCGTAGTCCTTGTTCTTGGAGGTCCTGTAATGTTTTTAACTTTCCATGGTTATCTAATAAGTCTTTATATTTTAACATTTTATTTAAATCTAAATTATTTGGATGGATCATCGCTTCCATTGTGGATAGCCAACTTGGGATTTTTATATAGTGTTTCTTTTTAACTTTAAACCAATTATTTATTAGCGAATCTCTAATCAGGTGTCTGTGGAAGTATTGTTGTTTTGTAGGTCCTGTTTCCCACAAAAAGGCATGCCATCCTCTCTGCAGGTTGTGACCTTCTATAGCTAGTACTCTTTTATTCTTCAAATTGATCCAATCTTTTAACCAAACTAATGTTGCTGCCTATAGTATAATTCCCAGTTTGGCAATCCAAATCCTCCTCTGCTCTTCAGATCTTGTAGTAATTTCATTTTTATTCTGGGTTTTTTCCCCTGCCAGATAAATTTTGCTATTGTTTTATTGAGGTCATTAAAAAAGATCTTTTCTAATTTAACTGTACACCGCCCTGAGTCCAGCAGGAGAAGGTGTAACAAATAAACAAATAAACAAATAAACAAATAAACAAATAAACAAAT
>WNWU01000048.1:8956862-9017597 GCA_012654045.1 Ptyas mucosa
AATAAACAAATAAACAAATAAACAAATAAACAAATAAACAAATAAACTGGTATGATGTGGAACAAGTATAGAAATTTTGGTAATATAGACATTTTTATGGCTGTTATTCTTCCTAAAAGTGACAGTTGCATGTTAGTCCATAGTTCTAAATCTTTTTTTGTTTGTTGTAATAGTTTGTTATAGTTATTCTCCTTTATCGATTTGCAATGTGCTGTCAACCATATACCTAAGTATTTAATTTTTCTTGTTGTTTGGAGTCCAAGTGTTCTTTCCAATTCTGTTATTTTTAGTTCTGTTAGATTTTCCGGTAGAAGTTTTGTTTTCTGTCTAATGATTTTCAGTCCTGCTACAGCTCCATATCTTTCTAATTCCTTAATTAGTATTTGTCCTTTCTCAATTGGTTTTTTGATAATAAAAGCCAAATCGTCTGCAAATGCTTGCAATTTATATTCTTCATTTCTGGTTTTTAATCCTTTTATTTCTGAATTTTGTCTGATTCGTTCTAGTAATACTTCTAGTGACAGTATGAAGAGCAGAGGAGATAGAGGACAACCTTGTTGAACTCCTTTCTCTATATTTAAAGTTTGGGTGTTTTCTCCATTAATTATAATTTTTGCTTTTTGTATCGAATATATTGCTGTTATAATATTCTCAAATTTAGTGCCCAAATTCATATCATAAACTTGTTGAATCATAAATTGCCAATTGAGGTTATCAAATGCCTTTTGGGCGTCCAAGAGGACAAAGGCTACTTGTTTCTCTGGGTGGGCTTCGTAATATTCTAAACTGTCCATTATTATTCTTAAATTATTCCTGATTTGTCTATTTGAAAGAAATCCATTTTGATCTAAGTGTATATAGTCGTTCAAAATTTTCTTTAATCTGTTGGCAATAATAGTAGCAAATATTTTATAATCTACGTTTAACAAAGAGATTGGTCTATAGTTTTGTATCAGTCTGGCATCTGTATCCCCCTTCGGGATTAGCGAAATTAATGCTTCCATCCACGTATCCGGCATTTTAGCTGATGTTAATACCTCATTGTATAGATCAACCATTATTGGTCCTACTTGTTCTTCTATTACCTTATAAAATTCTGATGGAAAACCATCGGGGCCTAGTGTTTTGTTACTTTTCTGGGATCTAATTGGTTGATTTAATTCCATCATAGTTATATCCTTAGTCAGGGTTTCTTTCAGTTCGTCTTTTATTTCTCGGGTTCTTTTTTTTCTTAGATACTCCCTGATCTGATCCTCATCTACTCTTTTTTTCTTATAGAGATCCTCAAAATATTTATGTGCAATCTCTTTTTTCTTTTCTATTGTGTGTTTGTAATCTCCATTTTCATCTTCTGGTTGGTAGATGGTTCTTTTCTCTCTCTCTTTTTTAAGTTTATAAGATAGCCATCTTCCTGGCTTATTTGCTTGTTCAAAATATATTTGTTTGGTTGCCTTCAAGTTTCTAACCAATTCTTCCTGATCAACTAAATTGAGTTTGTGTTTATACAAAATCAATTGTTTTTGTAATTGGGAATTTTGAGGGCTGTTCTGTAATTTGGTCTCTAATTTTTTGATTGCTTGAAGTAGATTGTTTTGTTGGGCATATTTTTCTTTGCTCTTTTTTGCAACATAGGATATTATAATTCCCCATATAACAGCTTTCATAGTATCCTATAGGTTTTGGGGCGTTGTATATTGGTTATTATTTTCTTTAAAATAAAAATTTAGTTCTTCCTTAATTTTCTTAATCAATTCCTCATCTTTCAATAATTGAGAATCTAGCGTCCATCTTCTCCTTGGTTTTTTTTTTTTTTTTTACTCTTCCAATTGATTCTGAGCGGGTTGTGGTCTGCCCACGAGTTCAGTAAAATTTCTACTTCTGTCACTTCTTCTGCTAATTCTCCACTTATCCATACCATATCAATGCGTGACCATGACTGATGGGGGTTCGAATAGAAAATAAATTGTCTCTTTTCTGGATTTAGTGTTCTCCATATATCTATTAAATTTAATTCTTTGGTTATTTCTACATATATTTTGGGTAGTTCTCTCTTCCCCCCCCCCTTTCTTCTTTCCCCCATTGTAGTCTTTCTGATGTTATCACATTATAATCTCCTGTGATGCAAATATTTTTTCTTTCTAATTCAATAATTTTATCATATAAGGTTTTGTAAAATTCTTTTTGATTGTCATTGGGGGCATAAATTACCACTAATAATTTTTTTTTAAAATTTATCTGTATTTCTATTGCCAGAATTCTTCCTTTGGGGTCTGCAAATATTAAGTTTGCCTTTATCTCTTCTTTAATGTAGACAGCTATTCCTTTCTTTTTCTCCTGATCTGCAGAAGCCATAAACAGAGTCCCTAATTTGGGGCAATCTAAATATTTTTCGCCTGTTTTTAAGATGTGTGTTTTCTGTAAACATATAATATCTGCATTTTGTTTTATTAAGTTTGCCAAAATCCTTTTTCTTTTTGTTGTTGAGTTTAGTCCATTTATGTTAATAGATAGGAGATTCACCTCTTTTTCCATAGCACTAATTGTATTTCGCTTTTTGTCTTCTGTTTGCTCTTATTTCCCTTTCTGGTCTGATCGCTGTCTTAGGCTCTTCTCTTTCTTGTTGTTGTTGGTTGGTATCTTTTACTTCTTGTTCTTCGTCTTTATTTTTTGGTTGGTCTTGTTCTTCTTGAGAGTTTGAATCTAGATCTTCTCTGCTGCTTTGGTCTTCTGATCCCGCCAGTTCTTCATAAAGTTCCTGTGCTTTTTCCAGAGTGTCTATTTTGATTTTCCTTTCTTCCCAAGTGACCAGCATCCCTTCTGGAATCAGCCATCAGAACAGAATATCTCTTTTATTCAGGTGTTTAGCCAGGAATTTATAATCCCTTCTCTGCTCTCTTACTCTTCTCGGGATTTGCTTGAGGATCTGAATCTCTTTTCCTTTATATATTATTGATTCTTTTCTGGATATCTTATATATTATACTTTCCTCCTCATGAATCGAACATGGACTTCCTTTGGGAGCTTGTTTTTTCTTGCATAGCTCGTGTTGACCCTGTAAACGTCGTCCATTTCCTTCAACATTTCCTCCTTGTCTCTATCTAGTGCTTTGGCTAAAATTTCTGCCATCACTAGTTCCAGATCTTCATCTTTATTTTCCATTATATTTTGGAATCTTAGGAATGACATAGCTTTATCCATCTCAATATTGATCATAGAATCTTCCATTTCCTTGCTCACCATTTTTATTTGCTGGTCCACTTTTTCTAGTTTCTTCTCTGTTCTCCATTCTTTTCTCTACTTCCTTTACTGTGTGTTCATTCTTTTCTAATGCTTGTTGAATTGACCCTACTTTTTCATCAAGCTTTGATATGTGTGATCTCATTTCCGTTTTTAGTTTCCCCATTTCCTCTTTCAACTCATTAATATCAGCTCTTATCTCTAAATGATTCTTTACCATTATTTCTTGGAGGTTAACCATCGATTCTTGCAATGTGAGTAGCAAGGTTTGAATATTAACATTCGAAGGGGTGTTTTGTTTCTCAGCTGTCAGCATTCCTTCTATTGTTTTTTGCATCATCAGAGAAGCTGTTGTTGCTGAGGGTATTAGGATTAGTGTGGTCTTCTTTCCAGTCTTAGTTATTTTTTTTAATTTTAATTTTTTTTTTATAATTCCAACAACCAAACATTACATAATAAATTGTCATTCATCATTTCCCCTCCCTCCCTTTTCCCCTCCCCCCAACCCCCCCAACTCCCCTTCCCCCCTCCCCCCCTGACTTCCCAGAGCAAAATACAGGGTAATTCAGTTGACAATCATAAGCTAAATTAAGCTAACTAATTTTAAAGTAATAATTCTCCCCTAAAACCTTAACTCCACTATAGATAACATAATACATCTCTAATTGGCATTTATTCATAAGCTATTTGATATTTTCTTGTCTGGTATTTATTCTGAATATAATCAATCCATCTTCTCCATTTCCGTAAATATCTTTCTTGAGTATGGTCCTTCAGGTACGCTGAAATTTTCACCATTTCCGCCAAGTTCGTCACCTTCAGTATCCAATCATCAATAGTAGGCAAAGAGTCCTTCTTCCAATGTTGTGCAACCAGCAATCTAGCTGCTGATATCAAGTTTAAAATCAATTTAGTCTCTACTACCGTACATTCTGTTGTTATACCCAGTAAAAACAGTTGTGGAGTAAATTTCAACCTTTTAAAAAAAATATTCTGCATTGCCCACCAAATTTTTATCCAAAATGCTTTAACTTTCTTGCAGGTCCACCAAATATGATAATAAGTTGCACCATCACAATCACATCTCCAACATTTAGCTTGAAGATTTGTATACATACATGATAACTTTTTAGGGTCTAAATGCCATCTGTAAAACATTTTATAAAAATTTTCTCTTAAGTTTTGTGCCTGTGTAAACTTAACATTTCTAACCCAAATCTTCTCCCATGTTTCCATCATCACCGGTTCCTGAAAGTTTTGTGCCCATTTTATCATACAATCTTTAACCAATTCCGTTTCAGAATCTATTTCCAATAATGCATTATACAGCCTTTTAATATGCATTTGACTCTGGTCTCTAATCTGTTTTACCAAGTTCTCCTCCTTGCACATAACAATTTTTTGATCTTCCCTCCATCTAGCTTGAAGCTGACCATACTGAAACCAAGTATATATTATCCCTTCTTCTTTCAACACATTTAAAGGTTTCAATTGCAGTGTGCCCCTTTCCATAGAAAGGAGCTCTTTATATGTAATCACCTCCTGTCTTTGTTCTATACTTATATTTTCTATTGCATGTCTTGGATTTGCCCATATTGGTATTTTATAATTTAACTTATATTGATACTTTTTCCACACCCTCAACAAAGCATTTCTAAGTATATGACCTTTAAACATCTTGTCCACTTTTTTTCATATAACAAATAAGCATGCCATCCATATAACCTTCTATATTTAAAATTCTCTCTTCAGTTAAGTTAAACCAGTCACTAATTTGTGGTAAAACAGCTGCTTCATAATACAGTTTTAAATTAGGCATTTTAAGACCTCCTCTCTCCCGGATGTCCTGTATAATTTTCAATTTTATTCTTGGTTTTTTACCATCCCAAATATATGTATTAACCCCCTTCTGCCACTCCCTTAAATTCCCATCATTCTTAAGCACTGGTATCATTTGAAATAAAAACCTAGGTAACACATTCATTTTTATTACTGCTATCCTTCCCAACAAAGATAATTGTAGCTTTTTCCAAGTTTCCATTTCTTTCTGCACTTTTCGCCAAAGAACTTCATAATTGTTCTTAAATAACTTCGTATTTGAAGATGCAATATATATCTCTAAGTATTTAACCTTTTTAACTAATTCAAACTTCGTAATTCTTCTTAATTCTTCTTGTTGAGATGTAGACATATTCTTAACTATCACCTTGTCTTATGCTGATTTACTTTAAATCCGGATACCTTACCATAGTGAACTATTATATCCAGCATATAAGAAAGCGATTCTAGGAGTTGAGATAAAGTAACAACCAAGTCATCAGCAAATGCTCTTACTCTGTAGTCTTGCTGTCTAATTACAACCCCCTTTATTTTATTCGAATCATGTATATTGTTCAATAAAACTTCTAAAGTCAAAATAAACAACAATGGGGATAAAGGACAGCCCTGCCGTGTTCCTTTCTCAATCTTAAATACCTCAGTTAAACCTCCATTAACTATGATTTGTGCAGTTTGCTCTTGGTATATTGCTTTAATAGATTGAATAAAACAATCTCCAAAACATATTTTTTCTATTATCTTAAACAAAAATTGCCAATTCAATCGATCAAATGCTTTCTCTGCATCCAAAAATATAAATGCTGCTAGGACTTGGTTGTTTTTTTCCAAATATTCCAATAAGTTAATCACTTGTCTAACATTGTATTTCATTTGTCTCCCTTTTATAAACCCTGATTGATCATTATGAACTATCTGTTGCATTACTGACATTAACCTATTGGCCAGTATCTTAGCAAAAACTTTATAATCAGTATTCAAAAGTGATATTGGTCTAAAATTTTCAGGTTTAGTACAATTTTGATCTTCCTTTGGAATCAAAAGCTGTTCTCCAAGAGGGAGGTACTCCTCCACCTGATTGAATTTTACAAAATAAAACTCTAAGTGGTTCTACCATTTCAAGCTGTAAATTCTTGTAATAAGCAGCTGTTAATCCATCTGTTCCCGGGGATTTACCTGTTTTTAACTGTTTAATTGCGGCAATGATCTCCTCAGCAGTTACTGGTTGATTCAACCCTTCCCTTTGTTCCATTGTTAATTCTAAAATATTCTCACCCTTTAAATATCTATTTCCGCAGCTTGATCTGAATCCTTAGCATATAACTTCGTATAAAACTCCAAAAAAGCTTTTTAAATCAAATACTGTTGATAAACTTCCTTACCTCTAAATTCTATCTTTTCAATAACTTGTGATTTTTGTTTTTCTCAACATATAGGCCAACCGTCTACCTGGTTTATTAGCATTACAAAATGTATTATGTTTGGCATATTGTAAACTAGTTGCCACCTGGTCTGCCATCAACATATTGAATTGCTTCCGTAATATATTTATAATCTCTTTTACTTTTTTATCACTTGGATTAGTAATGAGTAATTGTTCTTTCTTTTTTATTTCCTCCTCAATCTCTTTCCGTTTCTGTTGTTGTTTCAATCTATGTTTATTATTTATATGTATTAAAGCTCCCCTCATATAGGCCTTACTAGCATCCCACACCATTTCCATTGATGTACCCTTATCCATATTAATAACAAAAAATTCTTTCATTTGTTTTTTAAGCTCATTGACATTTTCTTCATATCTAAATAAATTCTCATTTAATCTCCAAGATCTCCTTTCCCCCCTTTCCTGTTCTAATTCCATCCAGACCGGGCTATGATCAGTTAAAATTCTAGGACATATCTTCACCTTCTTCACCCTGTAAATAAAATCATTTGTAATTAGTATAAAATCAATCCTAGAAAAAGATTGATGTCTATCTGAAAAAAAGGTAAAATCTCTTTCATCAGCATTCCGCAATCTCCATATATCTCGTAACTCCATATCTTCCATCATCTCAAAAAAAGCTTTAGGTAATTTAGCTCATGATGAGATCTTTGATAAACTTTTTTTATCTTTCTGTGTGTCCATTTCTCCATTCCAGTCTCCCATCAATATAAGAGATTTATAGTCCCATTGTATTATTTTAGTATGTAAGGCTTGATAAAATTTTTCCTGTTGCTGATTGGGTGCATAAATCCCAAGTAGAAGCATTTTTCCATTCTGAGTTAATAGCTCAATTGCAAGATATCTACCTTGAATGTCTGTTTCAATTAATTTAGCCGGTATACCCTTCTTTACATATATTACTAGGCCATTTTTCTTTTCCGATGATGCTGCAATAAAATTTGTACCTAATCTTGAATTTATCAAATATTTTTGGTCTGACAGTCTAATATATGTTTCTTGCAAACATATAACATAATTCTTAAATTGTTTCAAGTAATGAAATATTTTCTTTCTTTTTTGTGGTGAATTTAAACCATTGACATTCCAGGATAAAAATTTAGTTGCCATCTTTGGCCCCTCGAAGCTTCATGAGCATGCGCTGAACGTCCTCCTCCATCGTAGTCTTCAGCCTAGCTCCTCCCACAGCTTCTGTTTTACGACCTTCTTGAGATGAGACTTGTGGTTGAACCTTAAGTTGCTGTTCTTGGTGTTTATAAGTTGCTCGTGTCACACGCTGTTCTCTTGGCTCCTCTAACTTTTTAGGTGATTCAGAAATTGGGAGTAGATCCTCTGATTGAGCAAGCTCCACTTCCAAATTAATTCCTCCTGCTGCAGCTTCAGCATAGATTTGTATCCGCTTTTGATCTTTCTCTTGTAGTAACATCTCCTCCTCCTTTTCCTCTTTCTCTTTCTCTTGTTGTGGCATCTCCTTTTTCTTTTCCTTTCTGGCCCGCCCTGGTGAGGGTGGGCATCCAGCCTTTAGGACATTAGCATAAAAATCTTTACCCTTCCAGAGTGTATTTAAGCGATGTCTTTCTCCACCATAATTCACAATTAAACCAATTGGAACATCCCATCTGTATTGAATCTGACGGTTTCTCAGCTCATTTACCAAAAAGCCAAAATCCTTCCTGTCTCTTAACATCTTAGGAGGAATCTCTTTCAAAACAGTCAGTTCTTTTCCATCTACCTGAACCTTATTCCTGTAAGAGGCTTGCACAATATCATTCCTGATCCTCCTGGTTGTAAAGTAAATCAACACATCTCTTGGCAACTGCCTTTGTCTTGCTGCCCAGGAATTAACTCTGTAGATTTTATCTATCTGCATTGCCACATATTCTGGTCTCTCTTCAAGTATCACAGCCAAGGCCTCAGCACAAATCTCTCTTAAGTTTTCATGAGTATTTTCTTTTAGACCTCTCAATCTCAAAGCAAATTCCATGGACCTATATTGTAGCATAATCACATCATCATCAACCTTTTCTGTTTTGGTCACAATTTCCCGCAATTTATTTTCCAGATTAAGGGTGGCCTCATTGATCTCCTCTACTCTCCCCTCCAGCTGAACAAGATGATTTGCCAGTCCTGAAACTGCCAGAATGATATCTTCTCTTATTTCATCATGCTTTTCTTCCACAACCTCTTTAATTTCTTTTATATCTGAAGCAACTTCTTTAAATTTTCCCTCCATAGCTACTGTTAAATCATTCATAGCCGCAGTTTGGCTAGTCATAGCTTCTTTTATAAATTCTTTGAGCTCTTTAAGCTCTTTCAGGGAGGGCTCCTGACTCTGTGGGTCAGCAGGAAATTGTGCCTTCTGTGTCACAACTGACACCATTGGAGACCCGCCTCCTCCTTTAGGAACTACAGATTTAGCTTTTTTGGCAGCCATCTTAAGTTGAAAAGAATCTTTTTATTTTTAAAAGTCCACAAACCCTCTAAAACAATTTTGCAGCAATTTTCTAGATTTTTAAATTTGTCAAATGTTAACTTTTCTTCCACTCCAACTCTCAGTCCAGCAGCTTAAAGCACTTAAAACACTTCCAAAACAAGTTGCAAAAGGCACTTTCCTTTTTAACTTTCACTTTCACTCCCAAACCAGAAGCACCATCTTCAAGCCTCCAGCTCTAAAAAGTTTTTTAGCAACAGTGTAACCTTGGAGCTAAGTAGTTATACTTGCAATCAGCCTGATCTCCTGCTTCTGCTCCGTCTGCTCTTGAAACCTTTTAAATCTTTCTTTTGACAGCAGAGCTGGTCGTGATGTCTGGCTCTGTCAAAACAGAGTCGTCCCGGATCCGGAGCTTGAGTGGGATAACTGAGGAGCTCTCACCCTCTGAGCCCCTGGAATTATACCAGGAGCTTTTTGAGGAGCTCTACCTTAACCCACCGGCTCACCTCTCCTTCTTCTCCCGAAGGAGAGGTTTCCAAGCCTCTAGACATCAGATTAATGCTGTCAAAAGCGGCTTTACGAATCGCGGGGCTGGTGGTCCGCAAAGACCGTCCGTGATGCCTGCAGTGCCAAGCCGGAAGTCCCAGTCTTAGTTGTTGTGGTGTTTGTAGTAGTCATCTCTTCTAGTATTTCTTTCTGTTTTTAAGTATATTATACACGTTGTCCCAAATTTGCATTAAACAACTTAAAGTTATTTTCCTTAAAAGTTAGCTGTTGATATAATATGGTACTTGCTATAAATTTTTATGATGTTGTATTATTTGTATAGATCTCAATGTTCACAACACTATTCAGTAAATATGTCAGTAGCTTACAGTTTAAGCTGTAAATGTAAATCTTAATAAGTATTATACATAAATATTAATATAAAAGAAAATCTAGGTTATATGTAAGTATAAAGTATATAAATAAAAAAAAATAAACTTTTAAGTATCAATCTATAAGAATAAATTACCTAGAACTTTCAAACAATTAATATATAGCAATAAATCAAATAAAAATAGGTTAAATAGCCTTATGTTGAGTAAATTAATAAGTTAAGTAATAGTTCAAAATTACTTACAGTAAGCTCTATTGAAATTAGTTATACTTTAACTCTATAGTGTATATAATGAAATATATCTAGTTGTAAATACCAATTAGCTATAAAGTTAATGGTTTCCAAAAAGCATTCAAGTTATTATATCCAGTAGTAAAAGAGAAAAGACAATCAATTAGCAGCTTCCAAGAACAGAAGATAAAAAAGTCACCAATTCATTAGTTTCTTATTACTATTTCAGTCTCTCAGAAATTCCCATCAATTCAGTCTTCTTTATTATGCGGAAAAGTTGCTGAGTAATGCTCTTCGTTATGGATTCTCTCCACTTCCGTTATTTCAGCTGCTTCTTAATATCTGTCAATCTTTAGTAAAGCCCAGCATTCTCAACCTCGTAACTAGTGTTTAGTTCTCAGTTTTTCAAAGTTCAAAATGTAAAATCTGAAGTCTAATAATCAAAAGGTATCCCGGATGGTTATCTCCTCTTATTTTGTTCATTAAAATGTCAGGCTATCAATCATTCCCCAATCTCACTCACCCCTCCACTTCTTAGCCGCTTTCTCAGGTTACGATCAATCAATCTTCATAGTGAGGTGCGAACCTTCTTTCTTGCTAGTCTTCTCTAACGCAAATTCTTTTGCAGATCTCTCATTACTCCTCACCACGAGCTGTCATTCGATCTTGCTTCCCACTTTGCTGGCTGTCAGGACTTCGGGGCCACCATTAAAAAATGTCAGCCTCTCAATTCCTGGGCTCTACAGGGTTTCTCTCCATCGTGCTGGTGATCACTTATCAGCAGACTGCTCCTCAAGTATCCCCGCTCCAACGCGTTTCCCTCAGGCTTCGTGTATCCTTTCAGGATCGCTCCAGCACCAGAAAAGAAGGACAAAGAACAGAGCTAGTTCCTCAAACCCTCTCTTTGTCCAAACATCACCAACCGGAAGTCAGTTCAATCCAATCTTTGAGCTAAATTAATGCTGCTGCCTGATAATATATTTCCCACTCTGGTAATGCGAAGCCTCCTTTGTCTTTGGTGTCCTGCAATAGTTTTAACTTGATCCTAGGATTTTTCCCTTGCCAAATATATTTTGTGGTTAATTTATTTACTGTATTTTTCAGAGTATAAGACACACCTTATAAGAAATAATAAGAAAAAAGCTGATTGGCAGGTGGATCGGCCTCCCGGAATACCTCCAATCAGCTGTTCCCAGAGGTGAATTTAATAGTAAGCTTTTATTGCGGTCAAAGACCAAATTATATACACATAAAAAAGGAATATGTTTTACAAATATAGATAGATCATGTGACAGTGCACCATCTACTGCCTCAAATACAAACTGTACTATCAATACTAGGAATCCTCTGCCGTAGGGCTTGCCCGTCTCTTCTCCCGTTTTTTTCCAGCCATGACTGCGGCAAAATTTTTTGCCACCTTTGAGGTTATGTTGGGGTCTGTGTCCTGGAGTAGGAAGTAAAGGCTAAACATATCAGGTGAACCGGGGAATCTCTGGGAAATAGGAGAAATGAATCTTGATCTTATATCCCGGTAGTGGGGACATACGAATGTAATATGGAACAGGGTTTCTGGGGATCGGCTATCACATGTACAGTAAATGGGTTTTACCCCCCCCCTCCCGAGAGCCTACTATCGAGGATGTTTGAGGGGATCACATTAAAACGTGCTTTCATAAATGCGAACCTGTGTTTGATAGAATGTAATGCGGAGAGGTAAGGCGGGGGGTGAGACGAGGGGACAATGCCAAGGGAAAACGGTGAGCATGTTCCTGATCCATGTGCCAGATTTAATTGTCTATCAATGTCATCCAGCCGTTGAAAGATCAATGATTTGGCAGCATCGGGGCCTAGGATAAAAGCTTCAATGGGGGAAATCCCGATCATCAAAAGTTTTGTATGGATATTACGGGCCCAGGGACTAAGAAAAGGGTCCCGCCATAGGCATTGGCCTAGGTAATAGCCTGGAAGTCTAGTCCACAGGGACAACCAGTAGCCAATTGCACGTTTCCACAGGATTGTATTGAGTGAGGATATACCCAGTTCCAGACGAATTGCGGCATTGCTTACGCAGGGGGGGACTCCCATCAGACGGCGTAGGAACTGGCTGTGGACAGACTCAAGAGAAGAAATGTTGGATTGGACCCAGAGGGAGGCGCCGTAGGTGATAGCTGCTATCACCTTTGCCCTATAGACTTTTAATGCTGAGGGGATGTGATGAGCACTCTCAGTATGAAAAAAATGCAGGAGGGCATGGGTGGAAATCTTAGCCTTGTTACAGAGATACTTAATCTGCGCAGGCCACTTGGTATTGGATTGAAAGAGGATACCTAAATATTGAAATCTGTGGACCTGTTCCACTGGGATGCCATCAAGGTGCCATTGATAGATTTTCCTGCTTCTTGTAAAAATCATGATTTTGGACTTAGAGTGGTTTATATGCAGTTGGTTAGTAGAGCAATAGGCAGAAAGGATTTTTAAGGCTCTAAGTAGACCCACCCGGGAAAATGAAAGTATTGCGGCATCGTCAGCGTAGAGCAGGAGTGGGCATCTATAATCAGCTAGTCTAGGGGCATGGATGTGGGCCATGTGATCTGAAAATGCCTTTCTCCAGTCACTGATATATAGGTTAAAGAGAAGGGGTGCCAGTATACACCCCTGCCTAACCCCCTTGTTAATGAGGATAGCGTTAGAGAGATCCCCCTGCGGGGTAAGGCGCACTTTTGCTTCTGTTCCGTCATGCAATTGGGAGATAAGCCAGAGTAATCTTTTGTCAATACCCCAGGCAGAAAGTTTGGCCCACAGCTTAGCTCTAGGGATGCTGTCGAAGGCAGCCTTTAGATCTATAAAGGCGACACAGAGACGACCCTTCTTGGGAGTGGAATATTTTACAGCAAGATGATGAAGGATCAAAGCATGATCAATTGTAGAGTGGTCTGGACGGAATCCTGCCTGCTCATATCCGAGCAGGTCGGCCTCTTCAGCCCAGCACTCCAGTTTGGACAGGAGGTAGCGGGCATAGAGTTTCCCCAACATTGAAAGAAGGCTGATGTTACGGAAGTTGCCGGGATCAGAATGGGCGCCTTTCTTATGTATTGGAATAATTATGGCATCCTTCCAGAGCTTGGGGATGAGGCCCGTTTGGTTGATTGCATTAAATACCTCGGTAAGAACCGGGGTCCACCAGTCCTTATGGGCTAGAATGGCTTCGGCTGGGATGAGATCCGGGCCGGGCGCTTTTCGAAGTTTAAGTTGTCCGATTAGCTTGGCAATCGCGGATGGTTCCACAGGAGGCCATCTGGGAAGGTGGTTAGGGAAAGAGCCTGAGGTCGAAGAGACTGGCACATCAGTGTCGTAAAAGACTCGGCGTAGAAAGAGTTCCCATGTGGTGGCAGAGATGGAATGAGTGAGCCTACTAGTTGGCCTCCTATTTAACAGACTCCAGAAATCTCGGGGGTTGCTGGATTTCACGGCCTCTAGTAATGCGTTCCACCTTAGCCGGTGCCAGTCTTGCTTGGCTCTTGAGAGGGCTAGCTTGTATGCCTTCTTAGCCTCGAAATAAGCGGGGGGGGGGCGTCGTCGATGAACCTGTTCGTTTGTGAGCAGAATATATAGATCTCATATGGTTCCTGGCTTGCTTGCACTGTGAGTTAAACCAAGGGGCTCCCTTCCTCCGGGAAACTCTGCCAGGGATAAGAGTGGGGGGCTGAAAGGAGGCTATGAGACTACTTAGATACTCGGAGAAGGCGGTCAGTAGCACCCCAGGTGTAGACTTGGTGCCAATTAAGGCTGACAAAGTATTGGCTGCTTCTTGATGATAAAAGCGTGCATGGAAAAAGGCCAGAGACTTTGACCATTTCAGCAACATCGGGGAGCCTCTGGGATTAGAGTCTATTGATACAACATGAGCAGAATGGTCTTGAGGTCTATATAGCCGTGCAACCGTAATGAGAGGAAGGTGGTCACTGAAAACCTTGTCGTCTACTTTAAAGGAGGTAATGTATGGCAAAAAGGCTCTTGAAACTAAGGTATAGTCTATTGTGCTGTTGCCATTTTTGGCCAAGTGGGTAAATTCCCCGGGAACGTCCGGGGAACATCTGCCATTGAGGGGGAAGAGGTCTAGTTTGATGGTAAGGAGAGCTAGACAAGTCCCCGCTTTGTCAACTTTCTGATCCTTGGAAACTCTCCCTTTCAAGGTGTCCAGGGGGTGGTCATCCCTAGTCGGGCCTGCCCACCAACGAGAGGCAACCAGGGTTTCCCAAGTCCCCGCAATGTGGGCGTTTAGATCCCCCGCCAAAAGAACCAGAGAATGAGGGAATCTAAGTGTGATGGTAGTAAGAAAATCTTCCAGACCGGCCCACAGCTCATCTAAGTCCCGGTGAGAGCCCCCAGGAGGGAGGTAGACATTAAACACCAGGAGCGAGAGCTTCCCGACGGATATCAAATTTGCCTGGGCATAAGGAGGAAAAGAATTCACAAGAGCCACGTTTGCGTGCAAATCCAGGGAGATACCTGTAGCAAGGCCACCCTTTGAACGACCACCATGCAGTGAGGGACGGGCTGGCAGGGATATGATTTCAAAACCACAAAGCAAAATGTCATTAACCTCCCACGTTTCCTGAAATATGAGGATTTGAAAGTTTTTGAGGTAATTCAAAAAGTCCGGGTCAACTTTTTTTGGATGCCCACCCTGCAATGTTCCAACTCATGATGGACCAAGGAAGAGTTGGAGAGTAGATCTTTGACTGTCATTTGGGAGCAGCAGGGGGCTGGTGGAAGGACCGGGAGACAGTTAGACCGAAGAAATCTGTTATCTTACCTTGATTATCTTGCTTAGTTTTGAGATCATTATTAGAACTTGGAGAATTCTGGTGGGAAGCCAGATTTGGACTGAAGTTTTTGTCCTGGTCTTGGTAGTGGCTTGAATGTCGTACAGATAGGGCTGTCGGGGGAGACATCTGTATGGTGTTGTTGTCATCAAAAGAAATACAGCCATTATGTGATTTGGTGATAATGATAGACGGCGAGAGAGGGGGAGCCCGGGGAGTCTGAAAGTTCAAACTGGCCAGTTGTGGGGACTGGGAATGTGGCATTTCAGGAGGCGAGATTCTTGGAGCAGAAGGTGGAGAAGTGATCAGGGATAAAGGGACGCGTCCTGATAAGCCTTCAGAATCAGAAGTAGAGAGAGGTTGATCTGGGAGCGCCACATTTCTGGTCCAGAGGACATCCTCCCGTTGTTGCTGGGTTGCCGGCGGATTTGTGGAACTGCTAGTTGAAGCCCTCAAAGGGTTGCCAGCTTCCGTGTGGAGGTCCGTGCACTCTGGCCCTGTCCGACGACAAGTGTCCACGTTGATCAGCTTCCTCCCAAGAGAGGATAGGTGAGTATTTATAAAGCATCTCTGGGGAAAGACTCCAAAGTGGGTCAGATGGTTACGAAGACCACATAAAAGCGAGGGGGTCTTGGGTGAGCTGAACTTGAGAATCAGGCGTTTATGGTGAGGTGTGCTGGGAAGCCATTCCACGGAGAGCAGCTCATTGTTCAGGATGTGAGAATTGGATAAAAGCCTCAATGTGTCTAAAGTGGTTTTACGGTTGGTCCAGTCGTACTTGTTAAAGTGAGAATGGGCCAGGTTCAGACATAGGTTGGCTGGGAGCAATTGGAGATTCACTAACAGCAACAGTCGTGGAGGAGGATGGATATCCGTTCGGGACGGACCCGGTGCATGTCTGGTGGTTCTACAGGAAAGTGATGCTGAGACCGACTTACTGAGGGATTCCACTTTGCCCTCCAGCACTCCAACAGAGGATGTCAAAAGGGTAATAGAGTCGGCCAAATTCCTAGATATTTTGTTTTCTTAGTTACTTGCATTTTTGTTTTTTCTTCCAATTCGCTTTCTTGCTTTTTTGTGAGATTTTTTGTTATTACTTTTAATTAATTTAATTTAATTAATTCAATTTATATGCCGCCCCTCTCCGAAGACTCAGGGCGGATCACAATACATTTTAAAAAATCATTATAAAAAATTTAAAAATTAAAAGCATTAAAAACATTAAAAACTCATTCACGCCATTCATGGCCGGATCTCACCAGATCACAAGAGCAAGATCAACGGCCCCAGGCCTGCCGGAAAAGCCAGGTCTTCACGCTTTTCGGAAGGCCAATAGGGTGGGGATGGTCCGGACCTCAGGAGGTAACTGGTTCCAGAGAGCTGGGGCAGCCATAGAGAAGGCCTTCCCCTGCGGGCCCGCCAGCCAGCATTGTTTAGCTGACGGGACCCGGAGGAGACCAACTTTGTGGGATCTTACCCACAAAGGGAGCTATGCGGCAGAAGGCGGTCTTGAAGATAACCTGGCCCTGAGTCATGTAGGACTTTAAAGATAATAACCAACACCTTGAATTGTGACCGGAGACCAATAGGGAGTCAGTGCAGCTCGCGGAGAATTGGTGTAATGTGGGTGTATCTAGGTGCACCCACGACAGCTCACGCAGCTGCGTTCTGGACCAACTGTAATCTCCAAACACTTTTCAAGGGTAGCCCGATGTAGAGCGCATTGCAATAATCTAACCGTGAGGTGACAAGGGCATGAGTGACTGTGAGGAGAGCCTCCCGATCCAAATAGGATCGCAATTGGTGCACCAGGCGAACTTGTGCAAAGGTCCCGCTAGCCACAGCTGTCAGATGTTGCTCTAATCTTAGCTGTGAGTCTAGGAGGACACCCAAATTGCGAGCCTGTTCTGAGGGGGGCAATTTCTCCCCCCCCCCAGAACCAAGGATGGATAATCAACATAGTCTTTAGGAGGCAATATCCACAGCCACTCAGTCTTGTCTAGGTTAAGTCTGAGCCTGTTGACTCCCATCCAGACCCTCACAGCCTCCAGGAACCGGCACATCACATCCACTGCATCACTGAATTGATGTGGGGTAGAGATATACAGCTGGGTATCATCCACATATTGCTGATACCTCACCCGTGTCGTCGGATGATCTCTCCCAGCTGCTTCATGTAGATGTTAAATTGGGGAGAGAGGACCGAGCCCTGAGGCACCCCGCAAATGAGGGGCCTAGGGGTCAACCTCTGTCCTCCTACCAACATCGACTGTGACCGACCAGAGAGATAGGAGAACTACCGTAACACAGTGCCTCCCACTCCAGCTCCCTTAGTCATCCCAGAAGGATACCATGGTCAATGGTATCGAAAGCCGCTGAGAGATCAAGTAGCACCAAGATGGAGGAATGACCCCCATCTTGGGCTCACCAGAGATCATCCATCAGCGTGACCAAAGCAGTTTCCATGCTGTAGCCAGGCCTGAAGCCAGACTGAAAAGTGTCTAGATTCCTCCAATGACCGCAGGAGCTTAAGTGCCACCACTGTTGTGACTCCGACCCCCGAGCTCATCATATCGGAGGAAGAAGGCTCCAAACATGAAGGAGAGGAGCCGGCCAGGCCTCCCTCTCCAGGCCCCTCCTCTCTGGCAATTCCTCAGGTGTTGGCTGAAGGAGAGGAGATTGGCCAGGAGCCAGGTGTCTCCGATCAGAGTGCGGACGAGGGAGACAAGTTGTGGCTGGATCCACGCCAGCGTCGGCGTGATAAACGTTCACAGCAGATGAGGAGGCATGCCAGGGATTAAGCTGAGTCACTGGACCACACCCCACAGGCTATAAAAGGGAGTGGGGTGGCCAGTCAGATTCTGTGACAGACAAAATTAAGTTCTGCGAGTCCCTTTATTGCAAATCTGCTGAAGGCTTTTGAACTGGACTGTTTTCTTCCAACCGGTGTGTATTGTATCTGTTATCTGGTGGAGGAACACCCCCCTCCTTGTTATAGTAAATCACTTGGCAGCTGGTTCTGCCAAGTCTCCGATAACGGACCTGGTTTGTTTGTGCCAATTCTTTAACCCACGGCTGTCTGCGTGTGTGTTTGTGCATGTGAGAGATGGGGACAGAACAACCACTTTCTCTACAACCTTTCCCACAAAGGGTAGGTTGGAGACTGGACGAAAGTTCTTTAATTATGCTGGATCCAGGGAAGGCTTCTTGAGGAGGGGCCTTACAACCGCTTCCTTTAATGGTTGTGGGAAGGCCCCTTCCCTCAAGGACGCATTAACTAGAGCCTGGAGCCAGCCTTGTGTCACCTCCCTGCTGGCCAAAACCAGCCAGGAGGGGCATGGATCCAACAAACAAGTGGAGGAACTCATCGCTCCTACAGCCTTGTCTACTTCCTCAGGAGTCACAGGCTCAAACTCATCCCACACAACGGGACTAAGACCTGCCCCTGTCATCTCGGTCAGAATTGCCCAATCAGAGTCCAGGTCCATCCAAATCTGAGTGACTTTATCCGACAGAAACTGCACAAACTCCTCATCTCTACCTTGCAAGGGCTCCTCCACTCCCCCTATGTTTTTTTTAAACAAACTTTATTAAACATAAAAAGATAAAATATCAAATCAAGTACATACAAAATACATTTATATTCACCCCATAAAATAGAAAAACAATACAAAATGAAACAAAGTGACTTATTACATCATTTATCTTATTGACGGTGCTTGTTATTAATTTTATTTTCTTGTTTTCTTGTGGAATTTTACATTTACTCTCCTTTCTTTTGACTTGTCCAATAGTACCATCTATTCCATACAGTATAATATTTTGAGTCTACCTTGTTTTTAAGTCAAATGTTAATTTAGCCATTTCTGCACAATTGTAAATTTTTTGGATTACTAGATGATCTGTTGGCAATTGATCTTTTTCCAATGTTGTGCTAATGCCAATCAAATTTCCCCCCAAATTTCATAATTTTTAGTTGCGTAACAATAAAATTTCAATTTAAATTGTCAAATGCTTTTTCGGCATTTGGAAAACCAGTGCAGCTTGTTTTTCAGGATGTGCTTCATAATACTCTAGTGTGTCCATTATAATCCTCATATTGTTTTTTATCTGTCATCCTGTTAAGAAGCTATTTTGGTCTGAGTGGATGTGTTTGTTCAAGATTCTTTTAATTCTTTCTGATATTATCAATGCAAATATTTTATAGTCCATATTTAATAGTGAAATGGGTCTATAGTTTTTGATTTGTTGATGATCTGTGTCCTCTTTTGGAATAAGGTTAATAAATGCTTCTGTCCATGTTATTGGTAATTTGGCCTTGTCAAGAGCTTCATTAATTATTTCTAATATTATCCATTCTAATGTTTCTTAGAATGTATTTTTGTATAACTCAACAGGGATTCCATCTGGGCCTGGTGATTTTTTTTTTTCAATGCAACCCCTAATTCTATTGTGGTTATTGGTCCATTTAGCATCTCTCTTTGCTCTTCTGTGATTTTATTCATATTCACTGTCTCTATATATTGTTTGATTTTATCCTCTGCTATATCATCCTGAGAGTATAGCTTTGTAAAGAATTTTTGTATTATTTTCTTTTTTTCTTCCCTTCTGTTTCGTATCGCCCCTCTTTCATCTTGTAATTGATGTATTATTCTTTTTCCTTTTTCTTTTTTTACTTTATGTGCTAACCAACGTCCTGTTTTGTTCACGTGCTCAAAATTTTTTTGTTTTTCCAACTTAATTTTCTGTGCCATTTCTTCTTGTGCAGTCAGATTAAGTTTGTGTTTTATCACGTCTCTTTTTTCTTTATCTTACTATTTTGGGGCTCTTTTTCAAATTCCGCTTTTTAAAGTTCTTCCTGTAGCTTCTCTTGTTGAAATTTTCTTTTCTTATTTTTTCTAGCCATATACGCTATTGTTAATCCACGTATATAAGTTTTTGTGGTGTCCCACAGGTTTTGTAACAACATGTCTTCTTTTTTATTTACTGTAAAAAACAGTGTCAATTCTCTTTCTAGCATTTGTCTATATTCTTTATCTTTTAATAAATTTTGTTTCTTTGTCCACCTCTTTTTCTTTTTCTGGCCTTTCCATTTTATTTTTAGTAGGTTATGGTATGCCCAATCGTTGGTTTCTGTTTCTATTTCTTCTATCCCATTTCACAGTTCTGGTATCATCCATGCCATGTTGATCCTTGACCAGGACTGGTGTGGATATGAGTAGAATGTATACTGGCTATTTGTCCCATGTGCTTCTCTCCATGCATCCTGCAGATTAAGTTCTGATGTCATTTCAAAGAATGATTTTGGTAATATATTTTTCTTATTATTATTTTTCTTATTACTTTTATAATCTTTTTAAACATCCACTATTGCGTTAAAATCCCTGATTATGCATATATTTTCTTATTCCATTTCCGTTATTTTATTATGTATTTTTAAAAAGAATTCATATTGGTTTTTATCTGGTGCATATATTGCTGCGAGTAATATTTGTTTTTGCTCCACTTCTAGCTCTATCATTAAAATTCTACCCTCTTCATCTGAGTATATTAATTTTGATTTTAGTCTTTCTTTAACATATGTTGCAATTCCTCTTTTCTTTTTTGGGGGGCTAAGGTTGTATAAAGTTTTCCTATTTTTGTATTTTCCAGTAATTTGCTATGTTCTTTCTTAATATGCACTTCTTGTAAGCATATCACATCTACATCTAATTTCCATAATTTGGCAAAGGTTTGTGTACTTTTTCTTGGTGCATTTAATCCGTTTATGTTTGTAGAAAGCAATTTAATTTCCACTTCCATTTTTTATTTAATCTGTTTTCTTGTGTTTCTTCTCTCCCTTTGTACTCTCCCTCTTGCACCTTCTCTCTCTGCTCATTCTCTTTCCTGTGTAGTTTTTCCTTCTCTCCCCCTCTCTTTTTCCTCTGTTTGATCTCCTTTCTGGCTTCTACTCTCCATCTCTTCTTTACTTTCTTGTTCTTCTTCCTGTGTGAAATAGTGTTCATAAAATTCCTGCGCTTTTTCCAGTGTATCTATTTCTTTAAAAAATTCTTGCCATGTAATTAATATGCCTTCCAGCAACAACCACCTAAACATGACCTTGTATCTTACCAATTGAGTTGTTAGGAACTGGTACTGCCTTCTCTGGTTTCTTAACTTTGTTTCAATGTTATTATTTCTTTCCCCTTGTATATTATTGGTTTTTCCCTTGTTTTTTTTATATATTTCATCCCTTATCGTCCTTTTAGTAAACCTTATGTGTATTTCTTTCACTAATCTGTGCCTTCGTGCAGAATTTGTATGCACTCTATATATTTCGTCTATATCTCTTCTTTTTTTTATTTGATTAAAAATAAACTAACAAAGAGGGAAAAAACACACACACACAAATACAGTTATGACAATACACAACATAGACAAAGTATACATTTAAATCAACTTGAGCCTTAAGAAAAAAGAAAGTTACTTCGGTATTCTATATTTCTTTATATGTATATCTACATCTTTCATTATATAACGATATTTTAAATTTATTTCTTAGTTTTTATTTCCTTAGTTGGTATTCCCTTTCTATCTTACTAATTATTTTTTTATTTCCTTTTCCTTTTCTCCAACCAGTCGTACCATCGTTGCCAAACTAGGTAGTACTCTGTATCTTCCTTTTCTTGTATTTCTTTGCTAAGCCTGTCCATCTCTGCACATTCCATTACTTTTAGTATTATTTTGTCCTCCGATGGCGTGTCTTCTAATTTCCACATTTGTGCGAATGTGATTCTTGCTGCTGTCATTATGAAAAAGAAATACAATATTTGATAATCCATATCCTGACATATCCTAATAGGTATGTTTCTGGTTTCAATGGAACTCTCTGGGTAGTAATTTCTTCTAATTGTTTTTGGATCATTTTCCAAAATTTTTTTGCTTTTTGGCATGACCAGCACATATGATAATATGTCCCTTTGTGTGATCTGCATTTCCAACAATCCTGTGTAGTGCTAGGGAACATCTTTGCCAGGCGTGCGGGAGGGAAGTGCCACCTGTAGAACATTTTATATTTTCCTTATAGGGTACAGACTTTGTCAGTTTGGTATTTACTTTCCATATTTTTTCCCATTTGTCGAGTTCTATATTATATCCGAAATTTTTCGCCCATGTAATCATATTCTCTTTCACCACTTCTTCTTCCAATTTATATTTTAGTAAATAGTTATACATTTTAGTTATTAATTTATCATCTGTTCCCAATAGAATGTTATCCAATTCATTCGGGTTTTTTTGGATTCTAATTTTTTTCATGTCCATCTTATGTCTTGATTTTATTTGTAAATATGGCCACCAATCAATGTCTGTACCCTGTTCTTTCAATTCTTCTCTTGTCTTCAATTCCCCTTCACTGTTCAGCAGTTCATTGTATGTTCTCATCTTATCTATGTCCATTGCATTTAGATATATTTGGGCTTCTATAGTTGAGAGCCACCTTGGAATTTTGTCATAGTGATTTTTTTCTAATTTCTGTCCAAGTCTTTGCAAGTGCCTCTCTAATGAAATGTCTTCTAAAATATTCGTGTTGTCTAGGTTTCTCCTCCCATAGGAATGCATGCCATCCTTTCAGCAGATCGAATCCCTCTAATGTCAACATGCGTTTGTTTTTTTGTGTTATCCAGTCTTTTATCCATGTAAGTGATGCTGCTTTGTAATAAATTTGCCAGTCTGGTAATCCTAGCCCACCCCTGTCTCTGGTGTCTTGGAGATGTTTCAATTTGATTCTTGCCCTTTTTCCTTGCCAGATGTATTTTGATATCATTTTGTTGAAATCTTTGAAATATGTTCTTCCTGGGTTTATTGGTATTACTTGAAATAGATACAATATTCTTGGCAGGATATTCATTTTAATGGAGATGATTTTACCTAAAAGTGATAGTTGTAGTTTACTCCATATTTCTAGGTCTTTTTGTATTTGTTTAGCCAATTTATTGTAGTTGTCTTCTTTGAGTGTTTATACTTTGTTAGTGAGCCAAATTCCTAAGTATTTTATTTTTGTTGTTGTCTGTATTTCTAATATGTCTTCCAATTCTTTTTTTAAATTTTTATTAATCAGACAAATAAACAAAAACAGACATACATATATACGATACACAACAAAAACTAACTACACATTTTAATCAAGTCCTATGGCTTGAATCTTAAGAGAAAAGAGTATTACATTGGTATTCTATGTTTTAATGTATATACATTATGTACTTATCTATTCCTTCATTATATAACGATATTTCTTTAGGTTTGGTTCTTTTTGGTATTCCCTTCCTATTTTATTTAATTTATACTTGTTGCGTTTTCTTTTTGTCTAACCAATTATACCATCTTTGCCAAGTTAAGTAATAATCTGTATCTTCTTTGTCTTGTAATTCTTTGGTCAATCTATCCATTTCTGCGCATTCCATTATTTTTTGTATAATTTTTTCTTCTGTTGGCGTCTCTTCCAATTTCTGCGCTTGTGCATAGATGATTCTCGCGGCCGTCAAGATGTGGATTATTAAGTATTGTTTTTCTTTGTCGTAGTGTTTCGTTAATATTCCTAGCAGGTAAGTCTCTGGTCTTAGGGGCACACTTTGGGAAGTGATTTCTTCCAGTTGTTTCCGTATTTTTTTCCAAAAATCTCTTGCCTTTGGGCATGTCCACCACATATGATATAATGTCCCTTTATGTGTTTTACATTTCCAGCACTCTTGTGATGTGTTGGGGAACCTTTTTGCCAAACGTACGGGGGGGAGATGCCATCTGTAAAACATCTTATATGTGTTTTCCTTGTAGGGTACAGGCATTGTCAGTTTGGTATTCACTTTCCATATTCTTTCCCATTTGTCAATTTTTATATTATATCCAAAATTTTTAGCCCACGTAATCATGTTTTCTTTTACCACCTCCTCTTCTAATTTGTATTTTAATAAATAATTATAAATTTTGGTTATTAATTTGTCGTCTGATTCCAATAAAATTTTATCCATTTCATTTTGCTCTTTTTGGATTCCAAATTTTTTAATATCCATATTATATCTTGATTTTATTAGTAAATATGGCCACCAATGTCTGTACCCTGTTCTTTTAGCTCCTCCCTTGTTTTCAATTCTCCTTCGTTGTTCAACAAATCGTTATATGTTTTCATTTTATCTTTATCCATTGTATTTGGGTAAATTTGAGCTTCCATAGTTGAGATCCATTTTGGAATTTTTTCATAATGATTTTTCCTTATTTCAGTCCAAGTTTTGGCGAGTGCTTCTCTGATGTGATGTCTTCTGAAGTGTTCATGCTGTCTAGGCTTCTCCTCCCATAAAAACGCATGCCATCCTTTCAACAGGTCAAATCCCTCAAGTGCTAATATTTGTTTATTTTTTAATGTCATCCAGTCTTTAATCCAGGTAAGTGAAGCTGTGTTGTAGTAGATCTGCCAGTCCGGTAATCCTAGGCCTCCCCTGTCTCTTGTATCTTGAAGATGCTTCAGTTTGATCCGTGCCCTTTTTCCTTGCCAGATATATTTTAGTATGATTTTATCAAGATCATCCGTGGTTTTGGGGTGCGATGTCATCTGTACGCTGATGATACTCAGCTGTACATTTCCACCCCAGACCACCCCAATGATGCCCTCGAAGTGATGTCCCAGTGTCTGGAGGCCGTGTGGGTCTGGATGGGGAGGAGCAGGCTTCGACTCAACCCTTCCAAGACCGAGTGGCTGTGGATACCGAGTTATTGGCCCCTACAGAGGGAGCTCGCAACTTGGGCGTCCTCCTGGACACACGGTTGTCTCTAGAAGAGCACATGACAGCCGTGGCCAGGAGGGCTTTTTATCAGGTTCGCCTGATACACCAGTTGCGCCCCTTTCTGGATCGGGACTCCTTATGCACGGTCACTCATGCCCTCGTTACATCTCGCCTGGACTACTGCAACACTCTCTACATGGGGCTCCCCTTGAGGAGCACCTGGAGGCTCCAACTGGTTCAGAATGCGGCCGCGCGGGTGATTATGGGAGCGATGGGGCGCTCCCATGTAACGCCTCTCCTGCGCGAGCTGCATTGGCTCCCGTTGCTCTTCCGGGTGCGCTTTAAGGTATTGGTTCTCACCTTTAAAGCGCTCCATGGCTTAGGGCCAGGGTACTTACGAGACCGCCTGCTGCTACCAATAACCTCCCACCGGCCAATACGCTCTCACAGAGAGGGCCTCCTCAGGGTGCCGTCAGTCAAGCAATGTCGGCTGGTGGCCCCCAGGGGGAGAGCCTTCTCTGTGGGGGCACCCGCCCTATGGAATGAGCTACCTCCTGGAATACGACTGATCCCGGACCTTCGTACCTTCCGCAAAGCCTTGAAGACTTACTTATTCCAGCAAGCCGGCCTAGCTTAAATGGTTTTAAATTGGGATTTTGAATTTTATAGACTTGGGGTTTTAAATTGGGAGGTTTTAGATAGATAAAGAATAAGATAAATTTTAATTTATCTTAATTTTTGTATTGTATGTATTTTAATTCTGGCTGTCCACCGCCCTGAGTCCCTTCTGGGAGAAGGGCGGGATACAAATTAAATTATTATTATTGTTGTTGTTGTTGTTGTTGTTGTTGTTGTTGTTGTTATTATTATTATTATTATTATTATTTCCTTAAAATATGATTTCCCTGGATTTATTGGTATTGTTTGAAAAAGGTACAGTATTTTTGGTAGGATAGTCATTTTGATTGAGGCAATTTTACCTAGCAGTGATAATCGTAATTTGTTCCAATTGTCTAGATCTTTCTGAATTTGTTTGGTCAGTTTATTATAATTATCTTCTTTAAGTGTTGAGACTTTGTTGGAAAGCCAAATTCCTAGATATTTTATTTTAGTTGTTGTCTGAATTTCTAGTGCTTCTTCCAATTCTTTCTCTTGAGTTTTCGTCAAATTTTTCGTTAATATTTTCATTTTTTGTTTGTTGATTTTCAATCCTGCTACCCTTCCATATTGTTCGATTATTTTTAGTAATTTCATTCCTGATTGTTTTGGTTGTTCCAGTATGAATACAACATCATCGGCGAATGCCTGTAATTTATACTCCTGATTTTTGACTTTTAATCCTTTTATTTCCGTATCTTCCCTAATTTCATTTAATAATAGTTCTAGAGCTAATATGTATAATAAAGGGGATAAGGGGCAGCCTTGTCTTACTCCTTTGAATATTTGAAATTGATCCGTTATCTCACCATTCATCCATATTCTCGCCAATTGATTGGAATATATTGTCTTAATCATGTTTAAGAATTTATCACCCACTCTCATTTTTTCTAATTGTATTGTTAAAAATGTCCAATTGAGGTTGTCAAATGCCTTCTGGGCGTTGAGAAAAAGTAATGCCATTTGTTCATCTGATTTCTGTTCATAATATTCAAGCGTATTAATTATTGTTCTTGTGTTGTTTTTAATTTGCCTTTTTGGAATGAATCCATTTTGATCGGGGTGGATGTAATCTGCAATAATGTTTTTCATTCTCTGTGAGATTATTAAAGTAAATAGTTTGTAGTCAACGTTCAGAAGGGATATAGGTCTATAGTTTTTTATTTGAGTAGGGTCCGAATCTTCCTTGGGGATTAATGTGATGGTTGTTTCTGTCCATGATTGTGGGATTTTGGCATCCAAGAGAGCTTCGTTGTAGACCTGTAGTAAGATGTTATCGATTAGGTAATGTCCAATTTTGTAAAATTCCGCTGGCATGCCATCTGGCCCTGGAGTTTTGTTGTTTTTCTGCTTTTTCCTAGCCTCTATTAGTTCAAACATTGAGATTGGTTTGTTCAATAGTTCTCTTTGGATTTCATTTATTTCTCAAATATTGATCCTATCTAAGTAGTCTTTGATCTCTTCTACATGGATTTTTTCCTGTGTATATAAATCCTGATAAAAATTTCTTGCGATTCTTTTCTTTTTCTCATTTCTATGTTGAATTTGTCCTTGTTCATCTTGCAATTGGTATATTGTTCTTTTTTCTTTTTCTTTTTTTAATTTATAGGCCAACCAACCTCCCGTTTTGTTTGCATATTCAAATTGGTTTTGCTTTGCTATTTTGATTTTCCTCACTATTTCTGTTGTTGTTAGTAGATTTATTTTATGTTTGATAAGATTTATTCTATCTTTAATCATTGTCTTGTTTGGTTCCTTCTGCAGTTCCTCTTCATATTTCCCCAGTTCTATCAATAGTTCATTTTTCTTTTGGTGCTTGTCTCTGTTTTTCTTCGTTTTATAAGAAATTGTTAATCCTCTAATATATGCCTTGGCGGTATCCCATAGAATTTGTGTTGATGTGTGTTCTCTCTTATTTATTTGAAAAAATATATCCATCTCTCTCTTGATCATTTCTATATATTCCTTGTCTTTGGTAATCTCTCTATCCATCATCCATCTTTTTTGTTTTGGTTGACCTTTCCATATTATTGTTATTGGGTGATGATCTGCCCATATATTCGGTGTGATTTCTATTTCTTTTATGTCCTTCCTTAATTCTGTTGTCATCCAGGCCATATCGATCCTGGACCAGGATTTAATAGGACCTAGTTATCTACGGGACCGTCTACTGCCACAGACGACCTCCCATCGACCCGTGCGCTCCCACAGAGAGGGCCTCCTCGGGGTGCCGTCAGCCAAACAATGTAGGGGGAGAGAGTCTTCTCTGTGGGGGCACCTACCCTCTGGAATCAGTTACCCCCCGAGATAAGGAAAATCCCAGACCTCAGTGCCTTCCGTTGTGCCCTGAAAACTTACTTTTTCAAACAAGCCGGGCTGGCTCAAACAGTATTTTAAATTTTAAATTTTATAGGGATTGGTACTTTTAATTTGAGCCGAAATTTATTATTCTATTTTTAATTGTTCTTATTGTTTATATTATGTGTTTTTTTAATTCCGGCTGTACACCGCCCTGAGTCCTCAGGGAGAAGGGCGGTCTATAAATTTAATATAAATAAAAAATAAATAAAAAATAAATTTATGCGGGTTCGAGTAGAATGTGTATTGTTGTTTAGATTTATTAAATTCCCTCCATACGTCCTGTAATTGAAGTTCTTGGGTCATGTCTCTAAATGTATTTGGAAGTGTCTTTTTTCTAAGTTTATTCTTTTTTGTACTTTTATAGTCCTTTTCTATGTCTACAATCGCATTGTAGTCTCCTATGATACATATATGTTCGTAGTCCAATTCTTTAATTTTATTGTGTATTTTTTTGAAATATTTTTTTGGTTTCCATTCGGGGCATAGATTGATATTAACAGTATATATTTATTTTCCATCTTAATTTCAATCATCAATATCCTACCCTCTCCATCTGTATAGATTTGTTTGGCATGTATACGGTTTTTGATATATACTGCAATACCTCTTTTTTTTTTGGTCCGATAGCGAGGTGAATAGAGTTCCTAATTTTCTATTTTCCAATAACTGTTGGTGTTGTCTTCTGATGTGGACCTCTTGTAAATTTATAATATCCATATTTAATTTATATAATTTTTAAAATGTGTGTGTTCTTTTAATTGGTTGATTTAGTCCATATGTCTTCCAATTCTTTCCCCTGTGTTTTTGTCAAATTTTTCATTAATATTTTTGTTTTTTGTTTATTAATTTTCAATTCTGCTACTTTTCCGTATTGTTCTATTTTCTCTAATAATTTCATTCCCGATTGTTTTGGTCATTCTATGATAAATACCACGGTGAATGCTTGTAATTTATATTCCTGATTCTTTATTTTTAATCCTTTTATTTCTTTGTCTTTCCTGATTTCATTCAGTAGTATCTCTAATGCTAGTATGAATAGTAGGGGGGATAAGGGACAACCCTGTCTCACCCCTTTAGTTATTTCAAATTGGTCCGTTGTCTCTCCATTTATCCATATTCTCACTGTTTGATTGGAATATATCCTCTTAGTCATGTTTAGGAATTTATCACCTACTCTCATTTTTTCCAGTTGTGATGTTAAGAATTCCAATTGAGATTGTCAAACGCCTTTTGTGCATCTAGGAAAAGTAATGCCATTTGTTCGTCTGGTTTTTGTTCATAATATTCAAGAATGTTAATTATCGTTCTTGTATTGTTTTTAATTTGTCTTTTTGGGATAAATCCATTTTGGTCTGGATGAATGTAATCAGTAATAATATTTTTCAGTCTCGGCGAAATAATTAAAGTAAATAATTTGTAGTCCACGTTCAGGAGGACTACAAGTCTATAAGTCTATAGTTTTTAATTTGAATAAGGTCCGAATCTTCTTTTGGTATAAGTGTAATAGTTGTCTCTGTCCATGATTGAGGGTTTTTGGCTTCTAAGAGTGCTTCATTAAAGACCTGTAGTAAAATATTATCTATTAACTGGTGGCCAATTTTATAGAATTCCGATGGTATATGATCCGGACCTGGAGTTTTATTGTTTTTCTGTTTTTTTCTTGCCTCCATTAATTCAAACATTGAAATCGGTCTATTCAATAATTCTCTTTGGGTTTTATTTATTTCTTGAATATTGATTTTACTTAAGTATTCTTTAATATCTTCTTCTCGAATTTCTTCTTGTGTGTATAAGTTCTGAAATAAGTTCTTTGCAATTCTTTCTTTTTTTTTATTGAAAAAGTTTTACAAATACAAACTTTCCCCCTTTCCCCCCCAACCCAACATTGTAAAATACATATAAAACACAATATATAATTCCATCCCACCCCCACCCTAGCCCTCCCCCTCCACCCTCTTCCCTCCCCCCCTTGACTTCCATTATATGCAATGCTAATATTCCCAAACAATATATATGTTATTCAATCTTCCATATCTTTTTTCTATATTTACTAACATACTAACCTAATCATCTCAACTAAAAGCGATATAATATTTTCTAGTCTGATACTTATTCTGTACATACTCAATCCATAATTTCCATTCCTGTATATACTTCTCATGCGTCTGATCTTTTAAAAAAGCTGAAACCTTTGCCATTTCTACAAATCCAGCCATCTTCTGGGTCCATTGGTCAACAGTCGGTAAAACATCACTCTTCCAATGTTGGGCAATCAATAACCTAGCTGCTGTCACCATATACAAAATCAGTTTAGTTTCACCCAGTGTAAAGTCTTTAGCTATACCCAATAGAAAAAATTGCGGAGAAAATTGTATTTTTTTCTTTAAAACATTTTGCATAACCCACCAGATTTTTATCCAAAAAGCCCTCACTTTCCTGCAAGTCCACCAGATGTGATAATATGTAGCATCTAAACAATCACATCTCCAACATTTTGGCTGCACATTAGGGTACATGCAAGACAATTTCTTGGGGTCTAAATGCCATCTATAAAACATTTTATAAAAATTTTCTCGTAAATTTTGTGACTGTGTAAATTTAACATTCTGAACCCATATTTTTCCCCATGTTTCCATCATAACTGGTTGAGAGAAATTTTGTGCCCATTTAATCATACAATCTTTAACTAGCTCATTTTCTGAATCCCTTTCTAACAGAACATTATAAACTCTCTTAATATGCATTGGACCTGTCTGCTTTATCTGTTCAACCAATTCTACTTCATATTCCATTAAACCAGTTTGTTGATCTTCTTTCCATCTCATCTGTAATTGATTGTACTGCAACCAAGTCAATGATTTCCCTTCTTCCAACAGCATATCCAAAGTCTTCAATCGCCACCTGCCCTCTTCAAAGTAAAGTAACTCTTTATATAAGAAACCGCCGAGTGACTTAATATTTGTATTCCACATGGTATCAGCAAGATCCAGCCAAAACGGAATCTTGTAATCCCAATTAATTCGGTGCTTCCTCCAGACTCTCAACAAGGCATTTCTAAGTAGATGACTATTAAACACTTTGTCCACTTTGTTATCATAAAATAGATATGCATGCCATCCCCAAACAAGGTCATGACTTTCTATGTTCAACAAATCAGTCTTAGTTTTCCCAAACCAATCACTTAATTGTATCAATGCAGTTGCTTCATAATATAGTCGAAGGTTTGGGAGTTTAAGACCACCTCTCTCACGAGTATCTTGCATTATTTTCAGTTTGACTCATGGTTTTTTATCATTCCAAATGAATTTATTCAGTCCTTTTTGCCATTCTAGCAATGGTTTGTCTGATTTAAGCACCGGTATCATTTGAAATAAGAAGATAAATCTAGGTAAAACATTCATCTTTACTGCTGATATTCTTCCAAGCAATGATAACTGCAGTTTCTTCCAGTTTTGCATATCTTTTTGTATCTTTTGCCACAGAACCTCATAGTTATTTTGAAACAGTTTAGCATTTGAATCTGCGATTTGTACTCCTAAATATTTGACCTTTGAGACAATCTCAAAACCTGCCATTCTTTCCAGTTCCTTTTTTTTGCTCTCTGTCAGATTTTTGACAATCATTTTAGTTTTCTTCTGGTTCAGCCTAAAACCAGATACCATGCCATAATCTTCTATAATATTTTTCATCTGAATTATTGAATTCATAGGTTGTGATAGGGTAACAACCAGATCATCTGCAAATGCCTTAGTTCTATAGTCCTCTTGCCTTATAGCTATTCCAGTCAAAGAGTTCGAGTCCCGTATTGCATTAAGTAAGACTTCTAAGGTTAGAATAAATAATAGCGGGGATAATGGACAACCTTGTCTGGTGCCTTTTTGTATATTGAAATTCGATGTTAGACATCCATTTATAATAAGTTGTGCACCTTGCTCTTGATAAATTGCACCAATCGCTTGTATAAACCGCTCCCCCAAATCCATTTTTTCCAAAGTCTTAATTATAAAGTTCCAATTCACTCAATCAAAGGCTTTTTCCGCATCCAAAAAAACCAGCACTGCAGAGATCTGTTTATTCTTATCTAGATAGTCCATTAAGTCTATGACTTGCCTGACATTCTCCTTCATATATCTGCCTTCAATAAATCCTGCTTGGCTTCTGGTGGGACTGCGACATTGCCAGACGCTTCTTTTGAAGTGCCAGCCCAGGGCTTCGTAGAACTGCAAGAACAGCGACCATCGGCTGTCTTGCGGTTTGAAAACTTTCCCCCTGGTATGAGGGGGGAAAGTGAGTAGACGGGTGGGGTAGAGCTCCCTGAAAGTGCCAGATTTCACCCATAATCTGGCGCTTGAAGATGAGAGCTCCCCGCTAAGCCTGTCAGTACTCCGGACCCTGGATGCCTCTGCTTTGCAGAGCTAGATGTCGTTACCATCCCAGCACCAACTTTAAACAGATATTCTTTGAATCAAGCTGGCGGAGCACAAGCAGTATGAATCAAACAGCAAGTATTTTTTTTTCCTTTTAACTCCAAAGATTTACTTTCTTTAAAAGATTCTTCCTAAGCTGAAAGTGAAAGCAAGATGGCGTTTGAGTTTTAACGGGGCGTGAAGAAGTGAAAGCTAAAAGTAATTATTGACAAGCCCCTGTTTGAAACGTAAAACTCCTTTTTGAAAAGTGGATGTAATAAGAAAGGAATAATAATAATTGAAGCAGCAATACAAATTACAAATTGTAAAGGATTCCCTTTTTTTTTCTTCTTGAAACTCTTTTTTTCTTTTCTCTTCCCCTTTTTTTTCCTGTCCTTCTGGAAGGGAAGGAAGAAGGGGGGCAAGATGGCTGGGCTTCTTGAAAGCAAAGGAGGGTTATTTAACCCTCAATGGTCTGAATTTGAGGAAGCTTTGAGTTCAATTACCTCTGCTTTATTGAAAAGAATTGATACT
Source organism: Ptyas mucosa (assembly GCA_012654045.1). Taxonomy (NCBI): domain Eukaryota; kingdom Metazoa; phylum Chordata; class Lepidosauria; order Squamata; family Colubridae; genus Ptyas; species Ptyas mucosa. The sequence continues at coordinate 8,989,461 of WNWU01000048.1, forward strand.
ATATTTCAAGCTTCTCAAGCTGGAAACAATGAAATACATGGAAATACTGAGTTGCAATCTAGCAGTGGGGGATTGAATGAAGAGTTGGGAGATGCAAAAAAACAACAACAGATTATAGCAGATTTTACTGAGGAGAGAAAGATGAATGTTGTGCAAAATAAGGAGCAAGAAGTGTTGCAAGCTGATGAAATTTTGGTTTCACGAATTTTTTTTATAAAACTCAATCTGCACTTAAAGAGTTGTTTTCAGAAGAAGCTACATTTCTGCAAAAATTTTATAATATGCAATCCCAAAAACCGCAAAATTTTACTGGAGCTAAAAAAGGCAGAGGGATCAAAGTTAAGAAGAAAGTTCGTAAAAAGGAAAAGAAAAAAGACTGGAGAAATGGAAAATAACCCTGCTTGATGAGATGATGGTCCTTAAAAAGTATTGTTTAACTGTTTAAAGATTTTGAATTTTTTGGAAAAAGAAAAAAAAACAGACAGCAGTTTAATGCCAGTTAACTAAGCGATGAGCGACGATGAGGAGGCAACCTACAGCTGTATTGGAATATTTGAGAAGAATAAACAGATCACAGCAATGCTGGTGTATTGGGTTGTGAAATATGCCCTGACTTGAATGATTTGGATTATTTTATTAAGGACTGCAACAAATTTGGACTTAATTGCAATCGCAGAAGTTCTACTGAATATAGCAAATTGAAGTTTCCTGCTTGATGGTAATGAATACAAGGCAAAAGGACTATGGACCTAGGGCAATTGCAGTTGATCTGGTGGTTTCCCTAATATGTCTGACGAATTTATTAATCTAATTTTTGACTGGATTTGATGGACATCATTTCAAATATAATTACAATTACAAAGTCACTCGGGGGGCTTTTTTTATATATATACAGAAGCAATTTTTATTTAGGTGGGTAGACGTAAATGAAGATATCTTATATGCTGTTGGAAGATGTGAAGACAAGAAGATTAGCAATTGGTTCAATCTAGTATGAAGAATTTAAAGGATTGATAAAGTTCTTAAATGATGTTCTTAGTTGATTTGTTAATATGTATTGATATAAGAGGTTTGATTATTAATTAAAAAAATATTGTTAATATTATTTCTCATTAAGTGTTTTAATTATAATTGGACCTTGATGGTTTAAAAGTCAAGGACGGAAGAGTTTATATAGTAATTTTTTTTTAATCGGGGGTTTTTTGAGTGAGGGTTTCCTTTTTTTTCCCTCCTTTTTGTTGTTGTTGTTGTTGTTGTTGTTGTTGTTGTTTTGTTTTAAATGAAAGAAGTTATAAAATATTTTGTTAAATTGTATAGACCTAATAATTTGTTAAGTAGCCAAATTGAGTAATGATAGGTTTGATTAGATAATACTTAATTGTTTTAATTGCTGTAATTATAAATGGAGATAATTTTGTTGAATTAGATGGAATAAGGAGAAAAAAGACTTGCTTTCCTTTTATCTATTTGTTTAATGATCATGATTATAATAAGTGTGAAATGGAGTTTAATTTAGAGAATTTAAGCTGTATTTTATTTTGTACTTGCTCTGGGAAGTCGGGGGAGGTGGTTGGGGAGGGGGGGAGAAAATGTATGTAAAACTTTTAAAACTTTTTCAATAAAAAAAAAATAAATCCTGCTTGATCATGATGAATTACCTTTTGAATAACTGGCATCAATCTGTTGGCTAGTACTTTTGCAAAGATTTTATAGTCTGTGTTTAATGAAGATATTGGTCTGTAATTTTCTGGTTTCTTAGGACCTGATTCTTCTTTCGGGATCAATGAAACAAAAGCTGTTTTCCATGAGGAAGGTATCTTACCTCCTAATTGTATATTACGAAATAAATCTTTAAGATGCTCAATCATTTCTTCTTGTAGAGTTTTATAATAAATTGCAGTTAAGCCGTCCATCCCTGGAGCTTTAGCTGTTTTTAATTGTTTTATAGCAAAACTGATCTCCTCCATTGTTATCAATTGTTCCAAACTTTTCTTTTGAGTCGTTGAAATTTTTAAAACTCTCTTGTTTTCTAAATATTCATCTATAGTAATATTCTGTATATCATCTTTAGCATATAACTTAGTATAATATTCCAAAAAGGCTTTTTAAATTAGATCTTGTTGATAAACTTCTTTGTCAGCATATTCAGTACTATCAATAATTCGTGTCGATGCTTGTTTCCTCAAAGTATACGCCAACCACCTGCCCGGTTTGTTAGCATTGAAAAAGGTATTATGCTTTGCAAATTGTAAGTTAGTTGCCGTTTGATCTGCTATAAGCATTTGAAATTGATCCTTCAAAAGTTTTATAGCCATTTGCAATTTTCCATCTGTTGGTTTTTGTATCAGTTGTTGTTCTTTCTTTTTTATCTCAGATTCCAGTTGTAGTCTTTTCTTCTGCTGATTCTGTCTGTGTTTAAAGTTCATTTGAATTAGTACTCCCCACATATATGCTTTACCTGCGTCCCAAACTGTTTCAATAGGGGTACCTTTATTCAAGTTCAGTTTAAAAAACTCCTTTAGATGCTTTTTAAGTTCAATTATATTTTTTTCATATCTAAATAAATTCTCATTTACTCTCCAGGATCTTCTTTCTCTTTTGCCCATCTCAATTTCCATCCAGACCGGACTGTGGTCAGTCAAAGTCCTAGGAAATATCTTTATTTTCTTTACTTTAGAAAGTAAGTTAGAAGTTAAGAGAAAAAAAATCTATCCTGGAAAAGGATTTGTGCCTGTCTGAGTAAAAAGTAAAGTCCAATTCATTTGGGTTTCGAACTCTCCAAATATCTTTCAATTCCAAATCCTCTTTCAGTTCAAAAAAAGCTTGTGGTAATTTATTCCCTATTTTGGCCGTAGTTTTTTTATCCATTCTAGGTTGAATTACTCCATTCCAGTCGCCCATTATTATAATAGTTGAATAATCCCAATCCAGAATTTTTAAATGAAGCAACTTATAAAAATTTTCCTGCTGTTGATTTGGAGCATATATTCCGACCAACAAGATTGGTCCACTATCTGTAATAACTTCAATTGCAATATATCTTCCATCTTTATCTGCTTCTATAGTTTTAGCTACCAGTCTCTTATTTATATATATCACCACTCCATTCTTCTTTTCCAAATTTGAAGCAACAAATTGCATTCCCAATTTTGAGTTTATCAAGTATTTCTGATCTTGCAATTTTATATGAGTCTCCTGTAAGCAAATAACATCATTATGAAATTGTCTCAAATAGTGAAATATCTTCCTTCTTTTTTGTGGAGAGTTCAATCCATTAACATTCCAAGACAAAAATTTAAGTGCCATTTGACCCTGTCTGAAGTTTTGAGAGCAATTGTTGAAGATTCTCTCCTACGGTAGCAATCTTCGGTTTAGCTCCTCCCATGACTTCAGCTTGTTGCTTATCTTTGGTTCTTTTTTCACGCTGTGGCTTAATATATTCTTGCTGCTGTTGCTTCATTTGTTTAGACATTGCTCTGGTTATGCGTTGCTCTTCCATTTTGGATGTTGTCAATTCAAGAGCCATCGCCTCCTCTGTGATGGTTTTAGACATTTCTTCCAAAGGAGAAGCTTCAAATGGTGCAAAAGGGTCAACCACAACACCACCTACTGCTCCCATTGACTCTCTTGCCTCCCTTTGCGACTGCCTTATTTGTGCTTCTGTTTCTTGATCAATCTCAGCTTGTAGTTGAACTTCCTTATCTATTGCTGAAGATGTGCGTGGAGGAGGAGAGCCCGCTTTCAAAACGTTATAATAAAATTCTTCTGCTTTTTCAATAGTGTTAAGGCGGTATCTCACTCCTCGCAGCCTCAATATTACACCTGTTGGCGCATCCCACCTGAATTGTATGTTCTGTCTTTTCAATTCTGCCACCAAAAATCCAAAATCCTTTCTATCTCTTAACATTTTGGGTGGTAATTCTTTAAAAACTCCAATCTCACTTCCATCAACTTGAACTGTTGTAACAAAGGAATTTTGCAAGATTTCATTTCTCATTCTTCTGTCTGTAAAGTATATAACCACATCTCTAGGCAGTTGTCTTTGTACCGCCACACGAGAATTAACTCTGTAGACCTTGTCCATCTTACACAAAACCACATCTGGTTCTACTTTCAACATAACTGCCAAAGCCTCTGCACAAATTTTCCTGAGATCTTCCCTGGTATTCTCTTTTACACCTCTCAGTCTAATAGCATATTCCATTGATCGAAATTGCATCATAGTAATCTCAGTTTGCATTTTTTGTGTAACTTCTTCAATTTCCATCATTCTTGAATCAGAGGCTCTAAATTTGGTCTCCATCTCTGAGGCAAGATTCTCCACTTTTTTATCAATCTGCAACACTACCTCAGACAGGCCTTTAGCAACTATTTGAATATCCTGTTTAACTGCTTCATATTTCTCTTGAACAATTCCTTTGACCTCCTGCTCTGATCTTTGAATTTCTTTAATGATGCGGTCATAATAGCTTTCTTCCTTTGTCTGAGTTTGCAACTGCGCTGTTTGAGGCTGCTTCTGCTTATGAGTGGGGGAATCCCCCCCTGCTTGCTTTGTTGCCATTTTGCCTCTTACAGCTCTTCCTTTTCCACAAATTCTAACAACTTTTCCCAAAAAATTCTCCAGATTCAGTCAGGTCTAAAACAGTCAATTGATACTTTTTTCCCCCCTTATTTTCTTTTAAAGAAAAAAAGCTTTTCCTTCCAGCCGGATTTGTAACTAATAGAATGTAACCAGATACACAGCTCAAATTACTTTCGCTTTCAGCTGCTCTTCGCTAAAAGCAAGCGCCATTTTCCCCCCCCCACACTTTCCTTTTCTGTTCCAAGTTACTTTAATCATCCAAAAACTTCAGAGAAGAACTTTAAATACTTGCAGTTTAAAAGGAAGTCCAAAACGTTTTCTTTTATTGTTTGGTGATAATAAAGTTGCCGTGCTATCTTGCTCTGCGGTTTGCAGAGTTTCCCAGCTGTCCGGAGCTTCAGCGGCTTGAATAGGGAGTCCCACCCTGTTAACACCCCAGAAACGCCAAAAAACGCTCTGGGGGTCTCACAGGGGACTCTACCTTATGCCGCCGGCTCTCCTCATGACGTCCTCTTGGGTCGGAGTTTTTTCGAGCCGTTTCAAACCTCCGAAACAGCTCTTTACAGGCAGCTGGGCTGGCGGTCTTCAAAGGACCGTCAGCGATAAACTGCGGCAACCCCGGAAGTCCCTTTGCAATTCTTTCTTTATCCTCATTCCTGTGGTACATTTGTCCTTGTCCATCCTGTAGTTGATATATTGTTCTTTTTTCCTTTTCTTTTTTTAGTTTGTAGGCCAGCTAATGTCCTATTTTATTTGTGTATTTAAATTGGTTTTGTTTTGCCATTTTAATTTTCTTCGCTATTTCTGTTGTTGTGGCTAGATTTATTTTATGTCTTGTAAGATTTATTTTTTCTTTAACCGTTTTGCTGTGTGGTTCTTTCTGTAGTTCTGCTTCGTATTTTCCAAGTTCTGTCAATAGATTATCTTTCCTTTGCTGTTTGTCTCTATTTTTCTTCGCTTTGTAGGAAATTGTTAAACCTCTTATATATGCTTTGGTGGTGTCCCATAGATTTTGCAGCGATGTTTGTTCCCTTGCAATTTTTTTGAAAAATATGTTCATTTCTTTCTTGCTCATTTCTGTGTATTCTTTATCATTTATAATGTCTTTGTCCATCATCCATCTTTTCTGGCTTTGGTGGCCTTTCCAAATTACTATTATTGGGTTATGATCTGCCCACACATTTGGTGCAATTTTGATTTCTTTTATGTCCTTCCTTAGCTCCGTGGTCATCCAGGCCATATCTATCCTGGACCATGATTGATGCGGATTCAAATAAAATGTATATTGTGTCTTGGTTTTGTTCAGTTCTCTCCATGCGTCCTGTAGTTGTAGTTCTTGGGCCATATCTTTGAAGGTATCTGGGAGTGTCTTTTTTCTAAATTTATTCTTTTTACTACTTTGGTAATCATTTTCTATATCTACAATCGCAATTGTACAATTGTAGTCCCCTATAATGCATATATGTTCATAATCTAAATTTTTAATTATGTTGTGTATTTTTTAGAAAATATTCTTTTTTATTTCCGTTTGGTGCATAAATTGATATTAGTAATATGTTTTTGGTTTCCATCTTAATATCAATCATCAAAATCCTGCCTTCTTCGTCTGTATAAATTTGTTTTGCTTGTATATGATTTTTGATGTATACTGCAATTCCTCTTTCTTTGGTTCTGTTAATGAGGTGAATAGTGTTCTTAATCTTCTATTTTCTAATAACTTTTGGTGTTGCCTTTTGATATGAACTTCTTGTAGATTTATGATGTCCATGTTTAATTTTTGTAATTTTTAAAATGTATATGATCTTTTAGTTGGTAAATTTAATCTGTTTATGTTGATTGAGATTAACCTTATTTCTTGTCCCATTCGTTCCATTCTTCTTCCTTATCTGTTTGTTGTCCTGAGTCTTCTTGTGTTCCTTGTTATGATTTGTGTTTCCCCCCTTGCTCCTTCTCTTTCCATCTTCTCCCTTTTAATTCGTCTTCTTTCTTCTTGTTCTCTTTCCATTTCCTCTGTAGAATGTTCTTGGTTTTTGTTTACTGATTCCTGTCTGGTTTCCTGCTCTTCTTCTAATATGAAATGGTGGTCAAAAAATTCTTGAGCTTTCTCTAATGTGTCAATTTTGTGTTTCTTGTCTTCCCAGGATACCAGAATTCCTTCTGGCACCAACCAGCAAAACATTATTATATGTTTATTCAATTGTGTTGTTAGGAAGCTATAATTCTTCCTTTGTTCTCTTATCTGTCTCGGGATCTGTTTTAAGATTATTATTTCCTTCCCCTTATAACTAATTGTTTCTTCTCTCATTAATTTATAGATCTCTTCCTTCACTGTTTTGCGCACAAATCTAATGTGGATCTCTTTGGGTAGTTTATTCCTGCGGACGTAGTTTGTATGGACTCTGTAAATTTCATCTATTTCCCTACTGATTTTTTTTTCTCCTTCTGAGTGGCTTTCGCTAATATTCCCGTCATCAAATCTCTTAAATCTTCTTCTCTATTTTCCGCAATATTTTGAAACCATAGGTAAAAAGATGCTTTCTCCATTTCTAAATAAGTGATCAAGTTTTCCAATTCTTTATTTAGTGTTGCTTGGTTTTGTTCCATATTGTCAATTGTTTTCTCTGCTTGGTCCATTTTTACTTCCATATTCTGAATCTGTTGGTCGTTTTTTACAATATTTTGTTGTATTTTCTCAATCTTGTCGTCCATTTTTTTAAATGTCATTTATTTCTCCTACATCTAATTTCAATACTTCATGGTTCCTTCTCATTTCCTCATGATTGTTCGCTATCGAATCTTGCGTCTTATTCATCCCCTCTTGAATCATGGCTAAGACTGATTGGATATTTTGTATGTTGAATGTGGTGGAGGCTTTTTCTTTGTCTGAGGAAAGCATTGCATCAAATGTTTTTTGTTGTGCTGGTGAGGATATTGTAGCTGTCTGGTTGGATATTAATTTTTTGCTTGTTTTGGTTGTTGTTAATGAGCCTATTGTGGTCATCTTTATTTTTTGTTTTACGATTTCCCAGACTCTCATACACTATTTATCTTATAAAGTCAATGTATTTTTATTTCTATATTAGTATTAGGTTTGTTCGATATGTTTAACTAAGGAGAGGAATCAGTGTGTGGAATATCTTATCTGTTTTCTTACTTTTCTATTGTGTAGTCACTGGTTTGAGTATTTCTAATAGTTTCACTTTAAAATATCATTATAGAAGTGTTAGGTGAGTCAGTTGAGGAGCAGGGAGAAATACAGTAGTTCAGCAATTCATTACTCTATTCTTATTTCTATTTACTATAATATTTATATATCAGGTATTAAGATTAATGAATCACACTTTTTGTTCTAAATAATCAATTATCAGTAATTACTGTGTATGGTCTAAGATCATCAGCCAACTTATTTTAAGATTACTATATCTAGGCAATATCTATATAATAAATATATATAGTTATAATCAAGACAATTTCAATTAATCAATATATCTCTATAGAAATCTACCTAGTTACTCACAGAAAAGGGGGAAAAGCAGGAAAAGATAAAAATAGTCAATATAGTTAATATGCAATATAATAGTTCTAGTTGTTAGACAATATCAATATCTAAAGTCTATAGTTAATTATCTAAACAGATATGGCACTTATTACCAATATTATATCAATTGTTCAATATCTAAATTTACTTATGAGTATATATAATATATAATAATTCTTAATTATTTATGTTAGCTACTTAGTCAAAGTTAAGTAAAGTCTAAATTTAAATATATAAAGTAAAGGAGAATATCTAATTACTTATATTATTGAATATATAATAGGTTAGGTTTATCCACTATATATAGTATTCAAGTTTAAACAGTTGGATTTTACTTCCGTGATTTTTCTTCTTCGGTCCATCTTCTATCACTCCAGGGTTTTTATTATTATTATTATTATTATTATTATTATTATTATTATTATTATAAAGTAACTTGTTTTAAATGAGTCAATATCTTCCAATTCTTCAGTGGAAAAAAGGTCTCTTGTTTGTATCCTTTTTCGGAAGGATTCAATGTATCCTTCTGGTATTTAGTTACACTGTCTCATGTCTGTGATTTGCCTTGCCGCCATCTCTAATTGTAAGGAGAAATTTTCTCTTCTTCCTCTTTCTTTTAAGCATCGTCTTTCACCCCCACGGGATTATTTTTAGTGTTCATGTTTCTGTCAAATTCACTTTGTGCTGTTAAGTCTATAAAATCCTCTATCCGCCATTCATTAGGGTTTCCGCTGTACGCTTATCTCTCAGTCCGCGTTTTTTTCCCGATTCTCACTTTCCCCATTGTCTCTCAGCACAATTACAGTTCTAATTATACGCACTTTCCTCTTTGATGTTAATTTATTTTGTAATTTTGTAATCCACCACTTTTTCGCAATATTTCTTCGCTTTTTACTTCGTCTCTGCTGCCTGTCAGATTTTGAGCTGTCACTGTTAGCTTTGAATTTCCGCTCCGGTCTTTTTTCCCTCGCCGCTTGTCTGGCAGTAATCCGCCAATTTTTGGAGTCTTACTATCACCTGCTTCTTTTCGTTTTCTTTTTAATTATACCTTTCTTGTTCTTATTATTTGTTTTATTTCATACCGATGTCTTCTTTTATTTGATCTTCACTTCTACACTAGTCAGTTGTCAATGCTCAGGCCAGCCAAAATGGCTGGTTTTTTCCCGGTTGGATTTAAGAGGATTCCTCTGAACCTTTGGGGGGATTGCTGTCCTCTCTGAGGTCCTTGAGATTTCCTCTTTTGTCTATTGACCTCTCTGTGGTCAATAGTGCCTAAAAAGGCTTCCAAATTGGGAATATTGGAACTATGGGGACGGAGCTCCGTTCCCCTTGTTCCTGGCACGATGACGTCACCGCCGGAGGTCCCTCGTCTATATCTCTTCTTCTTGTTTGTTCTTTTGTAGTGTCTCTGCGAGGATCTCTGCCATTTTTTCACCCAGGTCTTCCTCCTTTTCTTCCGTGATGTTTTGAAATCTTAAATAATAAGATGCCTTTTCCATCTTGAGGAAGACGATCGATTCTGCTAATTCTCTGTTCTCTAGTATACACTTCTGCTCCATTGACTCCATTTTACGGTCTACTTGATCCATTTTTGTTTCTACTGTTTTTATCTTCTGCTCGTTTTCTATGATAGCTTGTTGAATATTCCCTATTTTATCATTCATGTTTTTAATGTCTCCTTTCATTTCTCCAATTTCAGTCTTAATTTCTTTATGATATGTTTTCATTTCTTCATAATTGTCTGCTATCACCTCTTGCATTTTGTAATTGTCTCTTGAATCATTTGCAGTGTAGCCTGCATACTTTGAACACTCAATGCCGATCCTGACTTCTCATTTCCCAACATACTCTCTATTGATCTTTGGTTCAAGGGTGATGATGTTATGGATGTTGAGTTTGGCACTGTTTTTCCCCTATTTTACTTATGATAGTTGTACTTGTCATTTTTATCACTTGGCAGATATGTCTCCAAAATAACATACAATTTTAGTTAGTAACAGGTTGCTTTCAAGATTTAGGTCAATTATCAGTTCCAACACCTAACTTACTTTATGGGTACACTTTACAAATATTATTATTATTATTATTATTATTATTATTATTATTATTATTATTATTATTATATTATATTATATTTATATACCGCTCTACTCCCGGGGGACTCAGGGCGGTGTACAGACAAATGATAAAATACATATAATACAAATATTTTAAAGAATTGATTAAAATACAATTAAATAATTTGGTCTTAAACCTAAAATTAAAACTCTAAATTTATGAGATTAAGATTTAAAAATATAAGAGCAATTTTAGAAGAGGTTAGTCCAGGCCAGCCTGCTGGAATAGAAACGTCTTGAGGGCACGGCGGAAAGCGCGGAGATCTGGGATTGTCCGTATCTCCGGGGGGAGCTTGTTCCACATGGTGGGTGCCCCCACAGAGAAGGCTCTCCCCCTGGGGGCCGTCAGTCGACACTGTTTGACCGACGGCACCCTGAGAAGCCCCTCTCTATGGGAGCGTACTGGTCGGTGAGAGGGTACTGGTGGCAGAAGGCGGTCTTGAAGATAGCCCGGTCCTAAGCCATGGAGCGTTCTAAAGGTGGTAACCAAAACCTTGAAGTGCACCCGGAAGAACACAGGAAGCCAGTGCAGCTCGCGCAGGAGGGGTGTCACATGGGAGCGCCACATCGCTCCCATAACTACCCGCGCGGCTGCATTCTGGACCAACTGGAGCCTCCGGGTGCTCTTCAAGGGGAGCCCCATGTAGAGAGCATTGCAGTAGTCCAGGCGGGAAGTGACGAGGGCATGAGTGACCGTGTTTAATGAGTCCCGATTTAGAAAGGGGCGCAACTGGCGTATCAGGCGAACCTGATAAAAAGCCCTTCTGGCCACAGCCGTCAGGTGTTCTTCTAAAGATAGCTGTGAGTCCAGAAGGACGCCTAAGTTTCGAGCCCTCTCCGTGGGGGCTAATGATTCGCCCCCAATAGTCAGCGTTGGCACCAACTGACTATATCGGGATGTCGGAAACCACAGCCACTCGGTCTTGGATGGGTTGAGCCTGAGTCTGTTCCTCCCCATCCAGATCCGTACAGCCTCCAGGCACCGGGACATCACTTCAAGGGCATCATTGGGGTGGTCTGGGGTGGAGATGTACAGCTGGGTGTCATCAGCGTACTGGTGGTACTTCACCCCGAAACCACGGATGATCTCACCCAGTGGCTTCACATAAATGTTGAACAGAAGGGGCGAGAGAACCGATCCCTGTGGTACCCCACATATAAGGGGCCTCGGGGTCAATCTCTGCCCCCCTGCCAACACAGACTGCCACCAGTCAGAGAGAAAGGAGGAGAACCATCGCAACACGGTGCCCCTCACTCCCAACTCTTCCAGCCGGTGCAGCATGATACCATGGTCGATGGTATCAAAAGCCGCTGAGAGATCTAATAGGACCAGGGCAGAGGAACAACCCTTGTCCCGAGCCCTCCAGAGATCATCAACCAATGCAACCAATGCCGTTTCCGTGCTGTGTCCAGGCCTGAAGCCCGACTGGAACGGATCCAGATAAGATGATTCATCCAGGTACTGAGGAAGCTGTTGTGCTACCACACTCTCAACAACCTTCGCAACAAAGCGAAGGTTGGAGACTGGACGGTAATTAGCCAATATTGCCGGGTCCAGGGAAGGCCTCTTGAGGAGAGGTCTCACCACTGCCTCTTTCAAGGCAGCAGGAAAGACACCCTCACTCAGAGAAGCATTTATAATCCCCTGGAGCCAGCCTCGTGTAACCTCCCGAGAGGCCAGCACCAACCAGGAGGGACACGGGTCCAATAAACATGTGGTAGCATTCAGCCTCCCCAGTATCCTGTCCACATATTCGGGAGTCACAGAATCAAACTCTTTCCAGGTGGTATTCTCAAGACCTGCCTCCATCCTTTCCCCTGAATCTACTATGTCAGAGTCCAGGTGTTCCCGAATCTGAGCGATTTTATCATACAGATATTGAACAAAATCCTCGGCTCTACCCTCCAAGGGGTCTTCCCGCGCTTCCTGAAGGAGCAGGGAGCGGGTCACCCTAAACAAGGCGGCCGGGCGGTTATCTGATGATGCAATAAGAGCGGAAAAATAGTTATGTTTTGCCGCTTTTATCGCCACTAGGTAAGTCTTAATATGAGATCTTACCAGTGTTCGGTCAGATTCAGATCGGCTGGCTCTCCAACTGCTCTCCAGGCGTCTTTTCCGATGCTTCATCTCCCTCAGCTCCTCAGTGTACCAAGGAGCCAGGCGAGATCGGCGTCGAGTCAGAGGCCGCAAAGGCACGACTCGATTCAAGGCCCCGGCAGCCTCCCTATCCCAGGTGGCCACCAGGTCTTCGATCGAGCCATGTGCCAGAGCCTCAGGAAATGGCCCAAGCTCCTTCTGGAACCTATCTGGGTCCATCAGGCGCTTGGGGTGGAACCACCTTATCGGTTCCGCCTCCCTGAGGCGGGGTGTGGTGGTTCGAAGGTCAAAGTGAAGGAGGGAGTGATCCGACCATGACAAGGGCTCAATCACTATATCCCCTATCTCAAGATCACTCAACCACTGACCAGAGACAAAAACCAGGTCTAGCGTGTTTCCCTCAGTGTGAGTAGGGCCATGAACTAACTGGGTCAGGTCCATGGCCGTCATGGAAGCCATGAACTCCTGAGCCACCTCAGACGTCTCACCGACGGATGGCAGGTTGAAATCTCCCATGACTATAAGTCTAGGGATATCAACCGCCACCGCGGCTATAACGTTGAGTAGCTCAGGCAGGGCTGCCGCCACGTAGCAGGGAGCCAGGTACGTAACTAGCAAGCCCATCTGTACCCCATGACCCCACTTCACAAGGAGGGACTCACATCCGACCATCTGAGGAACAGTGGCCTCCTTCGGGCCAAGACCTTCTCTAATGATAACTGCCACCCCCCCACCCCTCCCCTGTGACCTTGGCTGATGAAATGCTCGGAAACCAGGTGGGCACATCTCTATGAGAGAAACCCCTCCCTCCTGGCCCAGCCAGGTCTCCGTAATACCTGCCAGGTCCGCTCCCCCCTCTTGAACAAGATCACAAATGAGGGGGGCTTTGTTTACCACAGACCTGGCGTTGCATAGCATCAGCCGAAGGTCCAGGGCCTGAGGGTCTGTGCAACCTGGGGAACGAGCAGAGCATTGGGGGCCGGAGCATGCCACCGCTTGAAGACAGCGAGCGCGTACTACTAAATATAGTTAGTTGGTCTTAACAATGTGCAAATATGTGGACTATGTATATGAAGTTATTTCTTATCTTATACTAGTACTATATAATACTACTATTAATATACTTAATATAACTATAATATAAATGTATTCTCCTTATAATGTAATATTTTAACATAGGTCTATATAATTGTAAATAGATTTAAGTAAACAGCTATAACTATACAGTATACTACAATTACTGTCTCATTATAATCACTTATTGTTATTACTTAATTATATTAGTTTGTTAATTTCCATTATTCCTATATTTGAAAAACTTCTATCTTATTTCGCACCATTTGTTCCTTTCATTCAATCCTTGCTTGTGTCAGTGTATTACAATGTTGCATCAGTCTTGGTTTCTATTTTTTTTTCTATTCTAACATATGGTCCATTAATAGATTCCACTAGATGGTGCCTCTTGTATCGTTCTTTAGTTCCTTTTATCACTTTTCTCAATATTTTCAGCGTTCTCAGTTATAAGAATCCACAGTTATATACTTATAATAGTTATAATGATATCCAATCTCTCAGGAAAAGTTTCAGTAAAAGGTATTGATTTTCTTCACTTTTCTAAGTTCTGTTTTTAGTCCTTATACACTTCATCAGGATCCTTAATATTCCTGTTTTAATGCTTTAGTCAGTTTTTCATGATCTCTTAGTCACCACTTGTCACTTCAAATTATCTATTTTTGTAATCGTCAATCTCCGTTTCTTATAATCCTGTAGCAATTTACTTTATTCCTTTGCGATATTTTAAACTCTACAAGATCTTCGCTTCCTTGTGCTATCACCATTCAATTCCGTCCCTCTGCTCTACTCCATTTTTAGTCACCACTGCCTTCTGGGCAAAATCTGCCCTTCCCCTTAGAGTCTATCTCTTTCCGCTTCTCCAATCCACAAAACAATCCTCACCTCCTTTCTGGGGCTATCTTGTCCACCAATCTTAACTGCCATTTTTCACTTTTTGCTTCCTGCTCATGCAGCTGTCATCGCTCCAGATGGGCCTTTATGGCCGATTTCTTCTCTGCCGGTTTAAGTGGGTTCCTCCTATCTGTTTGGGTGATTGCTTTTCCCCTGACATCTTCAGAGTTGTTCTACTTCCTCCTTGTTCTACTGATCTATCTGGGATCAATATTGCCTTTAAAGAGCTCCTGGCAAAGAGGTTTCAGGTTACAGGTATGGAGCTCCATTCCCTCGCCTGCTTCATGATGATGTCACCGCTGGAAGTCCCAACCTCACTCCCTTAAGAGGTCTGTAAAGGGGGCATACAAAAGTGCACCAACATGCCTACAGTCCCTGTCTTACTGTCCCCATTTATTTGTACTTACTTCTTTTGTTTATGTTTATGTTCATGCATATACTTGTTATCTTGTACATGTTTGACAAACAAATAAATTATTTTCATTAAGCTGGACATACCCAATTCCTGCAATAGTTCTTTAGTCCTCTAATTATGTTTGTTGCTCTTCTCTGCACTCTTTCCAGAGTCTCAACATGTTTTTTATATCATGGCGACCAAAACTGGATGCAGTATTCCAAGAAGTGTGGTCTTACCAAGGCCTTAAAAAGCAGTAGTAACACTTCATGTGAGCTTGATTTTATTCCTCTGGCTTTTTTGGCAGCTGTAGCACACTACTGACTCATTGTTAGGTGATTTGCCACTTGGATTCCATGACTGATGTGAGGCTGAGAGGTCTGTAGTTTCCCAGCTTCATTTTTCCCCATTTTTGAAGATAGGAACTACATCAGCCCTTTTCCAGTCATCTTGTAGTCCACCAGTGATCCAGTATATTTGAAAGGTATGGTTCAATGGTTCTGACATCACGTCTGCCAAGTTTCACCTAATTTATACCTGTACATTTGGGATTTTTGCCTAAGTGTAAAACCTTAATTTTCTCTCCATTGAATTTCATTTTATTAGATAGGCCCCAGTAATCAAGTCTGAGGAGATCCATCTGGATCTTCAGCCTATCTTTGGCTATTCCTGCCAGCTTGGTATCATCTACAAATTGGATGATTTCCCCTGTGAGAGGAAAAACCGCTCAGCATATTGCTGCAGCTAATTGATTGATTGGTTTGAACATTTTGAATGAACCAATCAGAGCACAGCTTCCTGGCTCTGAGTTTCCCGCACTTTTCAACGGTCAGTTAATCAGTATATAAGCAGCACCAGACTTGGCTGCTGCGATTTGCCTGCAGAGCCCAGCAGAGAGCAGCAGATCATGGCCAGAGACCTCACCTGAGACCTTAATCCAGAGCTGAAGTTGCTACAAAGAGCTGAGTCACTGCCTTGCTCCTGAGAAGACTGACAAAGAACGCAGAGAGCCTCCCACGCTTGGGAAGAAGATTAGAGCTAATGGACTTTGCTGAGAGGAGAATCTTTTAGGCTGTTGGTGCCTTCTTGTAGGTTTTATTTTTATGTGCTTTTATTAAACTAAGTAGTTTCTTAAGACTCCTCTGTCAACTTCCATGCTTTAGTACAAACATTGAACCTTTCCTTCATACCCCTTCTATTCTATTCCCTCATATAAATCATTTACTAAAATATAAGAGTGCTGGCCCAAAACAAAATCTTGGGATACCCCACTGCTTCATGTAGATGTGGTTCCATTAATTACTAAACATTGAGAGATGTTTGTCAGCCAGTAATGAATCCATCTTGTAGTGTTGCTGTCTATCCCACATTTTTCTAGCTTACCTAGAAATAGGTTGTGGTCTTTGTCAAATGCCTTACTGAAATCCAGTATACTATGTCCACAGCATTTTACTGGTCCACTATTTTAGTCATTTTGTCAAAGACTGAAATAAGATTTGTTTGGCATGATCTGTTTTTGACAAATCCATGTTGACTTCTGGTTATAACTTTGCTTTCTTCTAGGTGTTTGTAGATCTATTGTTTGATGAACTTTTCCAGGATTTCCTCAGGTATTAATGTCAAGCTGATTGGTCTACATTTTCTTGGATCTCCCACCCCACTTTAAAAAAAAAGGTGGGAAACACATCAGCTCCTTTCCACCCCTCTGGTAATTCCCTGGTGCCCCAGGATCTTTGAAAGATGTGGTTCAATGGTTCTGAAATTTCATCTACTATGTTCAGTCATTACAGATTAACAGAGTTGGAAGGTACCTTGTAGATCATCTAGTCCAACCCCCCCACCCAAGCAGGAGACCCTACACCATTCTGACAAATGGCGGTCCATTCTCTTCTTGAAAGCTACAGTGATGAACAACTCCCACAACTTCTGAAGGCAAGCTGTTCCATTGGTTGATTGTTCTCACTGTCAGAAAAATTCTCATTCCAGATTGAATCTCTCCTTACTCAGTTTCCATCCATTATTCCTTGCCTGGCCTTCAGGCTGAGATTAAAATGTCATTGAAGTAAGGGATGACTCCCGGTATCCCATGTAACAACCATTCCATGAGGCTCTGGAACAACCCAGGAGCCACACTGATTCCAATTTGTAGGCGACAGCACCTGAAGGCACCCCTGTGTGTGACAATAGTCTGGGCAGCAGCTGTGGCATCATCCACTGGGAGCTGCTGATATGCCTGTGCCATATCCAGCTTGGCAAAAAGAGACCCCTGGCCCAAAGAGTGGAGGAGGTGCTGGACTACAGGACTGGATAAGAGTGTGTCTGCAGTGCACAGTTCAGTGTGCATTTGAAATCACCACAGATGCACACAGAACTATCTGGTTTGATGGGTGTCTCTCACTTAGTATGATCCGTGGGCTCAAGCACTCCCTGCACAATCAGCTTATCCAGCTCCTTGTCCACTTTAGGATGTAGTGCAAAGGGCACACATCAAGGCTTAAGCCGGATCGGAAACACTTGGGGATCAAGATAGAAGGGATATAGGATTTCCTCCATATTTACCCAGGGAGCCATCGAAAACTTCAGCAAATTCAGTAGTCAAGGCCTCAAAATCGATAGTGGTAGTAGCATGAATGCCTGTGATGTTGAAGCCCAAGAGCTTGAACCAATCTAGCTCTAGCAAACTGGGGAGATTTTCCTTTACAACTAGTAATGGGAGGTGCCCTGAGAAAACACCTTTCTCTACTGGAAATTTGGCACACCCAGAATGGGAATATTGTTCCCCTGATAGTCATGAAGCCTGTTGTTGCAGGCAGTTAGGTGACCCCTGGAGAAGCTAGGGGCTATTTTTTTGTAGTGTGTTCCAGGCAGCAATTGTCTTGGAGGAGCCTGTGTCCACCTTCATCTTTAAGGGCACGCCTTCTATTCTGACAGTTAGAAAAAGTTTTTTGTTGGAGTTTGTGGATGAATGGCTGACCAACACTGCAGGGTTGGCGTCCTCTCTGGTGATGGTGAAACAATCCTTTCTGGTAGCGGAGTGGCCTATTTGGAACTGTCTGGCGGGGCGAGGGTTGTTGTCCAGTGTGCTGGAGCGACAGACTTTAGCCAGGTGACCCCTTTTGCTGCATCGTTGGCAGACTGTGGTCTTAAAATGGCACAATGAGCGAGGATGGTTTTCACTGCAGCCAAGGCAGAGCACATGTTGTGGTTTTCGTTCTTTCTGCCATTTGCCCATTGGGGATGATTTGAGGTGACTCATATCATCTTCCTCGTCTGTGGGATCATCGGAAAAGACATTGTCGTAGTGAACGGTAGCTGAGTGGGCAGTTGCGAGAGTGGATGGAGCCTTATGCATCTCAGCTGAAGATTTTTCTGACATTTCATATGCGCACGCCTCATCCAAAGCAGATTGGAGGCTGATGTCATTTTTTGCTAAAAGGCGGTGTTGTAATCTCGCATCCCTCACGCCACACACCAGCTGCTCAAGGAGGGAGTCATTTAGGTTTGGGAACTCGCAGTCTATGGCAGCGGTCCTGAGGGAAGCCATGTAAGAGTTAACAGACTCCCCTTACTTCTGGACCCTCTGGCGGAATGTAAATCGCTGGGACATGCGAGAGGGAGTAGGCACATAGTGTGCCTTCAGTTTGCCCATTAAAGTGGCCCAGGGCATCGTAAAGATGGGTTGTAGTGGCGCCAGAACTGTGGCCATTGCAAAAATTTGTGGCCCACATGCGTTTAGGAAATGGGCATGTTTCCTGTCGCTGGACAGTTCGGTAAAATAGTTGGCCTGGAGGAAACAGTCAAAACGTTCTATAAGCGCATCCCACATCTTGGAGACTGGTTCATACGGAGCAAAATTTGCCTGGGTAGACATTTTGATGAACTAACACAGCACGGAGTGTAATAGATTCTACTGCGGTGCTAGCACTCTACCATCTCATCAAAATACCATCTTTCATCGCCAGTGCTTTGTTTGATGCAAGGTGAGAAAAGGCGAGACGGTGTGAAATAACAATTCCCTTTATTAGGCAACGGCCACAGGCAATAACAACTAACAGTAATCACGGCAAGAACGAACACACTCACAGAACTTCTGTCACAGCTGCTATTTATACAGCAGCTGTCAAGCGGGCGACCAATGACATGCGCTCGCTTCTCCCGCCAGCCAAGCTGTCACTTCACAGCCAATAGGCAACGCTTCCATGTTGCTGGGCAGAGGCGTGGCTGCATATGCCACAAGCCACATCCAAATATACCCACAAACCTGTACATGCTTTGCACAGCAAGTCTGCTGGCCTTGTCATCATGCATTTTTTGCCCTTCCAGTTTTACGACAATAGCTAGGAGTCAATCCTGAACACCAGTGGTGGGTTTCAAAACTTTTCACTACCAGTTTAGTGGGTGTGTCTAGGTGGGGGGACATGTGACTGAGTGGGCATGGCCAACTTGACATTACTCATGCCCACTCAGTCACATGACCCCCACCTAGCCACGCCCACAGGAAAAGGTAGGAAAATTTTGGGAATTTCCACTTATCTACCCCCGCCCTCCCTTCAACAGTCGCCCCTGTTTTCCCTTCTTTAGTGGCCCTGGCCCTAGCCCTGCTTCCTCCCCCACCGCCACCTCTTTGTTCAAGCTGCTTACCTTCTGCAGTGGCTGGTCCAGAGTCTGGAAGGCAAGCTGACCAGAACTTTTGCCAGCCAGCAGCCAGCCGCCACTGCTGGAAAGTGGCTGGCAAAGAAGCCTCTTTGAGAGCCGCTATGCAGCTGTGGTGGCTGGCTGCAGGCCACCAAAAAGTACCGGACATTGTGGAAAAAGCTGCTGCTGTTGCCATGTTCTTCGTGCATCCCATTGGACTTGCAAGGCAATGGGATGCGCGTGCACGAAGAACATGGCAGCGACGAACATGGCAGGTGGAGCGAACAAGCGGCGACCGGGGGACTGGTTCAGGGGCATGGCCAGCCAGTCATTGCTACCGGTTCAGTGATCATGGCCAAATTTCCGCCAACGGTTTGCGCGAACTGGTGTGAACCAGCTGAATACCACCCCTGCTGAACACAGATTACAAGCCAAATAATTGCTGTTCTTTTTTGTTATTTGTTTCTTAGATGGGAGAGAGACTGTATGTTTGAGTAAGCAACAGGAAAAAGAACTGAATTTAGCTATGGAATTCAACAGATAGCTGTTGAATTGAATTTGAATTTGGTGGGAAGGTATCAGCGCTCTGTGCACCTTCAGCATTTAGTCATGCCGGCCACATGACCATGGAGACATCTTCGGACAGCACTGGCTCTTCGGCTTAGAAATGGAGATGAGCACTAGAACTGGAAACAACTAGCACACATGTGTGGGGGAACCTTTACCTTTACCTTAATTCAACAGATGGAAATGTTTGCTTTGTTTTAGAGAAATGAGAATGAGAAATGCTGTTAACCAACATTCATTCTCCTCCTGCCAGTTAATTCAAATCACTTGGAGCTCCTACCTTATAGCAAGTTGTACCTATGGGCCACTTGGAGGCAAAAGTGGGAAATGGTGAACTCTTTACCTCAGTCCTTCCCAAAGTCAACTCCAACATCTTGTCAGAATGAACAGTCTCCGAAGACCTCTCAGCTTAGAGACTGCAACAAGTCAGACTAAATTCTCCAATTGCCAAAACTGGCTGTTGTTCATCCAGCTGATTCCAAATAATGAATATCCAGTTCTATAGCCCATAAAGCCAGCAGTCTTAGTTTGCAATCCTGAATAAATAATTATTGTCATGGCACAGTCAGAGAATCCACAAAGATTCTCATGGGGGACATCCAGATCTGAACAGAATTGAAGTAAATTTCAGAAGTAGCATCATTATATGTTTGCTATCCCAAACTATTTTCAGAAGGCATATAGATGAAGACTTAAAAGAAAAATTGGAACCATTAAAGCATATGCTGGAATTGAAGGCAATTTAATATACCTCATGGTATATTTTCTTTTTTTTTTAATTGAAAAAGTTTTAAAAGTTTTACATACATTTTCTCCCCCCTCCCCAACCACCTCCCCGACTTCCCAGAGCAAATACAAGATAAGATACAGCTCAAATTCTCTAAATTAAACTCCATTTCACACTTATCATAATCATAATCATTAAACAAATAGATTAAAGGAAAGCAAGTCTTCTTTCTTCTTATTCCATCTAATTCAACAGAATTAATCTCCATTTATAATTACAGCAGTTAATAAAACAATTAAGTATTACCTAATCAAACCTATCATTACTCAATTTAGCTAATTAATACTTAACAAATTATTAGGTCTATACAATTTAACAAGATATTTTATAACTTCTTTCATTTAAAACAAAAAAAAAAAACCCAACAACAACAACAAAAAAAAGAAACCCTCATTCAAAAAAACCCAAATTTAAAATAAAATACTATATAAAGTCTTCCGTCCTCCACTTTTAAACCATCAAGGTCCAATTATGGTTAAAACACTTAATAAAAAAATAATAATAATTTTTTAATTAAAAAAATAACAATCAAACCTCTTATTAATTTATCAATACAGATAAAACATCATTTAATAACTATATCAAACATTTAAATTCTTCATACTAGATTAAACCAGTTGCTAATCTTCTTGTCTTCACATCTTCCAACAGCATATAGAATATCTTCATTTGCGTCTACCCACCTAAATAAAAAATTGCTTCTTTATAAAAAAAACCCCCGAGTGACTTTATAATTATATTTGAAATAGTATCCATCAAATCCAGTCAAAAATTAGATTAATACATTCATCAGACGTATTAGGGAAACCACCAGATCACCTGCGATTGCCCTAGATCCATAGTCCTTTTGCCTTATCAAACAGGAAACTCCAATTTACTATATTCAATAAAACTTCTGTGATTACAGTTAGATCCAAATTTATTACAGTCCTTAATAAAATATTCCAAATCATTCAAGTCAGGGCATATTTCACAGCCCAACACACCAGCATTGCTGTGATCTGTTTATTCTTCTCAAAATATTCCAATACAGCTGTAGGTTGCCTCCTCATCGTCGCTCATCACTTAGTTAACTGGCATTAGACTGCTGTCTGTTTTTTTTCCCAAAAATTCAAAATCTTTAAACAGTTAAACAATACTTTTTAAGGACCATCATCTCATCAAGCAGGGTTATTTTCCATTTCTCCAGTCTTTCTTCTTTTCCTTTTTACGAACTTTCTTCTTAACTTTGATCCCTCTGCCTTTTTTAACTCCAGTAAAATTTTGCAGTTTTTGGGATTGCATATTATAAAATTTTTGCAGAAATGTAACTTCTTCTGGAAACAGCTCTTTAAATGCAGATTGAGTTTTATAAAAAAAAGTTCGTGTAACCAAAATTTCATCAGCTTCCAAAATTTCTTGCTCCTTATTCTGCACAGCATTCATCTTTCTCTCCTCAGTAAAAACTGCTATGATCTGTTGTTGTTTTTTTACATCTCGCAACTCTTCATTCAATCCCCCACTGCTAGATTGCAACTCAGTATTTCCATGTATTTCATTGTTTCCAGCTTGAGAAGCTTGAAATATAGTATCAATTCTTTTCAATAAAGCAGAGGTAATTGAGCTCAAAGCTTCCTCAAAATCAGACCATTGAGGGTTAATTAACCCTCCTTTGCTTTCTTTGCTTTCAAAAAGACCAGCCATCTTGCCCCCCTTCTTCCTTCCCTTCCAGAAGGACAGGAAAAAAAAGGGAAAAAAAAGAGTATCAAGAAGAAAAAAAAGACCCTTTACAATTTGTAATTTGTATTGCTGCTTCAATTATTATTATTACATCCTTTCTTGTTTCATCCACTTTTCAAAAAGGAGTTTTACGTTTCAAACAGGGGCTTGTCAATAATTACTTTTAACTTTCACTTCTTCACGCCCCGTTGAAACTCAAACGCCATCTTGCTTTCACTTTCCACTTAATGAAAATCTTTTAAAGAAAGTAAATCTTTGGAGTTAAAAAAAAAGAAAAAAATACTTGCTGTTTCATTCGTGCAACTTGTGCTCCGCCAGCTTGATTCAAAAAGTATTTGTTTAAAGTTGGTTGCTGGGATGGTAACGACATCTAGCTCTGCAAGGCAGAGACATCCAGGGTCCGGAGTACTGACAGGCTTAATGGGGAGCTCTCATCTTCGAGCGCCAGGTTATGGGTAAAATCTGGCACTCTCAGGGAGCTCTACCCCACCCGTCTACTCACTTTCCCCCCTCATACCAGGGGGAAAGTTTCCAACCGCAAGACAGCTGATAGTCGCTGTTCTTGCGGTTCTATGGAGCCCTGGGTAGGCGCTTCAAAAAGAAGCGTCCGGCGATGTCGCAATCCCACCGGAAGTCAGTATATTTTCTTACAATGCCAGATAACGTGGATCTAAAGTCCATGAGTTCAATGGTTATTATGTAATGTGTTATTATGTAATGTGTTTTTTTCAAACTGGCAACTTTAAGATGTGGTATAAACCAGTATATTTAGAAGGCCTAAGAACGCAGAACACTGTCACATATATTACTTGGAAGTAAGCACTATTTAATTCAATGGGTATAATCTCTCAATGGCCTTGTATGAGATTGTGCAATAAAAATTCAATCTGTATATAGTATTTTTAATGGCCCAGATAAACAGTCTGCCTTTCTGATTGGAGGAGCCTTTTCTACAAGCTGAGTCAAATGGAATTCTGCCTGAAGAAATCCAGCAAGCTCTGATTGAACAGAAATATTTCTAAACTCTTGAAAAGTGGTTGCTGAATACCTTGAAGGAACTGTGATACTGATTATTTGGGTCCCCAAAATCTGATTTGATAATAGTGAGCAACAATGTAAGGGCACACATGTAACTGATTAGTTCTGTCTGTGACTTTGACATTAATGTGCTTTGTGCTCAGTGACAATTAATCCAGTTGCATATATTGATGGGTTGAGAGATAGTTTTTAACAAAGCAGTTAATTTGCAACTCCCCCCTTTCTCTGCAGCTTTCCATGATTTCTAGGGGGGTGGGAATCCACCTTGTAATCCAATCTGTCATTTATTTTTCTCTCTGATTTTACTGTCTTCTAGGCAATTCCCATCCACCCCTGCTCTGAGAACCAATGAAGAATTCATCAACTTGATCTCAGCCAGAAAAATGAGAAAGACAAACTCTGCAAACCAACCAGTGAGAAGAGGTGACAGCAACTTAGTATGTTATGTACTATAGAGGCTTTCAAGAAATGAGAGAGAGGGTGTCACCAAGGCTTTCCACTCTGGACTATAAAAAGCTTCATGGTAGCCAAGAGTTAGATGTTTCCCTGTTTTTGCTGCCATCTGTGATCACCTGCAGGCCAGATGTGGTCACTCATAATGCCATTCAAGGAAGTCTGTAGCATCTGGAGCAGAGAAAGGTAGAAGACAAATTAGGTAGGGCTGGAGAGCGGCTTGTTAATGAGTCTGCTCTTTTTATATTGGAAGCAAAATTTATCCTTAATCTTGGTTGTCCCAAAGATTCTTTTTCAAGAGGCAACTGGACTTTCTAGTTTTTCTTTGAAGAGGTTTGTTTTGCTTCTCATCCAAGAAGCTTCTTGAGCTCAGAACTTTATAGCTTCTTAGTTGAGATGTGAAATGTCTTCAAAGAAAAACCAGAAAGTCCAGTTGCCTCTTGAAAAAGAACCTTTGGGACAACCATCAACCGGATGACTGTGAATCTCCATAGACACTTAATCGTGGTTATTTATTTAGCATATCACACATCATACATGGACTAGCAATTTATATTAACATTTCATCTTAATCCTAGTTAAAGTAATGTTAATTCTAGTTAATATTTTAATTCTAGTTAAGGAAAAGCGTTCTCCTGAATAGTTGGTAATTTTAAAGAAGCTTCCTAATTCCAGATTGTGTTGGTGCTAGTGACTCAGTGGTGGGTTGTTCCCAGTTCGCACCGGTTCCCGCGATCCGGTAGTGGTGACGATATGACGTCACTGAACCAGTTCTCCCCCCTGCTCCTCCACCCCCCCCGGCTATTCTTACCCTTTATTTAGCCCCAATCCCAATCTATTGCTGCCTCCTGAGTCCCAGCTGATGGCTAGAGGGAAAAAAACTGTTTAAACTCTTGCCACGGGCCTTCAAAGGGCCGCCCTACAGCTGATCAGTGTTAAAAGAAAACAAATGAGTAGCTATGCTAGGGAAAAAGCGAAACTGAAAGTAAAGCAGGGTCTTTGCTGCAATGTGACAAACTGAGGCAGGGAGAGATTTCTTTTTCTTTTTGCTCAGCAAAAAAGGTAGGTGCAAACAATGGGAAAGAGGAGAGTTCAAGATTTTAAAACACAAAAGAAACAAAGCTCTATTTAACTAGGGAATTGTAATAATTGAGATACTATTAATTGTATATTGTATTGAAAGCAGAAATGGTTAAGTTGTGGTTTGGAAGAATATTTGGTTTATTATTATTGGTAAATATAATTAATTGATTTGTAAGAAATTGAATTGCATGGAAATAATTGGAATATTCATGTTCATATTGATTAATATACAAAAAAGATAGTTATATAACTGATTGATTTATATTAAAATGTTCAATTTGTATTAAACAACTGTAATATTACATAATTAACCAATATGAGGATGGATATAAAAATAGATGACAATGGGAAGGGATATAATATAGAATAGAAGGGAAAAATTGAATTTGATTAAGATTAGAGATGAGGATGAAAGGTAATATTGGTTTTTTAAAAAAATAGATGAGGAATAAATATGGCAAAAAGGAAATATAGAAACTGTAAATTTAATTGAAATGACTAAACACTGTTTAAATTTGTGAACCGGCCAAATACTCTGTTCAAAGAAAATACATTGTATGTTTGTATGTGTGTTTCTAATTATTGCTATTTATTCATATTTGTTCTCTTTTATTCTTTAAAGTTTAACAATTCATTCTTTATCTTAATATCTTTATATTTGTTTGGGGTTGGCTTTCTTCCCTTTCATCTTTTTTATTGTACAGCAATCTTTCTCCTCAAACCTACCATCTCTCTCTTTTCTTTCCTTCTTACTTTCTCTTCCCCCGTCTTCTCCCTACTTACTCTTCCTTTCTCCTTCTCCTCCTCTCTTCCTCCCTCTCTTACCCTCACTCCTACTCTAATTTCCCTTCCTTCCTCCCTTCTTTTCCTTCCCTTTCTTCTCCTTCCTTCATCCCTCTCTATTGCTGTATCCTTTTCTGCATATGGATTACTCAGACGACTGAAAAAGTTATTTTTGACTGGTCCTTGCACTTTTGACCAGTCCTCGAACTTACGACTGTCCTCGCATTTTATGTTTTTCGCCCTATCTTGTCACCATGGTGAAGAGAAGCAGTTGTGAAATGAGTGACACTGTTGTTAAGAATGCTACAATGGGCATAAATGATGACCAGTCATAAGTGCGAGGACCAGTCAAAAGTATGAAGACCTGTCAGAAATCACTTTTTTCAGCCCTCTGGGTAGTCCTTTTGTGCATATGGACTACTCAGAGGGCTGAAAAAGTTATTTTTGACTGGTCCTCGCACTTTTGAGCAGTCCTCGAACTTACAACTGTCCTCACATTTTACGTTTTTTGCCCTGTCTTGTCACCATGGTGAAGAGAAGCAGTTGTGAAATGAGTGACATAGTTGTTAAGAATGCTGCACGGGCATAAATGTGAGAATGGTCATAAGTATGAGGACCAGTCAAAAGTGCGAGCACCTGTCAGAAATGACTTTTTTCAGCCCTCTGAGTAGTCCCTATACACATAGCCATGGCCATCCGGTCACATGACCCCCCCCCAAGCCAGCCACGCCCACCGAACCGGTAGTAAAAAAATTTAGAACCCACGCCTGTAGTGACTTATTTGGTTACAATGAAGGCACACTTAATAGATATCTTTTCCTTATTATTTCATTAATTAGCCTTATAATGTACTTTTGGCTGCAGAAGGTGTGTCTGACGAGCAGGACTTTCCGTTATCTTCCAAAGGGTAATCGTCGGGGCACTCTGCACTTTGACTCTGTGACCCCTGAGGATGTGGACAGGATTCTGGGGAGACTGAGTGCGGCCACATGTTTACTGGACCCGTGTCCCTCCTGGTTGGTACTGGCTTCCCGGGAGGTTACACGAGGCTGGCTCCAGGGCGTTATCAATGCTTCATTGAGTGAGGGCCACTTCCCCACTGCCTTGAAAGAGGCGGTGGTGAGGCCCCTCCTCAAGAAGCCGTCCCTGGATCCGGCAATATTGGCTAACTATCGTCCTGTCTCCAACCTTCGCTTTATGGCGAAGGTTATTGAGAGTGTGGTCGCGCAACAGTTTCCACAATTCCTGGAGGAAACATCTTATCTAGATCCATTCCAGTCAGGTTTCAGGTCTGGGCACAGCACGGAAATGGCATTGGTCGCGTTGGTTGATGATCTCTGGAGGGCTCGGGACAGGGGGTGCTCCTCTGTTCTGGTCCTGTTAGATCTCTCAGCGGCTTTTGATACCATCGACCATGGTATCATGCTGCATAGGTTGGAAGAGCGGGGGGTGGGAGGCACCGTGTTACGGTGGTTCTCCTCCTTCCTCTCTAACCGGTCGCAGTTTGTGTTGGCAGGGGGGCAGAGGTCGACCTCAAGGCCTCTTATCTGTGGAGTGCCACAGGGATCGGTCCTCTCGCCCCTTTTGTTCAACATTTATGTGAAGCCGCTGGGTGAGATCATCCGTGGTTTTGGGGTGAGATACCATCAGTACGCTGACGACACCCAGCTGTACATCTCCACCCCAGACCACCCCAACGATGCCCTTGAAGTGATGTCCCAGTGCCTGGAGGCTGTGCGGATCTGGATGGGGAAGAACAGGCTCAAGCTCAACCCTTCCAAGACTGAGTGGCTGTGGCTCCCGGCATCCCGATATAGTCAGTTGACTCCATCACTGACTATTGGGGGCGAGTCTCTGGCCCCCACGGAAAGGGCTCACAATCTGGGAGTCCTCCTGGATAGGCAGCTGTCCTTGGAGGATCATCTGACAGCTGTGACCAGGGGGACCTTTTGTCAGGTTCACCTGATTCGCCAGTTGCGGCCCTTTCTCGATCGGGATTCCCTGTGCACAGTCACTCACGCCCTTGTCACCTCTCGCCTTGACTACTGTAACGCTCTCTACATGGGGCTCCCCTTGAGGAGCACCCGGAGACTTCAACTGGTCCAGAATGCGGCCGCGCGGGTAGTGACGGGAGCAACATGGCGCTCCCATGTAACACCGCTCCTGCGTGAGCTGCACTGGCTCCCGGTGGTCTTCTGGGTGCGCTTCAAGGTGTTGGTTATCACCTTTAAAGCGCTCCATGGCATAGGGCCTAGTTATCTGCGAGACCGCCTACTGCCACAAATGACCTCCCACCGACCCGTGCGCTCCCACAGAGAGGGCCTCCTCAGAGTGCCATCAGCCAAACAATGTAGGCTGGTGACCCCCAGGGGGAGAGC